>NW_026844811.1:13082917-13099938 GCF_025583915.1 Anolis sagrei ordinatus | reverse complement strand
TATTTGTTTCCTCAACAGGACTTGTCCAAAACCCTGCTGTTGTACACAGTTCCGGCCGTGCAGGGCTTCTTCCGCTCCATCTCCTTGTCCCGAGGAAACAACTTGCAGGACACTCTCAGGTACGAATGGAAGGGAAGATTCAGCAGTGTCCTTTCTCAGGCATTTCATTGTCAAGACTATTTCGTTTCCAAGGCTTTGTTTTGAGGGAAAGGATCTTGGCCTGTGCGGTTTGGAAGCTTTTGAAGGCAGTAACTTGAAAGAACTCACTCAGCTTCTCTTTCTGCAGAGTCCTTACTTTGTGGTTTGACTATGGCCACTGGCCTGAGGTCAACGAGGCCTTGGTGGAAGGGGTCAAGGCCATCCAGATCGATACCTGGCTACAGGTAAGGGTCTGGTTTTAGTACCAGGACTCCTTTTCTAATTAAATTAGCCCACAAACCCAAAATCTTCAAGCCCCACCTGCTAATAATATAATATAATATATTGTATATACATATAATATTGATAATATTATAATGTAATGCAATATAATACTAATAATAATATGATATTATAATTATATATTCTATATTACTAATAATATTACAATATAATGGTATAGTACAATATAGTACTATATAATATTGATGTACTATGCTAATAATATAATATATTGCATGTATGTATATCTTGTAAGCCGCTCTGAGTCCCCTTTGGGGTGAAAAGGGCGGCATAGAAATGTCATATATATGTATGTGTATGTATATATGTATATCTATATGCAAAAAATAGACTTATAGAATGATAGGGCACATTACGCTTGACTCCGGTGTTCATTTCCATATCCCAACCAGGTCATTCCTCAGCTCATTGCGAGGATCGATACCCCTCGCCCGTTGGTGGGCCGCCTCATTTACCAGCTTCTGACGGACATTGGCCGCTACCACCCGCAGGTGAGCTTCCCTTCCTTCACCTTTCCTCCTCTGCCGAGTCTTTCTTTCGCCTCCAGGCTGTTTATGCCTGTCTCCCCTCCGTCCCCAGGCTTTGATCTACCCCTTGACGGTGGCTTCCAAGTCGACCACCACCGCCCGCCACAACGCCGCCAACAAGATCCTGAAGAACATGTGCGAACACAGCAACACGCTGGTCCAACAGGCCATGATGGTGAGTTCTTCCTCCCTTTCTGGGTTTTTTTTTAGTGTGTAATTTTTTAATTAGTCACTAGCTTGGGTACACAGCGTTGTCTGGGTAATTCGAAAAAAGTCAATTTTGTACTTGCACCAAATGCATAAGGTTGTGGGTGAACTACGACTCCCATCATGCCAGGTTAACTCCCTGAAACTCCATCAGTACTTAAAGTTTGTTATGTTGGGCAAGTTTGCTAAGTGGGGTTCAGTGTGCTCTCTGGCTGTAGGGTTAAGGGAGAGCAGCGGGCGGGGCCATGCAAATTCCACACCAATGGAGAGAGTCAGAAGCACTGGGATGCCTGTGGTGGAGGAAACACATAAAATAAACACTGGGATGTCGGTGGTAGAGGAAACAAATACAAGAAATACTGGTATGTCTGTGGTGGAGGAAACACATTCAAGAAATACTGGTGGTGAAGAATAGTTTTATTGTGTTATGATGTGTTGTTTTTGTTTACTGTTTTGCTTAATGTTTTATTTGCTTTATAATGTTATGTGTATTATTATGTTGTTGTTTTATTGAGGCCTTGGCCTTTGTAAGCCGCATCAAGTCCTTCAGGAGATGCTAGTGGGGTACAAATAAAGTTAATAAAAATAATAATCAAATTCATGAAAGAAACACTGGTATGTCTGTGGTGTAGGAAACACATGAAAGAAACACTGGGATGTCTGTGGTGGAGGAAACACATGAAAGAAACACTAGAATGTCTGGTGGAGGAAACTCATGAAAGAAAAACTGGGATGTCTGTGGTGGAGGAAACACATGAAAGAAACACTGGTATGCCTGTAGGGGAGGAAACACATGAAAGAAACACAGATGTCTGTGGTGGAGGAAACACATGAAATGAACACTGAGGTGTCTGTGGTGGAGGAAACATACAAGAAACACTTGAATGTCTGTGGTGGAGGAAACACATGAAAGAAACACTGTGGTGTCTGGTGGAGGAAACACATGAAAGAAAAACTGGGATGCCTGTGGTGGAGGAAACACACACAAGAAACACTTGGATGTCTGTGGTGGAGGAAACACATACAAGAAACACTGGGATGGCTGTGGTGGAGGAAACACATAAAATTTAGGACAAAATTGTCCCTAAATGAAAACCTTCACTTGGGTGGTGGGCAGTATAGTGTTTGCAGAGGACATTGGCAGGGCTCTTGGACATGTTTACGGTCTATAACCTGCAGTGTCATTGGAGGGAGGGCCTTTGGCGTCTCCTGAAAAGTGGGAGCTATAGTGCTTTGGGGAGGCAGGGGCTTGTCTCTGCAAGCCACATACATACTTATGAGACTAGAAATGTTTGCAAGTCCCTCCACTTTTTAATTCCGCAGGAGCGAGAATGGTGATGCGCTGGCTCCCTCTAGCAGTGGCTGCGGTGCTCTCATAGCCCTTGGTTGTTCTTTTTCCCTCCCAATGGGAAGGAATTTGCTCCTGCAGAGCAGCACATGTCCAGCCATGACTCCGGCTGAAAATCCATCAGAAAGGCCACGTGCAGGAAACTGCGCTGCTTGCAACCGATAGATAGGTCTTTCTAGAAAAACACGGGTGGATTTGCAGGCCCGGCGTAGCCTTTTCCAACATGTGCCTGTCTCACATCTCCTCATCTGCACATCTCCATATTTTCCTTGAAGTCGCGAGGTCTCCACTCCCAGATTTTATTTATTTATCGTGTCGGAAGCAAAGTGAGAATACAGCTATAATGTATAGAAAAACAACAAAGTAAAAAAAAAACCTTGACCTTATACTAAATGTTCTTTGGCCACTTGGCGTGCCTCTGGTGTTGCTATAAGAAGGTCCTTCGTTGTGCATGTTTTCTGCCACTTTTGGACTCTCGCTTGCTGAGGTGTTCCTGCAAGTATCTCTCTCATTCTTAGGAAACTGTTTCTTGATTTAAGGCGTTGGCGTGCTGGTTGATATCCAAACAGGGGATGGGCCAGAGATGTCCCTGCTTTGGTCCTTTTGTTACAAACTGCTACTTCCCAAAGGATGTCTGGTGGTGCAATACTGGCTAGACAGGATAATGTCTCCAGTGGTGTAAGGCATAGACATCCTGTAATAATTAAGAGCCACATCCACTGTTTTAACGTGGTGAGATATATTCCACACTGGGCATGCGTATTCAACAGCTGAGTAGCAAAGTGCAAGGGCAGATGTCTTCACTGTGTCTATTTGTGATCCCCAGGTTGTGCCAGTCAGCTTTCATATGATATTTTTTATAGCACCCACCTTTTGCTTGATAGTCAAGCAGTGCTTCTTGTAAGTCAGAGCACGGTCCAGAGTGACTCCCAGATATTTTAGTGTGCTGCAATGCTCCAGTAGGATTCCTTCCCAGGTAATCCTCAGAGCTCAGGATGCTTGTCTGTTCTTAAGGTGGAAAGCACCTGTCTGTCTTTTATATGGATTAGGAATCAGCTGGTTTCCCCTGTAATAGGCAGTAAGAACATCCCAAGCTTCGGAGAGCTTCTGTTCAACCCTTTCAAAGGTTCCCGCTTGGGTGGTGTTGGCATGATCATCAGCATAGATGAAACTCTCTGTCCCGTCTGGCTGTGACTGGACATTTGTGTAACTCTTAAACATTGATGGTGCAAGCTGGTTTTCCCTGTAATAGGCAGTAAGAGCACCTCAAGCTCCAGAGAGCTTCTGTTCAACCATTTCAAAGCTCCCGTTTAAGCGGTGATGACATGATCGTCAGCATAGATTAAACCCTCTGTCCCTTCTGGCAGTGGCTGGTCATTTGTGTAACTGTTAAACATGGACGCTGCAAGCTAGTTTTCTCTATAATAGGCAGTAAGAATACCTCAAGCTTCGGAGAGCTTCTGTTGAACCCTTTCAAAGCTCCCTGCTTGGGTGCTGATGGCACAATCGTCAGCATAGATGAAACTCTCTGTCCCGTCTGGCAGTTACTGGTCATTTGTGTAACTGTTAAACATTGATGTAGCAAGCTGGTTTTCCCTGTAACAGGCAGTAAGAGCACCTAAATCTCCATAGAGCTTATGTTCAACCCTTTCAAAGCTCACTGCTTGAGCGGTGATGGCATGATCATCAGCATAGATGAAACTCATGGTTTCTCTCTTCTCCATTCCCAGGTGAGCGAAGAGCTCATCCGCGTGGCCATCCTTTGGCACGAGATGTGGCACGAAGGGCTGGAAGAGGCCTCCCGCCTGTATTTCGGGGAGAGGAACGTCAAGGGGATGTTTGAAGTGCTGGAGCCGCTGCACGCCATGATGGAGCGCGGGCCTCAGACGCTCAAGGAGACCTCCTTCAATCAGGTAGGGATTTCATCCTCCCCGTGTGGCGGCCATATTGGATAGCTCCTCAATCTGTCACAGGTTGGAAGCTGCAAGGCTGAAAATTTATTTACAGTATTTATATTTATTCCTCTGTTATTCTACAGGCTTATGGCAGAGATTTAATGGAAGCCCAGGAGTGGTGCAGGAAATACATGAAATCGGGGAACGTTAAGGACCTCACGCAGGCCTGGGATCTCTACTACCATGTCTTCCGGCGCATTTCGAAGCAATTGCCGCAGGTGAAGGGAGCAGCACAAGTTTCCCCATTATGGATTTGCCTGTATCGGTTGTTTAGTGGGAACTTAGATGCCTCCCCATTAAAGAGATTCTTCTCTTTGCCTCCGAACTAATAGCTGACCTCCTTGGAGCTCCAGTATGTCTCCCCAAAGCTCCTCATGTGCCGGGATTTGGAGCTGGCCGTCCCTGGGACCTACGACCCCAACCAGCCAATCATCCGCATCCAGTCCATCGCTCCATCGCTGCAAGTGATCACATCCAAACAGAGGCCGAGGAAGTTGACTCTAATGGGTGAGACGTTAGGAAGTTATCAACGACCATTTCAAGGTCTTTGATAACCATTTTTGTTGCTTGGGTGATGATGCCACGATCGTCAGCATAGATGAAACTCTCTTTCCCTTCTGGCATTGGTGTAAACGTTAAACATTGATGGTGCAAGCTGCTTTTCCCTGTAATAGGTAGTAAGAGCACCTAAAGCTTCAGAGAGCTTCTGTTCAACTGTTCCAAAGCTCCCTGCTTGGGTGGTGATGGCATGATCGTCAATGTAGATTAAACTGTTTGTCCCTTCTTGTAGTGGCTGATCATTTGTGTAAATGTTAAACATTGATGGAGCAAGCTGCTTTTCCCTGTAATAGGTAGTAAGAGCACCTAAAGCTTTGGAGAGCTTCTGTTCAACCATTTCAACGCTCCCTGCTTGGGTGGTGATGGCACGATCATCAGTGTAGATTTATTTATTTGCGACATTTATATGCTGCCCTTCTCACCCCGAAGGGGACTCAGAGCAGCCTTCAAGATATATATATATATACATACAATATATTATATTATTAGCATAGTACAATATTGGTATTAAATATTACCATATTGTACTATACCAATATATTGTATTATTAGCAATATTACATGTAATATAAATATATAACTACAATATATTATTGTTAGTATTATATTACATTACATTATAATACTATAAATGTTATATGTATATACAATATATTATATTACATTATATTACCTTATATTATTAGCATAGCACAGGAGACAAGGTGCTCTAGATCTGAAGGATATAGAATAGACTACAGTATGTCCCATGATGTGATACGGTGAGCGGTTTCCTTTGGGAGCAGGTTCTTCCTCGATTCTCTATCCATCTTAGGAGATCTTTCTCTTCCTCTGCAGGAAGCAACGGCCACGAATTTGTGTTCCTCCTAAAAGGCCACGAAGACCTTCGTCAGGATGAACGAGTGATGCAGCTCTTTGGCCTGGTGAACACCTTGCTGGCCAACGACCCCACTTCCCTGCGTAAAAACCTCAGGTGCCTCTCTAGAAATGTATCCTTTTTTCCCTTACCAATTAGCCCATTCAAATTATGTTGGCATAAACATGACAAAACAGGAAGCTTTATACACATGTGGTGGGAATGTGACAAGGTTCAAAAGTGTTTTAGGGAAATAATGGGTGAAATGGAAGAAATATCTGGGCAGATATCCTATAGGGAACTGGGTATTTCAAAGTGCCCTGCTTGAGCGGTGATGGCATGATCATCAGCATAGATTAAACTCTCTGTCCCTTCTGGCAGTGGCTGGTCATTTGTGTAAACGTTACACCTTGATGGAGCAAGCTGGTTTTCCCTGTAAAARGCAGTAAGAGCACCTAAAGCTTCAGAGAGCTTCTGTCCAACCATTTCAAAGCTCTCTGCTTGAGCAGTGATGGCAAGATCATCAGCATAAATGAAACTTTCTGTCCCTTCTGGCAGTGACTGGTCATTTGTGTAAATGTTAAACATTGAGTCAGTGTTTGATTCAATGTTAAACATGGATTCAATCATTTCAAAGCTCCCAGCTTGAGCGTTGATGGCATGATCGTCAGCGTAGATGAAACAATCTCCTCTGTCAGTGCCTGGTCATTTGTGTAGATGTTAAACGTTGATGGAGCAAGCTGGTTTTCCCTGTAATAGGCAGTAAGAGCACCTAAAGCTTCAGAGAGCTTCTGTTCAACCATTTCAAAGCTCCTTGCTTGAACATTGATGGCACGATCGTCAGCATAGATGAAACTCTCTGTCCCTTCTGGCAGTGGCTGGTCAGTGACTAGACATTGATTCAATGTTAAACATGGATTTGACCATTTCAAACCTCCCTGCTTGAGCGTTGATGGCATGATCATCAGCATAGATGAAATTCAGGTGTTTGACTATTTATTTATTTATCATGTCAGAAGTGAACCAAAAGTCCCGTTGTAATGTATTTATAAACAGATATCATATAAGGAACTGGGTATTTCAAAGCTCCCGACTTGAGCGTTGATGGCATGATCGTCAGCGTAGATGAATATAAGCAGAATTATATTGTCAGGATGAACAAATTGGCTAGAAGTCAGGCGTGTAGTCAGCGATGTGTAACCTTGCATTACAGAGCTTTAACCGATCTGAATTGCCCCCAAAACATTGGCCCCAAAGCCTGTTTCAAAACCTGGCTTCATTGCTTTCCTTTCCCAGCATCCAGCGATACGCAGTCATCCCCCTCTCGACAAACTCGGGCCTCATTGGCTGGGTGCCCCACTGCGACACCCTCCACGCCTTGATCCGGGACTATCGGGAGAAGAAGAAGATCCTGCTCAACATTGAGCATCGCATCATGTTGCGGGTAAGGCCTCAGACTGTGGCAAATGGCCAGAAGGCCTTTGTGGAAGAAGAAGAGGATGGTACACTATCTCTTTCAGTAGAGAGTGGCGAGTGAACAGCACAGCTCTCTGTCATAATTTTTGGATTGTAATAAGGTCTCTTACATAGCAGTATTTCTACTAGCAGGTTCCAGGCCAAACAGATGCTCAAAGCAAGCTCATGTCGCTCCATTGTCTCCCGCAGTTCCTCTTAGCCCGACCTCAAGAAGCCATATTGGGGTCCTGAAGGAAAACGTGACCGTGGCTAAAAGCGGTCACTTCTCTCGCTTCTTTTTCCAGATGGCTCCCGACTACGACCACCTCACTCTGATGCAGAAGGTGGAGGTGTTTGAACACGCCGTGAATAACACTGCGGGCGATGACCTAGCCAAGCTGCTCTGGTTGAAGAGCCCCAGCTCGGAGGTACAGCCAGCACGGATGCTGTGAATAACTTTTCAATAACTTTAAATCCGTGTTTCTCAACTTGGGGGTCGCGAGATTTCAGAGAGGTCACCAACGTATTTCTGAGGGTCTTGGAACCCCTTTGGCATAGAAGGCTGAAGATCTCTCTGCCTGTCCTTCTCTTCCTTTTTGGACACGGGCGGCGAATCCTCCCATCAAAAGTCCTCCTCCACTGCCATTGGGGAGGGCTGTTTCTGAGACTCCAAGCAGGGAGGGGAGAGCAGGCATACTCAGCATATCTGTAGGCCAGGGAGAACAGGCAAGGCTGGAGGGAGGCTCGTGCCAGTGTGTCCCTTCAAGGCACAGCCCTCCTCTGCTGTGATTGGTTGGCCTCTCAGCCAAGGGGAGGGCTGTTTCTGGGACTCCAAGCGGGGAGGGGAGAGCAGGTGTGCTCGGTGTATGGCAGCGTGGTGCACATGTGCGGGAGAGGGAGAGCGGGCAAGGCTGGAGGGAGGCTCATGCCAGTATGCCCCTTCAAGGCAACACCCTCTGCTGTGATTGGCTGGCCTCTCAGCCAAGGGGAGGCCTATTTCTGAGACTCCAAGAAGGGAGGGGAGAGCAGGAAAGGCTGGAGGGAGGCTCGTGCCAGTGTGTTCCTTCAAGGCATAGCCCTCTTCTGATGTGATAGGCTGGCCTCTCGGTCAAGGGGGAGTCTCTATTTCTGAGACTCCACACAGGGAGGGGAGAGCAGGCATGCTCAGCGTATGTGTGGGGCCAGGGAGAGCAAGTAAGGTTGGAGGGAGGCTCGTGCCAGTGTGTCCCTTCAAGACATTGCCCTCCTCTGCTGTGATTGACTGGCCTCTCAGCCAAGGGGAGATCTATTTCTGAGACTCCACACAGGGAGGGGAGAGCAGGCGTGCTCAGCGTATGTGTGGGGCCAGGGAGAGCAAGTAAGGTTGGAGGGAGGCTCGTGCCAGTGTGTCCCTTCAAGACATTGCCCTCCTCTGCTGTGATTGACTGGCCTCTCAGCCAAGGGGAGATCTATTTCTGAGACTCCACACAGGGAGGGGAGAGCAGGCGTGCTCAGCGTATGTGTGGGGCCAGGGAGAGCAAGTAAGGTTGGAGGGAGGCTCGTGCCAGTGTGTCCCTTCAAGACATTGCCCTCCTCTGCTGTGATTGACTGGCCTCTCAGCCAAGGGGAGATCTATTTCTGAGACTCCACACAGGGAGGGGAGAGCAGGCATGCTCAGCGTATGTGTGGGGCCAGGGAGAGCAAGTAAGGTTGGAGGGAGGCTCGTGCCAGTGTGTCCCTTCAAGACATTGCCCTCCTCTGCTGTGATTGACTGGCCTCTCAGCCAAGGGGAGATCTATTTCTGAGACTCCACACAGGGAGGGGAGAGCAGGCGTGCTCAGCGTATGTGTGGGGCCAGGGAGAGCAAGTAAGGTTGGAGGGAGGCTCGTGCCAGTGTGTCCCTTCAAGACATTGCCCTCCTCTGCTGTGATTGACTGGCCTCTCAGCCAAGGGGAGATCTATTTCTGAGACTCCACACAGGGAGGGGAGAGCAGGCGTGCTCAGCGTATGTGTGGGGCCAGGGAGAGCAAGTAAGGTTGGAGGGAGGCTCGTGCCAGTGTGTCCCTTCAAGACATTGCCCTCCTCTGCTGTGATTGACTGGCCTCTCAGCCAAGGGGAGATCTATTTCTGAGACTCCACACAGGGAGGGGAGAGCAGGCATGCTCAGTGTATGGCAGCGTGGTGTGCATGTGCAGGCCAGGGAGAGCGGGCAAGGCTGGAGGGAGGCTCACACCAGCAAGTCCCTTCAAGGCAGGGGGTTCTTTCTGGGAAGTTTGGCCCAATTCTATCGTTGGTGGGGTTCAGAATGCTCTTTGATTGTAGTTGAACTATAAATCCCAGCAACTACAACTCCCATTGGCTAACTAACAAACAAAGGGGGTTACATTTTTACTCAGCAGTCACATTACCCATACACATTAATCTATCCTCATGTATTCCAAAACTGATTCTGATGCACTACTTCGATCCACTTCCTGCTCTCTTTTCCATTGCAGGTGTGGTTTGACCGCAGAACCAATTACACTCGTTCGCTGGCGGTGATGTCCATGGTCGGCTACATCCTGGGCCTCGGGGACAGGCGAGTGAAACAGACCCTTGTTTTCCTTGAAAGACGCATCATAAGAGTGTGAATGTTTTCAAATAATGTTTTGGAGGCCTCCTTGGGTCCCACTCTGGGAGAAGGTGCAATGAATCAACCCCACGGGACACAGAAACACACAGCAAAGGTGGTGTGGCCAAGGCTTCACGGAAAATAATGTGTGCTGTGCTCCTCCTTCCGCAGGCATCCCTCCAACCTCATGCTCGACCGACTCAGTGGGAAGATTCTCCACATTGACTTCGGAGACTGCTTTGAGGTGAGTTGGGACAGGGAGGGAACCAGTCAGTAAACAACAGTGAAGCCAGCATTGTAGGACTAGAAAGAGGGAAGGAAAGAAGGAAGGAGGGAGGGAGGGAGGGAAAGAAAGAGGGAGGGGGGAAAGCGGGAAAGAAGGAAAGGAGGGAAGAAAGGAGGGAGGGAGGGAAGGAAAGAAGGAGGAAGGAAAGGAGGAAAGGGGGAAGGAAGGAGAGAGGAAAAGGGAAGGAAGGAAAGGGTGGAAGGGAAAGATGGATGGAAGGAGGAAGGAAGGAAGGAGGGAAGGAAGGAAGGAAGGAAGGAGGAGGGAGGGAAAGAGAGGAAGGAAGGAAAGAAGGAAGGAGGGAAGGAAGGAAAGAAGGGAGGGAGAGAAAGAGGGAAGGAAGGAAAAAGGAAGGAGGGAAAGAATGAGGGAGGGAAGGAAAGAAGGAGGGAGGGAAAGAGAGGGAAGGAAAGAAGGAAGGAAGAGATAGAAAGAGTGGAAAGGAGGGAAGGAAGGAAAGGAGGGAGGGAAGGAAGGAAAGAAGAAGGGAGGGGAGAAAGAGGGAAGGAAGGAAAGAAGGAAGGAGGAAAGAATGAGGGAGGGAAGGAGGGAGGGAAAGAAGGGGAAGGAAAAAGGAGGGAGAGAAAGAGGGAAAGGAGGGAGGGAGGAAGGAAGGGAGAGAGGAAGGAAGGAGAGAGGAAGGAAGGGAGAGAGGAAAGAGGAAGGAAGGAGAGAGGGAGGAGGGAAGGGAGGAAGGAAAGGAAGGGGAAAGAAGAGAGGGAAGGAAAGAAGGAGGGAGAAGGAAGGAAAGAAGGAAGACAGGAAAGAAAGAAGGAGGGGGGAAAGAGGGAGAGGAAGGAGGAGGGAAGGAAGGAAAAAGAAGGAGGGGAGGGAGGGAGGAGAGGGAGGGAAGGAAGGAAGGAAGGAGAAGGAGAAAGAAAGAGGAAAGGAGAAGGAAGGAAAGATGGGAAGGGAGGGAAGAAGGGAGGGAAGGAAAAGGAGGAAGAAGGAAGAAAAAAAAGAAGAGGGAGGGAAAGATGGAAGGAAGGAAAAGAGGGAGGGAAGGATGGAAGGCCAGAAGCATAGAAAGAAGGAGGGAGCAATGGATGGAAGGCAGGAAAGAAGGAGCGAGGGAAAGAAGGAAGGGGAAAAAAAGAAAGTCTGTCAGTCTCCCATTCCTGCTAACCAAACAGTGTCCTTTCTCCCTCCCTGGTTCTTAGGTTGCCATGACCAGAGAGAAGTTCCCGGAGAAGATTCCGTTCAGGCTGACTCGGATGTTGACAAACGCCATGGAGGTAAAAAAAAAAAGGGGGGGGAGGGACCATGACTGGAGAAGACGTATTTCTTACGAGATAAACAAAAAATGAGGATTCCACCTCAAAGCTGTAGCTGATGTGCACCTCCTGTTTCCGCAGGTGACCGGATTGGATGGCAACTACAGGATCACATGCCACACCGTCATGGAGGTCTTGCGGGAGCACAAGGACAGCGTCATGGCCGTGCTGGAGGCCTTTGTGTACGACCCTTTGCTGAACTGGAGGCTCATGGACAGTAAGTAAGGCCGAGGCCTTGTTGACCCCTTGCTAGCTATCTCTGATCTGTGGCGTGAACAGAAATGTCAAACTATTTCCAAGGCTTTACCCTCCCTTTCTTTGTCTTTAAGCAGCGAACACAAAAGGCAATAAGCGGTCCCGGACTCGGACGGACTCCTATTCAGCGGGCCAGTCAGTAGGCAAGTAATGCTGAAGCCCTTCTTTTGTCGTTCTGCGTGATTTAGGCCTCGTTCGTCCAAGGAAATCCTTAGCATCGCTTTTTTTGTCCTTCCATCTGAACCCCCTCTCTCTCTCTTTCAATTAGAAATGTTGGACAGCGTGGAGCTGGGGGAAACGGCTCATAAAAAACCGGGGACCACGGTGCCTGAATCAATCCATTCCTTCAGTAAGTCTACATGCTTCCCTCCTTTGTTATTGTTTGTTTGAGCCATTCTCCAAAATCATCAGTGAAGCCATCACCCTTTTCGCTCGACTCCTTCTCTAATGTTGCAGTTTCTGGCTCCTCTGACCGACTTTGAAGCCGTGCACTTTCCGAGTCAAATTTCTCACAGAGAGAAGCATCATTCCTCTGACTTGAATTTCCTCACTTTGTGCCCCAGAAAATCCCACAATCCTGTCCAAATTGTCAGTGAACCTGTCACTCTCTTCACCCAAGTCCTTTTCTAATGTTGCAGTTTCTGGCTCCTCTGATTGACCTTGAAGCCCTGCACTTTCTGTGTCAGATTTCTCACACAGAGAAGCATCATTCCCCTGACTTGAATTTCCTCACTTTGTGCCCCAGAAAATCCCACAATCCTGTCCAAATCGTCAGTGAACCCATCACTCTCTTTGCCCAACTCCTTCTCTAATGTAGCAGTTTCTGGCTCCTCTGACTGACCTTGAAGCCCTGCACTTTTTGAGTCACACAGAAAAACATCATTCCCCTGACTTGAGTATTCATCACTTCGTGCCCCAGGAAATCCCACAATCCTCTCCAAATTATCAGGGAACCTGTCGCCCTCTTCACCCAACTCCTTTTCTAATATTGCAGTTTCTGGCTCCTCTGACTGACCTTGAAGTTCTGTACTTTCTGAGTTAGATTTTTCACAAAGAGAAGCGTAATTCTCCTGATTAGAATCTTTATCTCTTTGTGCCCCAGAAAATCCCACAATTCTCTCCAAATCATTACCCTCTTCGCCCAACTCCTTACCTAATGTTGCAGTTTCTGGCTCCTCTGACCAACCTTGACTCTAACCCTTGTTCTCTCGTTTCCGCTTTCCAGTTGGGGACGGTCTCGTCAAACCAGAGGCTCTGAACAAAAAGGCTATACAGATTATCAACAGAGTCCGGGATAAACTCACCGGTGAGTGAGGACTAATGAAAGAAATAATGTCATGCATTTTGTTTGTATTAAGGAAGTAACGCTACACATCCCAACTGTAAGGAAAGACAGGCTGTCTCTGTCCCTCATACAAATAAGTCTTTATGAGAATGGAGCAGAAAGGGAACCCCAAGGGCCATCTAGTCCAGCCCCCTTCTGCCAGGCAGGAAGACACCACCCAATCCCTCCTGACAGATGGCCATCCAGTCTGTTTAATATCTTCCGACTCTGAATGCTAGAGTCGGAAGGTACCCTAAAGGTCATTCAGTCCTTCTGCCAGGTAGGAAGACACCACCCGATCCCTCCCGACAGATGGCCATCCAGTCAGTTTCAAAACCCTAGACTCTGAATGCTCGAGTTATAAGGTACCCTCAAGGTCATCCAATCCAGTTCCCTTCTGCCTGGCAGGAAGACACCATCCGATCCTTCCTGATAGATGGCCATCAGGTGTATTTTCCAAACCCCCGGATTTTGAATGGTAGCGTTGGAAGATACCCTAAAGGTCATCCAGTTCTTTTGCCAGGCAGGAAGGCACCATCCAATCCCTCCTGACAGATGACCATCCAGTCTCTGTTTTAAAAACCCCCAGGGAAGGAAACTCAGTAGGTAACTTAAAGGTCACCAAGTCCAGTTTCTTTCTGCCCAACACGATGCAATCCCTCCTGACAGATGGCCATTCAGAAATCCCCCCATTGGCGCTGTTTTGTCCTTCCGTTCGACCATAAAAGCCAATTTGTCTTTCTTTCCTACAAAGGGCGGGACTTCTCCCACGACGAAACGCTGGACGTGCCCACGCAAGTGGAGCTGCTCATCAAGCAGGCCACCTCCCACGAGAACCTCTGCCAGTGCTACATCGGGTGGTAAGCGGGGACCGATGGAAACGGCTCATTGCTCGATCCAAATGATGTTGCAGTTTCTGGCTCCTCTGACCAACCTTGAAGCCCTGCATTTTCTGAGTCAGAGTGAAGCATCATTTCCCCTGACTAAAATCTTCATCACTTTCTGCCCCAGGCAATCCCACAATCCTCTCCAAATCATCAGTGAACCCATCACCCTCTTATGTATTGTAATGTATTGTTAATTATGCTTTTATGTCTAATTGTGGTTTTAATTTTGTAATTTGTTATGTAATGGCTTCGGAATGGGGCCAATTGTAAGCCGTCCTGAGTCCCCCTTTGGGGGTTGAGAAGGACGGGATAGAAATGTGAGAAATAAGAAGAAGAAGAAGAAGAAGAAGAATTCACACAGCTCCTTATCTAATGTTGCAGTTTCTGGCTCCTCTGACCAACCGTGAAGCTCTGCACTTTCTGAGTCAGATTTCTCACAGAGCGAAGCATGATTCCCCCTGACTAAAATCTTCATCACTTTCTGCCCCAGACAATCCCACAATCCTCTCCAAATCATCAGTGAACCCATCACCCTCTTCACCCAACTTCTTATCTAATGTTGCTGCTTCTGGCTCCTCTGACCAACCTTGAAGCCCTGCACTTTCCGAGTCAGATTTCTCACAGAGTGAAGCATGATTCCCCCTGACTAAAATCTTCATCACTTTCTGCCCCCAGACAATCCCACAATCCTCTCCAAATCATCTGTGAACCCATCACCCTCTTCACCCAACTCCTTATCTAATGTTGCTGTTTCTGACTCCTCTGACCGACCTTGAAGCCCTGCACTTTCCGAGTCAGATTTCTCAGAGAGAGAAGCATAGTTCCCATTGACTAAAATCTTCATCACAATTATTATTATTATTATTATTATTATTATTATTGTGGGATTTTCTGGGGCCTGTAGAGATGGGGAGCATGTGACCCACCCAATGAGGCCCATTTGGACTTTCAAGCGCCCCTCCTTGACTAGGCAGTTGGGGATAATGGGCATTGTAGTGCTCCATTTGGAGATGCTCCTAAATCCGAAAATCATTTATTCGTGTCGCTCTTTCCTTCTTCCAGGTGCCCTTTTTGGTGATGCGAGACCCCGAACGAGGCACCAACCAGTCCTCTCTGTCCTTGAGACTTTCCGCAGGGCGACGAGGGGAAAACAAAGCACCTTTTTGTCAAATTATTTTCAAACTGCAAGTTGAGAAAAACGTCACTTTCTCATTCCAAGTTGTTTTGAGACGAAGGCAAGCGGTTACCCGGACGAACAGAATCCAAGTTGTTTCGAGACGAAAGCAAGCGGGTACCTGGATGAACAGAATTCAAGTTGTTTCGAGACGAAGGCAAGCGGGTACCCAGACAAACAAAATCCAAGTTGTTTTGAGACGAAGGCAAGCGGTTACCCGGACGAACAGAATTCAAGTTGTTTTGAGACAAAAGCAAGCGGGTACCCGGACGAACGGAACGAAAGACGAGCGGAAGCCTTGGATTTTGCTTTCTAAGACACGACTTGGGGACGGAGTGGGGAAGCCTTGACTCCGACCCAAACGATTGCCTTGCTTTGCCTCCAAATGTGATGTCTTTGGGGGCCGGCCTTTGCATGGAGAGTCCCAAAGGTTTCTAGGAATGGGATATTGACACAGATAACGTTTGCCTCGCTCTGTGGGGGGTTTTTATTACCCCACGCTGAGGAAACTGTTCGTCTCAAGCATATAACCAGTCATGGGTTTGGCTGAGGAGGAAACGGATGACTGAAACACTAAGGGGAACGTCGCGATGTTGACGAACGGAGCCAAGGAATGACAAAACACCGTGCAATGCCATCTTGTAGTCTCATATTTTGGTGCCAATAAACCGCGGCCGACCACCCTGAGCCCTCTTTGTGTCTTGCATGAAAATAATAATAATAATAATAATAATAATAATAATAATAATAATAATAATAATAATAATAATAGATAATAATAGCAACAGCCAGCAGAGTGTCTACTGTGGACTCATCTTGTTGTGTTTCAAATAATAATAATAATAATAATAATAATAATAATAATAATAATAGAAATAATTAATAAATAAATAAATAAATAAAAGGAGGAATTTTCTTATAAGAGTAATAATAAATATAAAATAATAAAAAATCTCTAAAACCAAGGGGGGGAATGTTATTATTTAATAATATTAGTAACGGTAAAGGTTTCCCTATGGTATAGTCGTGTCTGACTCTGGAGGGTGGTGGTCATCTCTGTTTCCAAGCCAAAGAGCCGGCGTTGTCCGTAAACGCCTCCAAGGTCATTGGCCAGCATGACTGCATGGAGCATTGTTAGCTTCCCGCATAAGCGGTACTTATTGATCTGTTATTGACCGGGACTGCCTTCCACCTGGAAACCAATGGTTTTACATATCTATATCTATAATAAAAGAGAATGTTTGTATATGGAGGAGGGAGAGCGGATGGACGGAGGTGTATGTGGTAGCTTTCTGATTGGTTTCCACTGTGGTACAATTTGCATATGGTCTCTGATTGGCCAGCCTCAACATTCCAAGATTCTGAAGTGACAGAGGAGAGGAAAAGGGCTGAGGCTGTGTCGGAAAATTACCAATGCAGACTAAACTTGGCACACAGAGCCCGCAAGACCCACTCTACATCCTACTGCAGTTTGGAGGAGGATGGACCATGGATGATGGGACTTGCAGTACCATCACTCACTCCCTGAGACCACTGTGACACTCATCCAAATAACAATAAAGACCAAACTTGGCACAGAGAGCCCCCATGGCCAACTCAACATTCTGGTGAGGTTTGGGGGAGGACAGACTATGGATGATGGGACTTGCAGTTCCTAAACTCACTTTCTGAGACCACTGCGACCCTCATCCAATGACTGATCAAGACCAAACTTGGCACACAGAGCCCCCATGACCCACACTCCATTCTGGTGCAATTTGGAGGAGGATGGACCACAGATGATAGGACTCGCAGTACTTTCACTAACTTCCTGAGACCATTGTGAGCCATATAAATAACTGATAAAGACCAACCTTGATACACAATTCCTTTCTCAAATAACCC
>NW_026844811.1:13050014-13079388 GCF_025583915.1 Anolis sagrei ordinatus | reverse complement strand
GTTTGTCTTCACACACATACTTGTGTCCTGCAAGGATTTACCGGAACAACATGTTCATAGATAGATAGGTGTCTGTGTGTGTGTCAAGGAAAATCAGGGCACTTGCATGGCACCGGTTGCACGCTATGTTTTGATATGTTTTGAAATGTGCTCGTTTCCGTCCAATGTGTGCGTTAGGGATGCCAGGCGCCCTGGGAGTGAGTCTGGCAGAGTTTGGAGGAGGTTTGCGCTGTCAAATTGCTTGAACAACATGCAGAATAATTTTTTGGATGCTTTTGTCATGAATGACTTTTCAATAACTTTGAAGCATGGGATCTTTTTATTGCAATTGCCAGTGTGAGAAGGTATATCAGATTACAGAAAAACATTTAGACATACAGATTCCATGCAACTACATTGGATGTACAATTACATTGGTTAACAAACAAACAAAGGGGAGTTGCATTTTCACTCAACACTCACACCCACATGTACACGCATTCATCCACATGCATCCAAATATTACCATATCCTTTTCTCCCTCCTTGGAGGAGCACCTCTTAGGCCAGACCCTGATTTCCTGCAGCCTGCCAACGCATACTTCCATAACGCCATAACTTCAAAATGCCAAAGCTTCTTCCCTAAGAACAATGCCAAGGACCAGATCTCTGTTTTCCATACAACAGGACCTGACTCCCTGCACAAAATCTAAGACTCCAAAAGCGCCTTCCTTCTTCCTCTTCCCTTGAGAGAGAAGCCCCAAAGTGACCAGACTGCTCCTGTGCAGATCTGCCACTCTCCGAATACACCATTCCTGTCCTTCCCATGGAGCAGAGCATGGCGGGTGAACAGTGTCTCTGTCTGTCACACTTTGAGCATTATTAGGCTGAGCCTTTTATAGGCATATTCTATCGATGTCGTCCCAAAGTTGTAAATTAATGATAGACGTCTTCCGTCCTGGCTTCCATCTCAGTGTTGATCTTTTTGATTGGTGTTAACAAACACAAGGCTTGTGTTGACTTCCTTCTCAACATAAGGAAGGTTGCAAACATTTCCTTTATCGCTCTCCCAGTTCTTACCAGGGTTTCTCATTAGCAAATCCAGCAAGCAGGTAGTTAGTGATTGCAGGCCTTCATATTTTACTGATGTCTCCAAAATCATTCACTCCATTCATACATCCTTCCATTCATTCCCACACATCATATTAAATTCACATTTATCAAATTTGCACATTCAATTTCTTATTACACTTTGACATCCAAAGACAGCTGGAATGTGTCCAGAGGAGGGCGACTAAAATGATCAAGGGTCTGGAGAACAAGCCCTATGAGGAGCGGCTTAAGGAGCTGGGCATGTTTAGCCTGAAGAAGAGAAGGCTGAAAGGAGATATGATGAGAGCCATGTATACATATGTGAGAGGAAGCCACAGGGAAGAGGAGAGAGCAAGCTTGTTTTCTGCTTCCCTGGAGACTAGGACACAATGGAACAATGGCTTCAAACTACAAAAGAGGAGATTCCATCTGAACATGGTTCACCGAACATGGTTCACCGAGGAGCTGGCAGCAATGAAGCGAAGGAAGAGGGAACTAGAGAGTGTGTGGCGTTCGGATCCGAGTGAGCCAAATCGAACACGGTTTGTGTCCTTTTTAAGGGCATATGCCGTGGCAATAAAAGCCGCAAAGAAGGCCTTCTTTGCGGCCACTATTGTGTCTGCAAAGAATCGTCTGGCTGAGCTGTTCCGAATTGTCAGAGGCCTTTTAAATCCCTCCGCTCAAGGTGGGAACCCTGACGATTCAACTTCTTGCAGTGAAGCTTTTGCTCAGTTCTTTGCAGACAAAGTCGCTTTGATCCGTTCTGGTCTGGATACCATGTTAATGGCAGTCTCTGAGGATGTAACACGAGCACCTGCTTGTCCAGTTTTGATGGATTCATTTCAATTGGTGAAACCCGAGGATGTGGACAAGATACTTGGAGGAATGAGGCCAACCACATGCATCCTGGACCCCTGCCCATCCTGGCTTCTAAAGGAGGCCAGAGGGGGATTGGCTGAGTGGGTTAAGGTGGTAGTTAATGCTTCCCTTCGGGAAGGCAAGATTCCAGCGAGCTTAAAACAAGCTATAATAAAACCGCTGTTGAAGAAACCATCACTGGACCCCACTAAATTCGACAACTATCGGCCAGTTTCCAATCTCCCCTTCTTGGGCAAAGTCTTGGAACGTGTGGTGGCCTCACAACTCCAGGTATTCTTGGTAGACACGGATTATCTAGACCCGGCACAGTCTGGCTTTAGGCCGGGACATGGTACCGAGACAGCCTTGGTCGCCTTAGTGGATGATCTGCGCCGGGAGCTCGACAGGGGGAGTGTGTCCCTGTTGGTGCTGCTGGACCTCTCAGCGGCCTTCGATACCGTCGACCACGGTATCCTTCTGGGACGCCTCGCAGGGATGGGTCTTGGAGGTACTGTTTTGCAGTGGCTCCGGTCATTCCTGGAGGGTCGATCTCAGAAGGTGTTGTTGGGGGACACCTGTTCAACCCCACAACCATTGTCTTGTGGGGTTCCTCAGGGCTCAATATTGTCTCCCATGTTGTTTAACATCTACATGAAGCCTCTGGGGGAGATCATCCGGAGTTTCGGGGTATGGTGTCATCTGTACGCAGATGATGTCCAACTCTGTCACTCCTTTCCACCTGCTACTAAGGAGGCTGTCCAGGTCCTGAACCGGTGCTTGGCCGCTGTGACGGTCTGGATGAGGGCGAACAAATTGAAATTGCATCCAGACAAGACAGAGGTTACTCCTGGTCAGTCGCAAGGCCGAACAGGGTATAGGGTTACAGCCTGTGTTGGATGGGGCCGCACTCCCCCTGAAGACGCAGGTTCGCAGCTTGGGTGTGATCCTGGACTCATCGCTGAGCCTGGAACCCCAGGTTTCGGCGGTGACCAGGGGAGCATTTGCACAGCTAAAGCTTGTGCGCCAGCTGCGCCCGTACCTTGGGAAGTCTGACTTGGCCACAGTAGTCCACGCTCTGGTTACATCCCGTTTAGACTACTGCAACGCTCTCTACGTGGGGTTGCCTTTGAAGACAGCTCGGAAGCTCCAACTAGTCCAACGCTCGGCAGCCATGATTTTAACAGGAGCGGAGCGCAGGGAGCATACAACCCCCCTGTTGCGCCAACTCCACTGGCTACCGATCTGCTACCGGGCTGAATTCAAAGTGCTGGCGTTGGCCTTTAAAGCCCTAAACGGTTCCGGCCCAAGCTACCTATCCGACCGCATCTCTGCCTATGAACCCACCAGGACTTTGAGATCTTCCGGGGAGACCCTGCTCTCGATCCCGCCTGCTTCTCAAGCTCGGCTGGTGGGGACGAGAGATAGGGCCTTCTCGGTGGTGGCTCCTCGGCTGTGGAACGCCCTTCCTACGGACATTAGACTAGCACCATCTCTAATGGTATTCCGCAAAAAGGTGAAGACCTGGATGTTTGTGCAGGCGTTTGAGTAATTTAGTGCAATCTGGTAATGGAACATAGGAATGGAACAATGGACGACGAACCTGGACTACGCTTGGATGATGAGAAGATTGGGTACGGTTGTTTTTCATAATAATTGTGCATTGTAATTGCTTATTGGTAATTTATGGATAATGTGTTAAGTCAATTGTTATATGTTGTATGGAACCACTGCTGTTTCTACTGTTTTTACTGTTTGTGAACCGCTGTGAGTCGCCTTCGGGCTTGAGATACAGCGGTATATAAGCAAAGTAAATAAATAAATAATAAATTATCTGATTTCATAATCTGTATTATATGACAGTTATTGGTAGGTAGATGGATAGATAGGTAAGTAAGTACATAGGTGGGTAGATAGATAGGTAGGTAGATGGATAGATGGATAGCTAGGTAGATGGATAGGTAGGCAAGTAAGTACATAGGTGGGTAGATAGATAGGTAGGTAGGTAGATGGATAGATGGATAGGTAGGTAGATGGATAGGTAGGCAAGTAAGTACATAGGTGGGTAGATAGATGGATAGGTAGGTAGATGGATGGATAGGTATGTAGATGGATAGGTTAGTAAGTACATAGGTGGGTAGATAGATGGATAGGTAGGTAGATGGATAGGTAGAAGGATAGATAGGTATTGGATAGGTAAGTAAGTACATAGGTGGGTAGATAGATGGATAGGTAGGTAGATGGATAGGTAGAAGGATAGATAGGTAGGTGGATAGGTAAGTAAGTTCATAGGTGGGTAGATAGATGGATAGGTAGGTAGATGAATAGATGGATTGGTAGGTAGATGGATAGGTAGGCAAGTAAGTACATAGGTGGGTAGATAGATGGATAGGTAGGTAGATGAATAGATGGAATGGTAGGTAGATGGATAGGTAGGCAAGTAAGTACATAGGTGGGTAGATAGAAGGATAGGTAGGTAGAAGGATAGATAGGTAGGTGGATAGGTAAGTAAGTGCATAGGTGGGTAGATAGATGGATAGGTAGGTAGATGGATAGCTAGGTAGATGGATAGGTAGGCAAGTAAGTACATAGGTGGGTAGATAGATGGATAGGTAGGTAGGTAGATAGGTAAGTGGATAGGTAAGTAAGTACATAGGTGGGTAGATAGATGGATAGGTAGGTAGATGGATAGGTAGAAGGATTGATAGGTAAGTGGATAGGTAAGTAAGTTCATAGGTGGGTAGATAGATGGATAGGTAGGTAGGTAGGTAGATGGATAGCTAGGTAGATGGATAGGTAGGCAAGTAAGTACATAGGTGGGTAGATAGATGGATAGGTAGGTAGATGAATAGATGGAATGGTAGGTAGATGGATAGGTAGGCAAGTAAGTATAGGTGGTAGATAGATGGATAGGTAGGTAGATGGATAGGTATGTAGATGGCACTCGGGTCGGCAATAAGTCCATCGGGTGGGTCTCTCGCTGGCTCGGTCGGTCGCAGGCATTCTATGGGTCGGTGGCTCGGTCCGTACGGTCCCTCGGTGGTCGCTGCGGTGGCTCGGTCGGTCGCTGCCTACGATGGCATGGTCGGTCCTGGCTCGGTCGGGCAATAAGTACATAGGTGGGTAGCTAGAAGGATAGTAGGTAGAAGGATAGCTAGGTAGTGGATGGTAGAAGGCTCACGCTCGGTAAGTGGATATGTAAGTACAGTACATCGGTGGGTAGCTCGATGGCTAGGTAGGTCGCTGGATAGGTAGCAATGCGGCTCGCTCGGATCGGTGGCTCCGGTCCGTCCGTTCCTCGGTCGGTCGCTACTGGCATCGGTCGGTCGCTTGCTCTTCTCCGGCTCGCTCGGTCCGTTGCTCGGTCCGTCCTGTCCCTCGTGGTCCCTCGCTGGCTCGGTCGGTCGCGCTGGCTCGTCGCCGGCTAGCTCGGTCGGTGGCTGCGGTCCGTCCGTTCATCGGTGGGTATCATCGCTGGACTCGGTAGGTACGCTTCATCCTGGGCTTGGTCAGTCGCTGGCTCCGGTCGCCGGCTCGCCTCGGTAGGTGGATAGTTAGTAAGTACATAGGTGGGTAGATAGATGGATAGGTAGGTAGATGGATAGGTAGAAGGATAGATAGGTAGGTGGATAGGTAAGTAAGTACATAGGTGGGTAGATAGATGGATAGGTAGGTAGATGGATAGGTAGAAGGATAGATAGGTAGGTGGATAGGTAAGTAAGTTCATAGGTGGGTAGATAGATGGATAGGTAGGTAGATGAATAGATGGATTGGTAGGTAGATGGATAGGTAGGCAAGTAAGTACATAGATGGGTAGATAGATGGATAGGTAGGTAGATGAATAGATGGAGTGGTAGGTAGATGGATAGGTAGGCAAGTAAGTACATAGGTGGGTAGATAGAAGGATAGGTAGGTAGAAGGATAGATAGGTAGGTGGATAGGTAAGTAAGTACATAGGTGGGTAGATAGATGGATAGGGATAGATGGATAGGTATGTAGATGGATAGGTTAGTAAGTACATAGGTGGGTAGATAGATGGATAGGTAGGTAGGTAGGTAGATGGATAGCTAGGTAGATGGATAGGTAGGCAAGTAAGTACATAGGTGGGTAGATAGATGGATAGGTAGGTAGATGAATAGATGGAATGGTAGGTAGATGGATAGGTAGGCAAGTAAGTACATAGGTGGGTAGATAGAAGGATAGGTAGGTAGAAGGATAGATAGGTAGGTGGATAGGTAGAAGGATAGATAGGTAAGTGGATAGGTAAGTAAGTACATAGGTGGGTAGATAGATGGATAGGTAGGTAGATGGATAGGTAGATGGATGGATAGATGGTTAGGTAGGTAGATGGATAGGTGGATAGGTAGGTAGGTGTATGGATGGATGGATATCCTGGTCTTGGTTTTACGGTATCTCTATGAACTAATCCCGGGGAGACTATGGGGGGGGGGAGGCGCGGAGTGCGCGTGCGCGGGGCAGCCCGACCGAGGGGCGCTCAGGTGCGGCGAGGGGCGGGGGAGGGAGGGGAGGGGGGGGGCGCCGGAGGAGCGGCCAATGGGAGCCCGGCAAAGCGGGCGGGGGGCGCCCACGTGACCGAAGGCCTGTCCCCGCCCGCCTCCTCCTGGCTCAGTGCGGCTCGGGAGGCCGAAGCGGGAGGAGCGCGCCTCTTTGGGTCCAGTCTTCCCCTCACCCTCCCCTCAGAGGCTTCGCAGGTGAGACCCCCACCCACTCAGCCACCCACCCACCCAAGGAGGGAAAGGCAGAGGATTCCTGAGCATGCGCAGAGCGCCCAGGACCACTCTGGCCCTTTGGGATGCCCTCAATGCGGCAAGAGGAGGAGGGGGGGTGAGGGGAAACCATGCCATATATTACTATTATTATTATTATTATTATTATTATTATTATTATTATTATTATTATTATTATATCATTAGCTATATTATCATCCTTCATTACATTTTATTTTCATTTATTTTATTTTACATATTTATTTATTTTTATTATTTTATGTTATATTTTCTATTTTTTTTTCTGCATTAGATTTTTTTTAATCTTGGTATTATATTTTTATATTATTACATGTTATATTTTATTTATATTTATTTTATTATTATACATTATTATTATTATTATTATTATTATATCATTAGCTATATTATCATCCTTAATTCCATTTTATTTTCATTTATTTTATTATATATATATATATATTATTTTAGATTATATTTTCTATTGTTATGTATTACATATTACTTTTGTTTATTTTGTTTATATTCCTATTATTTTATTACTTGTCATATTCTTTTTATTTCATTAATATATATGTTATATATTATTATTTCATATTATATATTATGTTATTTGTTTTTATTATTTTATGTTATATTTTCTAATTTTTTTGCATTAGATTTTTTTTACCTTGGTATTATATTTTTTCTATTATATTTTATTTCTTAATATATGTTATATATTATTATTTTATATCATATATTATGTTATTTGTTTTTATTATGTTATATTTTCTAAATTTTTTTGCATTAGATTTTTTTTATCTTGGTATTCTATTTTTTTCTATTATAATATTACTTGTTATATTTTATTTATTAATATATATATATATTATTTTATATTATATATTATCTTATTTAATTTTATTATTTGATGTTATATCTTCTATTTTTTGCATTAGATTATAGAATATTTTATTTGTTTTTATTATTTTATGTTATATTTTCTATTTTTTTGCATTAGATTTTTTTTATCTTGGTATTATATTTTTTTTCTATTATAATATTACTTGATATATTTTATTTATTAATATATATATACATATATTATTTTATATTTTATATTATTTTAATTATTTTATTATTTGATATTATATTTTCTATTGTTATGCATTAGATTTTTTATTTTGGAATTATATTTTTATATTATTACATGATTTATTTTATTTATATTTATTTTATTATTATAAGTTATTATATTATATACACTGTATAAAATATATATTAATAATATATAATTATATTTTATGATCATGTATTCTTATATTATGTGTTTTATATATTATATAATAATGTACACATTTATTTTATATTACATATTATTTTATAGTTGTATTATTTTATCTATTTTATTATATTTTATTATATTTTCTATTATTATGTATCACATATTTTTATTTATTTTGGTATTATATTTTTTTCCTATTATATTATATAATTACATGTTATATTTTATTTATATTTATTTTATTATACATTATTATATTATTAATATACACTTTAAACATTATATAAAGTGTATATTAATAATATATAATTATGATTATGTATTATTGCATTATATGTTTTATATATTAATGTATACATTTATTTTATTTCATAATACATATTATTTTATCTTCTATTTTATTTTATTTATTATTGCATTAAATGTATTATATATTCTATATTAATGTATACATTTATTTTATTTCATCATGCATATTATTTTATATTCTAAATTATTTTATTTATTTTGATTATTTTAGATTATATTTTCTATTGTTATGCATTTTATATTACTTTTATTTATTTTTGGCATTATATTATATTTTTTCCTTTTATTTTATTACTAGTTATATTCTATTTATATTTATTTTATTATTATACGTTATTATATTATATACACTATAAATATATATTAATATTTTATTATTTTAGATTATATTTTCTATTGTTATGCATTTTATATTATTTTTGTTTATTTTGGTATTATTTTTTTCCTTTTATTACTGGTTATATTTTATTTATATTTATTTTATTATTATACATTATTATATTATATACACTATAAATAATTATATATTAATATATAATTATATTTCATTATCATGTATTATATATGTTTTGTATATTATATAATAATACTGTATTTATATATAGAATATATAATTATATTTTATTAACATGTATTATATATGTTTTATATATTATATAATACTGTATTATATATATATATATATATATATATATATATATATATATATATATATATAGTTAAATTATTTGCAAAAATATAAATAATAAAATATATAATATAATATTATGTAATATATATTATATTTTGGGAAATGGGTAGATTTCCGTGAAGCCCAAAACAGTGGATTGACTACAAACGTGTATACATATACATATATATTTATAGTACGTTATATTATATGCAAAAATATAAATAATATATTATAATATGTGATATGATATAATATAATATATTTTGGCAAATGGTTGATTTTCATGAACCCCAAAAGAGTGGATTGACTACAAATCAAATAGTGTTATATTATATTATGTTATATTATATTATTATTTCGTTCGTTTGTACGTTGTGGGTTCTATATTGTATGTTGTCTTGCATTTTAGCATTGCGAGAGTCTCTTGAGAGAGGAAACTGGGGCATCCGTCTTCTTCTGTGACTGTTATTATTATGGCCAAATATTCTTATTTTTCTGGTTTTTTCGTGGCTGAATATTCTTTTTCTGCTATTCTTTTGTTGTTATTGCTGAATATTCTTGATATTCTGTTATTTATGGCTGAATATTATGATTGTTCTGGGTGGCGACCTGGCCGTGTTCCAGAAGCATTCTCTCCTGACGTTTCGCCCATATGTACAGCAGGCATCCTCACAGGTTGGAAACGAGGCAAATGGGGTTTGTATATATCCCCCTGGAATGATGTCCAGGGTAGGAGAAAGAACCCTTGTCTGTTGGAGGCAAGTGTGAAGGTTGCAGTCGACAGCCTTGATGCGCATTGAATGGCCTTGCAGCTTCAAAGCCTGGCTGCTTCCCGCCTGGGGGAATCCTTTACTGGGAGGTGTTAGCTAGCCCTGATTGTCTCCTGTCTGGAATTCTCCTGTTTTCTGAGTGTTGTTGTTTATTTCTTGATTCTAGAGGGGTTTTTTGTAATACTAGGAGTCTGATTGTGTTCCTTTTCATGGTCCACATGCTGCTTGTGGATTTCAGTGGCTTCTCTGTGACATGGTGGTTGTCAGAGTGGTCCACCATTTCTGTCATCTCTAATATGTATTGGATTAGGAATCAGATGGTTTTCCCTGTAACAGGCAGTAAGAGCATCTAAAGTTTTGGAGAGCTTCTGTTCAACTGTTTCAAAGCTCCTTTCTTGGGTGGTGATGGCAGGATCGTCAGCATAGATGAAACTCTCTGTCCCTTCTGGCAGTGGCTGACCATTTGTGCAAATGTTAAGCATTGATGGAGCAAACTGGTTTTCCTTGTAATTGGCACCTAAAGTTTCCCAGAGATTCTGATCAACCATTTCAAAGCTCTCTGCTTGGCAGTGATGGCAGGATCATCAGCGTATATGAAACTTTCTGTCCCTTCTGGCAGTGGATAGTCATGTGTGTAAATGTTAAACATTAATGGTGCAAGTTGGTTTTCTTTGTAACGGGCAATAAGAACACCTAAAGCTTTGGAGAGCTTCTGTTCAACCGTTTGAAAGCTCCCTGCTTGGGCGGTGATGGCATGATTGTCAACATAGATGAAACTCTCTATCCCTTCTGGGAGTGGCTGGTCATTTGTGCAAATGTTAAACATTGATGATGTAAGCTGGTTTTCTCTGTAATAGGCAGTAAGAGCTTCAGAGAGCTTCTGGTCAACCATTTCAAAGCTCTCTGCTTGGGCGGTGATGGCAGGATTGTCAGCGTATATGAAACTCTCTGTCCCTTCTGGCAGTGGAGGATCATTTGTGCAAATGTTAAACATGGATGGAGCGAGGTGGTTTCCCCTGTAATAGGAGGTAAGAGCACCTAAACCTCCAGAGAACTTCTGTTCAACTATTTCAATGCTTGGGCGGTGATGGCATGATCATCAGCATAGAGGAAACCCTCTGTCCCTCTGTCTGGGAGTGGTTGATCATTTGTGTAAATGTTGAACATTGATGGAGCAGGCTGGTTTCCCCTGTAACAGGCAGTAAGCATACCTAAAGCTCCAGAGAAGTTCTGTTCAACCATTTGAAAGCTCCCTGCTTGGGCGGTGATGGCATGATCGTCAGCATAGATGAAATTCTTTAACCCTTCTGGCAGTGGCTGGCCATGTGTGTAAATATTAAACATTAATGATGCGAGTTGGTTTTCTTTGTAATGGGCAATAAGAATACCTAAAGCTTTGGAGAGCTTCTGTTCAACAGTTTGAAAATTCCCTTCTTGGGGGGTGATGGCATGATCGTCAGCATAGATGAAACTCTCTGTCCCTTCTGGCAGTGGCTGGTCATGTGTGTAAATATTAAACATTAATGGTGCGAGTTGGTTTTCTTTGTAACGGGCAATAAGAACACCTAAAGCTTTGGAGAGCTTCTGTTCAACTGTTTCAATGCTCCCTGCTTGGGCAGTGATGGCAGGATCATCAGCGTACATGAAACTCTCTATCCCTTCTGGCAGTGGATGGTTATTTGTGTAAATGGCAAAAACACTGATAGGAGCAAGCACGCTCCCCTGAGGCAGGTCGTTCTTCTGACTCCACCATCTGTTTCTCTGACCTTGGAACTCAACAAAAAAGCTCCTGTTTTGTAACAGAAGCAGGTGAGATGGTAATGATCATCAGCGTAGATGAAACTCTCCGTTCTGGCAGTGGCTGCTCATTTGTGTAAATGGGCGGCTGATAATGGATTAAAACAAAACCGTTTCAGTGTTTAGATATTGGGAGGCTTGGGTTCGAATCCCCATTCAGCCATATTGGAACCCAGTTAGGCGTGTCACACCATCTCAGCCTCAGAGGACGCTTCCTCCCCAGTGTTGTACCTTCCCATACGAGCATAGGGCCTTGTGTTGACAATATTTTTAAATGAAGGTTGGAAGCTGCAGCGTGGATTGTGTTTGGAGTGGTAATAGGGCCAGGCTAGATGGCCTTTGGGGTGCCCTTTGCCCTCCGAGTGACTTGGTCCATACCCTTTTGGGAGGGATGACTGGGCTGGGGAGCGAAGGGGTTATTTTGCTTGTTCCTTGGCCCGACTGCTGCGTTTCTGGAGGGAGCTGACTGGAAGCGTGTTTTCCTGCTCCCTGAACAGATTTAAAGTCGTGCCTTGGAAGAGCCTTGGCAGAGCGCCCAAAGCGAGCAAGAACGAGGCGGAGGGGGAAAGGGAAGCGAGAGGGAAAGGCCAGATTCCAGCCTCCACTTCGCTGCTGGTTTCTGGCTGCGGCGTGCAAAGACTCCCTAAGACGCGTGCGGGTGGGTTTCGCTCAACTGGTTGCCTCCCTTTGCCAGGACTCGCCCTCCACTCTGCTCTCTCCTCATGCCTCCCATCTCTGATCTGGAGATATGCCCTTGAGCATAGATTTCTGTCCTGATTGTTGGGCGAGTGGGCTTATTAACAAAAGTCACTGGAGCTTTCTCACACGAGGCTTCTCTCACACTGGATCTTTCTCACATGAGGCTCCTTTCACACTGGAGCTTTCTCACACAAGACTTCTCTCACACTGAAGCTTTTTCACACGAGGCTTCTCTCACACTGGAGCTTTCTCACACGAGGCTTCTCTCACACTGGAGCTCTCATATGAAGCTTCTCTCACACTGAATCTTTCTCACACAAGGCTTCTCTCACACTGGAGCTTTCTCACACGAGGCTTCTCTCACACTGGATCTTTCTCACACAAGGCTTCTCTCACACTGGATCTTTCTCACACAAGGCTTCTCTCACACTGGAGCTTTTTCAAACGAGGCTTCTCTCGCACTGGATCTTTCTCACACAAGGCTTCTCTCACACTGGAGCTTTCTCACACGAGGCTTCTCTCACACTGGAGCTTTCTCACACGAGGCTTCTCTCACACTGGAACTTTCTCACATGAGGCTTCTCTCACACTGGAGCTTTCTCACACTAGGCTTCTCTCACACTGGATCTTTCTCACATAAGGCCTCTTTCACACTGGAGCTTTCTTACATGAGGCTTCTCTCACACTGGAGCTTTCTCACATGAGGCTTCTCTCACACTGGAGCTTTCTCATATGAGGCTTCTCTCATACTGGATCTTTCTCACATAAGGCTTCTTGCACACTGGAGCTTTCTCACACGAGGCTTCTCTCACACTGGAGCTTTCTCACATGAGGCTTCTCACACTGGAACTTTCTCACACAAGTGTTCTCACACTGGAGCTTTTTCAAACGAGGCTTCTCTCACACTGGATCTTTCTCACACAAGGCTTCTCTCACACTGGAGCTTTCTCATATGAGGCTTCTCTCATACTGGATCTTTCTCACATAAGGCTTCTTGCACACTGGAGCTTTCTCACACTGGAACTTTCTCACACAAGTGTTCTCATACTGGAGCTTTTTCACACATGGCTTCTCTCACACTGGAGCTTTCTCACACGAGGCTTCTCTCACACTGGAGCTTTCTCACACGAGGCTTCTCTCACACTGAAGCTTTCTCACGCAAGGCTTCTCTCACACTTGAGCATTCTCACATGTGGCTTCTCTCGCACGAGCTTTCTCACACTGAGGTTTACCACACACTCCTCAGAATGACACTAGCTTTGGCCCACTAACAGGCTTTGGCCTACTCACTCTTGCAGTGGTTGATTCACACTTTTGTAATCAAAAATACCTGGTTAATATTTAATATCTCTGACACTGATTTCGAATGAAGCAAATATGCATTTGGGTAACGAGATCTGATCTGGCTTGATGCCTGATTCTTAATGACACCCCCGTTGGCCCATGTCCCTCTTTCTTGGGCCGAGTGCCTCAGACCCAAAGGGGCTCCGAGGGGGAGAATGGGCCTTCCTTCTCAAGTGTGTTGCGGGGCGCTTCGTGCCTGGCATGGAGGGGCACGGAGGCGCGTGCCAGGCCTATATATAGAGCCATTGTTCAGCCTGGGAGCTGGTGAGTCAGTGCGTACGGGGAGACAGAGAGAGAGAGGCGCACCAAAGGAAGGATGTGCGCCAGAGCGGAGGGATGGCAGCTCAAGGACCTGGTTAAGGAGGCCGAGCAGAGCGGTCCCAGTTGAACCCGAGGATGGGYCGATACGTAGCACTCCCTCCCATCAAGACTTCCCCAAAAGTCCCAAACACTGAGAAGCTTGTCCTTCCCATTTTGCATAAAATAATATAATATAGTAATGCTATATTAATAATATATTGGCATCATATATTATAATAATATTAATATAAATAAATAAATAATATAATATATATTATATTAATATAAATAAATAAACAATATAAAATATTATATATATATTAATATAAGTAAATAATATAAGTAAGTAAATAATATAAATAATATAATATAAGTAAATAAATATTATAAAATATATTATAATAATATTAATATAAATAAATAACATAAATAAATAATATATATAAAAATATATTATATTAATGTAAATAAATAAATAACATAAATAAATAATATATATAATATGTATTATAATAATATTAATATAAATAAATATTATATCATAATAATATTAATATAAATAAATAAATAAATAATATAAATAAATAATACATATTATAATAATATGGTGGTGGGTTATCTCCTGACACGCAAGCAGAGAGAGACCTCAAAGCACACAGCACAAACTCTCCATGCTAAAGCGTACGGTGATGGGTTGTTGTCTTGGTTGCGTTCCAAGATGGCCAGTTTTGCCTTTGGACATACGGCACAAGTAGTTGCATTGTGGGATTTGGCTCCTCCTCGTCATTGCCTTCTCCTACTCGCTGACCCCCGTCCTTCTCCTTGACCTGCTGCAAGTTGTTCTCGTGATTCCCCAGCAACATGCCGATTCCTGCTGCACATGGCGCACAGTGCTCATTAGTGGCGCAGATTATTAGTGGCGCCACATGGCTTTCTTCTCTTCCTCCTTCGCACCTCCCACCTGTTGCCAGGCTCCCCGGCGGGGAAAAGCGGGCGATTGTGCCAAGGAACAGCAAGTGTGCAAACGGAGGGGGCGGAAACGCTTGGCACACACGCTCCGAGCCGTGGCACCCGAACCCGCCTCTGCAGGATGGAGGAGAAGGGATCCCAGTTGGCTTTCGGGGGAGAGTTAGGAAGTGCAGTGCTTGAATACTGTGGGATCCTGGGAGATGTAGTTTTGCCAGGCCTTTGACCTTCTCTGCCCAAGAGGGCTGGGGCGTCACCAAACTATAAATCCCCCAAAGGAAGCGTTTGGATGCGCCATAGTTCTGTATCGCTTTGATGTCTTGCCAAAAGGCCAGGGTCGCTGTCCAAGGTCCTGCCTCCCTCAATGCTCCAGTTTTGCTCCTCGCTGAGCGTTGCCTCGGCCATTTTCTTCCAGGAGGGGGCCCTGTCCAACCCCAGACCCTCTTGCACAACCACCTGTTTTTCCGTTGCTCTGTTGCACACTCACCTATCTCTTGCACACTCACCTCTCTTGTTTGCCAAATCACCTGTCTCTGTCTCACACAGTTGATTTTCTCTTGTCTCTTTTTCACACTCTGCGGCACAACCACCTGTCTTTCCATTTCTCTGTTGCACACTCACCTATCTCTCGCACACTTACCTCTCACACTTGCAAAATCACCTGTCTCTGCCTCACACACTCAATGTTATCTTGTCTCTTTCTCACACGCACCTCTCTGTTTCACACTCTTCGGCACAACCCCCTGTCTTTCCATTTCTCTGTTGCACACTCACCTATCTCTTGCACACTTACCTCTCACACTTGCAAAATCACCTGTCTCTGCCTCGCACACTCGATGTTCTCTTCTCTCTTTCTCACACTCACCTCTCTGTTTCACACTCTGCGGCACAACCACTTGGTTTTCCATTTCTCTGTTGCACACTCACCTATCTCTCACACACTCACCTCTCACACTTGCAAAATCACCTGTCTCTGCCTCACACACTCGATGTTCTCTTGTCTCTTTCTCACACTCACCTCTCTGTTTCACACTCTGCGGCAGAACCTCCTGTCTGTCCATTTCTCTGTTGCACACTCACCTATCTCTCACACATTCACCTCTCTCATTTGCCAAATCACTTGTGTCTGCCTCACACACTTGATGTTATCTTGTCTCTTTCTCACAGACGCTCACCTCTCTGTTTCACACTCACCTGTCTGTGTCACAACCCCTTGTCTTTCCATTTCTCTGTTGCACACTCACCTCTTGCACTTGCAAAATCACCTGTTTCTGCCTCACACACTCAATGTTCTCTTGTCTCTTTCTCACAGTCGCTCACCTCTCTGTGTCACACTCACCTGTCTGTGTCACAACTACCTGTCCTTCCCTTTCTTTGTTGCCCACTCACCTATCTCTCACACACTCACCTCTCTCGCTTGCCAAATCACCTGTCTCTGCCTCACACACTCAATGTTATCTTGTCTCTTTCTCAAACTCACCTCTCTGTGTCACACTCACCTGTCTGTGTCACAACCCCGTCTTTCCATTTCTATGTTGCACGCTCACCTCTTGCACTTGCAAAATCACCTGTCTCTGACTCACACACTCCATGCTCTCTTGTCTCTTTCTCACAGATGCTCACCTCTCTGTTTCACACTTATCTGTCTGTGTCACAACCACGTGTCTTTCCATTTCTCTGTTGCACACTCACCTATCTCTCACACACTTACCTCTCACACTTGCAAAATCACCTGTTTCTGCCTCACACACTTGATGTTCTCTTGTCTCTTTCTCACAGACACTCACCTCTCTGTGTCACAAGTACCTGTCCTTCCATTTCTCTGTTGCGCACTCACATACCTTTTGCACACTCACCTCTCTGTCTCACACACTCAGTGTTGTCTTGATTCTTTCTCACAGACACTCACCTCCCTGTTCCACACTCAGCAGTCTCTGGCACAACCACCAGTCTCTCTCTCTCGCTGACTCAGTGTCTCTCACACCTTCTTCTCTTTTTCTCGGTCTTCCTTGCACACTTGTGTCTCTCTCTCACAAGCGCGTGATTCCTTTCTCTCTGCCACACCTACTCCTTTCCCTGTCTCCCCAAACACTCGTTCTTTGTATCTCTCACACATCGCGTCCTCTCCCACACTTGCACATGCATGAAGGTGCAAAAAGGGGGGGGGACGGGTATTTCCAAGACCGGCTTCCTTGCCCAGCGCTCCTGGACGACTGGAGAGGTGACCCCAGTGCCCTTGGGGGCTGGAACTGACCAGGGCAAGTGTCCAGCAGGTTTGGGCCAGAGGCGGTCAGAGAGGGAGGGAGGGAGGGGCACGGAAGAGGAGTGGCCCTTCCTCCCCCCTCCTCCTCCTCTTTTGTGGGATCTCCCCTTTGCAAAGCAACCTTGCCTGAGATCAGCGCCATGGGGTCTCGCAAGCGCAGCTTCACCTTTGGGGCCTATGGAGGGTGAGTAGGGCTCAGCCAGGGACGATGGGCCCTCTGCTCGGGGGTTCCAGCCACTGTTGAGGATTCTGGGACATGCCCTCCCCAAGTTGGTCTTGGCCTCCCCAAGTTGGTCTTGGGGAAGAAGCGTGCTGCTTCTTCCCCTTCCTCTTGCCTTTCTTCCTCACCGTGACAGGTTTCAAAAACTGCAATACAATTTTGACCTCAGTTTGTGTATGTATTGTGTATGTTGTGTATATGCTGCATGTTTTATGTATGTGTGTATATATATAGTGTTCCATGTTGTATATATGTATTATGTAAGTTGCACGTTGTATATATGCATTGTGTATACACAATACATACAGATATGTTGTCTGTATGTATTGTGTACGTTGCATGATTTCTGTATGTATTGTGTATGTTGTCTGTATGTATTGTGTATGTTGCATGATGTATGTATGTATTGTGCATGATGTATGAATGTATTGTGTATGTTGCGTGATGTATGTATTATATATGTTGCATGTATGTATTGTTTATATTGTGTGTATGTTGCATGTTGTATGTATGTATTGTTTATGTTGTATGCTGTATGTCGTTACTGTGTATTGTGTGTATTGTGTGTTGCATGATGTATGTATGTATTGTGTATGTTGCATGTTGCGTGTATGTTGTATGTATGTTGCATGTTGTGTGTATGGACTGTGTATGTTGCATGTTATGTGTATATATTGTGTATGTTGTCTGAATGTATTAGGTATAGTGCATGATGTATGTATGTACTGTGCATGTTGCATGCTGCCTGCCTGTATTATTTTGTGTGTCTGTTGCATGTTGTGTGTAGGTATTGTGTATGTTGTGTGTATGTACTATGTATATTGCATGATGGATGTATGTATTGTGTATCTTGCATGCTGAATGTTTGTATTGTTTATGTTGTGTGTATGTTGCATGTTGTATGTATGTTGTGTGTATGTCTTGCGTTTGTGTCATACTCTAAGATAATATAATGATTTATAATCTCGGTTGTGCACGTATTCTGTCTTACTTGGGGGGAGGCCCGTGCCTTTCGTTGCACCCACGCTGCTGTGTGTGCAGCTGATCGTCTTGCAACGTTTTCCCATATTTCCTCCTGGACGTCCTGGGTTCCTTTGCAAACCGAATACTTTTGTGTATTGTGTAAGGTCGTTTTCCATGCCTTGTTCTCCCCCTGGAGTCTCATTCCAGGGAGGAAAGTGGGATGCGAGCGACTCCAACGAGAGGAGTGGGATCCCCCTGGAATGCCCCCCCCCAAATCCCTCCCTTGGGGACAAAGCGGCCTTTCTGTCGCCCTGCGCTCCCCGTGGGAGGAGGAGGCCACGACCCGTGACCACCGCCGAGGTCCATAGCCCACGCCAGGCATTCCTCGGGCCAAATGGGCCTCTCCCCCTGTTCCCATCACCCTCAGTGGGGCTGTGCTGTGGGGGGACGATGGGGGGTGTAGTCCCTCTCCGAACCACCTTGAGGAAAGGCGAAAGAGAGTCTGTTTTGTGTGTGTGTGTATGAGTGTGTTTACGTTTCTCACTTTCCACCCTTTGGCCTTATTTTGCTTGGGGGGAGCGCCTGCTGACCCCAAACACAGAGACCGGTTCCCAGTCTGGCCGGACAGGTTTGGGGCCGTGCGGGCCAGGCCAAAACAACCCTTGTTTGGGAACGTTTCGGCACACGGGGACCCTGCGGGTGTTTTGGGAACGGAGGGAAAGAAGGAGGCCGTGGGCAGGAGGAGGACTCAGAATCAGACACCTTGATTAGCATTGAAAAGCCTTGCAGCATCAAGGCCTGGCTGATTCCTGCCTGGGGGAATCCTTTGTTGGGAGGCTAACTCAGACTATAGCACAGCTGGTAACATACAACCAGCATCAATAAGATCTACCAACCAAAAAGTTGCCAGTTCAAAGCCCAGGTCGGGATGAGCACCTGACTGCCAGCCCAGCTCACTGTTGACCTAAGTAGTTCAGCTTTATTTATTTTATTTATTTACGACATTTATATGCCGCCCTTCTCACCTTGAAGGGGACTCAGAGCAGCTTACAAGTAAAATGTAAACACAATATATTATATTATATTATATTATATTATATTATATTATATTATTACCATAGCACAATATTAATATCATATATTACTATATTGTACTATAAAATTATATTGATTTTATTTATTTACGACATTTATATGCCGCCCTTCTCACCCCGAAGGGGACTCAGAGCAGCTTACAAGTAAAATGTAAATACAATATATTATATTATTACCATAGCACAATATTAATATTATATATTACTATATTGTACTATAAAATTATACTATAATATTATTAGCAATATTACACCTACCTACCTCAAGCAGACAAGAGTCCCTTTTCCCTCTCTAGACACCATTCCACAGGGATATAAACCCCACTTTCCTCATTTCCAACAGACCTCACAACCCCTGAGGATGCCTGCCATAGATGTGAATTCCTCTCTTGCTCCTTTCCCCATTTTGTTCTTTTTCCTTCCAGGGCAGATAAGAGCTCCGCGTATCCCGTGAGCCTGCGGTGAGTCCAATATTTACTTCCTAGGAAATGGGGAGAAATTCTGCAGCACTGCTGGTCACAGCTGACCTCCAGCTGGAGCACTCAAGGGCCAGGGCTTACCAAAAGTCCTGGTCCTCAAACACTCTCTGCTTCATTCGGAAAAATGCTGCACTTGCAGAGCTCAGGCGGTGTTGTATTTCAGTTTCAGTATTGACTTTTGGGGAGAGGAGGCTGCCACAGCAGGGTTTGGAGGACAACAGTTTTGTAAATAAGCATCTTGGTCTCCCTACGGATATCCCGGTCCTCAAACACTCTGTGCTTCATTCGGAAAAGCACTGCACTCGCAGAGCTCAGGCGGTGTTGTATTTCAGTGTCAATGTTGACTTTTGTGGAAAGGTGGCTGCCACAGCAGGGTTAAGAGGAAAATAGCTTTGTAAACAAACCCCTTGGTCTTCGTACGGATGTCCCAGTCCTCAAACACTCTCTGCTTCATTCGGAAAAATGCTGCACTCGCAGAGCTCAGGCGGTGTTGTGTTTCAGTGTCATCATTGACTTTAGGGGAGAGGTGGCTGCCACAGCAGGGTTGGGAGGACAATGGCTTTGTAAACAAACACCTTGGTCTCCCTACGGATGTCCCGGTCCTCAAACACTCTCTGCTTCATTCGGAAAAATGCGGCACTCGCAGAGCTCAGGCAGTGTTGTATTTAGGGTCAATGTTGACTTCTGTGGAGAGGTGGCTGCCAAGGTTGGGAGGACAATAGCTTTATAAACAAGCACCTTGGTATCCCTACCGATGTCCCGGTCCTCAAACACTCTCTGCTTCATTCGGAAAAATGCTGCACTCGCAGAGCTCAGACGGTGTTTTATTTCAGTGTCATTTTTGACTTTTGGGGAGAGGTGGCTGTCACCACCTCTCCCCAAAAGGAGAGGACAATGGAGGACAATGGCGTTGTAAACAAGCACCTTGGTCTCCCTACGGATGTCACGTGATTCCACCTGTTGCCATCATGTCATCACGGAGCGTGTGCTCTCCCCAAAGGGCTTTTAGGCCTGCGTGACCCAAGTGCCAGGCTTTCCCACTCGATTTCCGCGCTGTTTCCAGTTCCCCGATTCCGCGTGGCACGAGGCGCCCGCTTCATCACTCGCTCGGCTGAGTTCAGCGCGGCTTTTTGGGTGGCAAAACGTAGGGTCTCCTCTCTCCCCCTTTGGTACTCTCTTCTTTCCTCGCGGTCGATTGGGCGCAACCGAGCCGCTCGCCAAGTTCGCACCGGAGGAGCGAGGCCTTGGCAGGCGGGCAAAGGGCACCCGGGCGTGGGGGGGGGGTCCTCCCTCGCCCTCTTGACTCTCTTTTGGGGAGGGGGAGGGATGCCCCTTGGCGCTTTGCCGCAAAGTGGAAAATCCATGGCGTTTGGCTTGCTCTTTGCTGAATTATTCAAGCCAGGCGTCAATAATGGATGCCTAAGTGAGTCACCCAGTTTATTTAAATTCAGTACAGCATCCTGGGTTCATCTGCACTTTCTAAATGGGGGGGAGGGTCCCCAAGCCCCCTCCCTGCCCTTTCCTTCCTCTTCACTTTCCGAGGCAGATAGGAAAGACAGGAAATGTTTGGATCCCAAAAGGGTTCAGTGTGTGAGAGGCCTCAGTGTGAGGTAAGCCTCAGTGTGTGAGAAGGTGTGTGTGGATCCCAAAAGGGTTCAGTGTGAGAGGCCTCAGTGTGAGGTAAGCCTCAGTGTGTGAGAAGGTGTGTGTGGATCCCAAAAGGGTTCGGTGTGAGAGGCCTCAGTGTGAGGTAGGCCTCAGTGTGTGAGAAGGTGTGCGTGGATCTCAAAAGGGTTCGGTGTGAGAGGCCTCCGTGTGAGGTAGGCCTCAGTGTGTGAGAAGGTGTGCGTGGATACCAGAAGGTTCAGTGTGAGAGGCCTCAGTGTGAGGTAGACCTCAGTGTGTGAGAAGGTGTGTGTGGATCCCAAATGGGTTCAGTGTGAGAGAGGCCTCTGTGAGGTAAGCCTCAGTGTGTGAGACGGTGTGCGTGGATCCCAAAAGGGTTCAGTGTGGGAGGCCTCAGTGTGAGGTAGGCCTCAGTGTGTGGGAAGGTGTGCATGGATCCCAAAAGGGTTCAGTGTGAGGTAGGCCTCAGTGTGCGAGAAGGTGTGCGTGGATCCCAAAAGGGTTCAGTGTGAGAGGCCTCAGTGTGAGGTAAGCCTCAGTGTGTGAGAAGGTGTGCGTGGATCCCAAAAGGGTTCAGTGTGAGAGGCCTCAGTGTGAGGTAGGCCTCAGTGTGTGAGAAGGTGTGCGTGGATCCCAAAAGGGTTCAGTGTGAGAGGCCTCAGTGTGAGGTAAGCCTCAGTGTGTGAGAAGGTGTGCATGAATCCCAAAATGGTTCAGTGTGAGAGGCCTCAGTGTGAGGTAAGCCTCAGTGCGTGAGAAGGTGTGCGGATCCCAAAAGGGTTCAGTGTGAGAGGCCTCAGTGTGAGATAGGCCTCAGTGTGTGAGAAGGTGTGTGTGGATCCCAAAAGGGTTCAGTGTGAGAGGCCTCAGTGTGTGAGAAGGGAAGGAGGAAGGAAAGACAAATGGGAAGGAAGGAAAGAGAAAGAGGGGAGAAAGAGAAAGAGAAGGGTGGAAGAGGAATGGAGGGAGGACAGGGAGAAGGAAGGAAAGACAAAAGGGAAGAAAGGAAGTAAAAGGAATGAAGAAGAAAGGAGGAGAGGGAGGTGAAGAAAGGGAAGGATGGAAGGAGGAAAGAAAGAGAGATGGAAGGAAGGGAGGAAGGGAAGGGAGGGAGGAAAACAAGAGAGAAGGAAAGACAAAGGGGAAGGAAGGAAAAGGAGGAGAGAGGGAAGGAAGGGTGGAAGGAGGGAGGGAGAAAAAGGGAGGTAAGGAAAGAAGGGAAGGAGGAAGGAAAGACAAAAGGGACAGAAGGAAGGAGAAAGAGGGAAGGAAGGAAAGATCAAAGGGTGGAAGGGAAGGAAGAAGGAAAGACGAAAGGAAGGATGGACATCGAATGCACCCAGGCTTCCCTTTCTTCCGAGTGTATTTTTACTCCTCTCTCTCTCTCTGCACGCAGATGGACTTTGCCCTCCTCCTCGTTTGCTTGTTCGTTCCTTCGTTCCCGGGCAAGGCTTGCTTTCTGCCCGGAAGCGCTGGCTTTGCTTTTCGTGGGTAAATGATGATGCTGATCGAAAGGAACAGAGCCCTCCGCGCCCTCCTTCCTCCCTTCCTTCCCTTGGCTGCTGTTGCAAGCCGGGCGCAAGATCCCTCTAGAATAGTCACTGGGAAATGTTCCGTGGCCTCTGAGCATGTGCAGAATTCACTTATCGTAATGTTAGTCGCAGGGTGGTCCCGGAGCATGAGCAGAGTGCATTTGGCCTTATTGGCCCTTGCATAGTATCCTTTGAGCAGCTCCAGAGTGCATTTGTCCTGATCTGCACTTAATAAATAGTCTCTGAGCATGTGCAGAGTGCATTTCTGCTTGTTTACGCATAAGGGTATCCTCTTGGCATGTGCAGAGTTCATTTCTCCTTACCTGCACTTAAGAATAGCACATGCAGAGTGCATTTCCCCTTATCTGCACTTGAGAATAGCCTCTGGGCATGTGCAGAGTGCATTTCTGCTTGTTTGCACATAAAGTTATCCCCTTGGCATGTCCAGAGTGCATTTCTCCTTAGCGGCACTTGAGAATAGCCTCTGAGCATGTGCAGAGTGCATTTATCCTTGTTTGCGCATAAGGGTATCCTCTTGGCATGTTCAGAGTTCATGTATCCTTACCTGCACTTAAGAATAGCTTCTGAACACATGCAGAGTGCATTTATCCTTATCTGCACTTGAGAATAGCTTCTGGGCATGTGCAGAGTGCATTTCTGCTTGTTTGCACTTGAGACTAGCTTCTGAGCACGTGCAGAGTGCATTTAGCCTTATTTGCATGTGCATAGTTTCCTTTGAGCATGTGAAGAGTGCATTTCTCCTTATCGGCACTTGAGAATAGCCTCTGGGCATGTGCAGAGTGCATTTCTACTTGTTTGCACATAAGGGTATCCTCTTGGCATGTGCAGAGTGCATTTCCCCTTATCTGCACTTGAGAATAGCTTCTGTGCATGTGCAGAGTGCATTTCCCCTTATCTGCACTTGAGAATAGCTTCTGTGCATGTGCAGAGTGCATTGAGCCTTATCTGCACTTGAGAATAGCTTCTGTGCATGTGCAGAGTGCATTGAGCCTTATCTGCATTTGAGAATAGCTTCTGAGCACGTGCAGAGTGCATTTAGCCTTATTTGCATGTGCATAGTTTCCTTTGAGCATGTGCAGAGTGCATTTGTCCTTGTTTGCGCACAAGGGTATCCTCTTGGCATGTGCAGAGTTCATTTATCCTTATCTGCACTTGAGAATAGCCTCTGGGCATGTACAGGGTGCATTTCTACTTGTTTGCACATAAGGGTATCCTCTTGGCATGTGCAGAGTGCATTGAGCCTTATCTGCACTTGAGAATAGCTTCTGTGCATGTGCAGAGTGCATTTAGCCTTATCTGCATTTGAGAATAGCTTCTGAGCACATGCAGAGTGCATTTAGCCTTATTTGCATGTGCATAGTTTCCTTTGAGCATGTGCAGAGTGCATTTATCCTTGTTTGCACATAAGGGTATTCTCTTGGCATGTGCAGAGTTCATTTCCCCTTATCTGCACTTGACAATAGCCTCTGGGCATGTGCAGAGTGCATTTCTACTTGTTTGCACATAAGGATATCCTCTTGGCATGTGCAGAGTGCATTTCCCCTTATCTGCACTTGACAATAGCTTCTGAGCATGTGCAGAGTGCATTTCTCCTGACCTGCAGGATGACTTTGGGTGAGTCAGACTTCTTAGGCTCAGGGACTCAGGACAGATCTTGCCAAGGGACGCGATGAGGCAGAAATGAATAGAAAAGGGGGCGGGGGAAACTATACATCCCTTTGTAGGTTGTCATCCCAGTAGTAATCATCATAATATAGACACACTCAAATGGGGCTGATTTTGGGGGCGCCCCCCCCAAAAAGCCCCCTTTGATTGTTGTCTTTTTGCAATGCCATGGAAGGGAAACGGGGAATGTCGTGCAGCGTTCCTGAAAAGACGATGTTCCTTGTCGAAAGAGAGGAGGAATGAACTGGGGCAAGAGGCAGGCTTCCCCTTCCAGCTGTCATTCCCTCAAAACAAACAAAGCAGATGCGCCCAGACCTGGCCTCATTTGCATCTCTTGCATATGCAGATGAGAAGGAAAGAGGTTTGATGCAAGGGAAGCGGGTCGGCTGCAAAGCGGGTTTTGCAAGCAGTAACAATTCCAAGGAGGGATTGCCGCTCCCATCAGCCCTTCCAGCCAGTGTTCAGGATGATGGGAATTGCAACCCACGCTGGATTTCGTCTTCGCTCCTGACCTTTGCCCTCTTCACCCTGTCCACACCCACCAGAGGTTGAGGTTCATAGGATCCTCTTTGCTGCTGCTCTTGCTGCCATTCGTCACCATCATTGTGCAGTTGCCTGGCGGTAATTGCCAATCAATTACCAAAGAGGAGCCTCGTCGGTAAACATCTCGCATCCAGTTGCTATAGGAACTGTTTAGGAGCAGCAGCTGTTTTCCTTGCTTGTCCCTCTTGGCGCATTTCTCTCTTTCGCCCTCCATTCGTGCCTCTCCAAATTCTGCAGCACTGCTGGTCACAGCTGACCTCCAACTGGAGCGCTCAAGGGCCAGGGCTTCCCAGTTCTCAGTGTCTATGCCAGAGTTTTTTGAAGGTTGGCTTTGAGCCCATCTTTCAATCTCTTTTCCTGCCCACCAACATTCCGTTTTCTTGAGTTCAGAGTAGAGCAACTGCTTTGGGAGACAGTGGTCGGGCATCTGGACAACGTGGCCGGTCCAGCGAGTTGATGGTGGAGGACCATCGCTTCAGCGCTGGTGGTCTTTGCTTCTTCCAGCACGCTGACATTTGTCCACTTGTCTTCCCAAGAGATTTGCAGGATTTTCCGGAGGCAACGCTGACAGAATTGGAAAAATGCTGCACTCGCAGAGCTCAGGTGCTATTGTATTTCAATGTCAATGTTGACTTCTGTGGAGAGGTGGCCACCACAGCAAAGTTGGGAGGACAATGGCTTTATAAACAAGCATTTTGGTATCCCTACGGATGCCCCGATCCTCAAACACTCTCTGCTTCATTGGGAAGAATGCTGCACTTGCAGAGCTCAGGTGGTGTTGTATTTCAGTGTCAGTGTTGACTTCTGTGAAGAGGTGGATGCCACAGCAGAGTTGGGAGGACAATGGCTTTCTAAACAAGCCCCTTAGTCTCCCTACGGATGTCCTGATCCTCAAACATTTTCTGCTTCATTGGGAAGAATGCTGCACTTGCAGAGCTCAGGTGCTGTTGTATTTCAATGTCAATGTTGACTTCTGTGGGGAGTTGGCTGCCACAGCAGAGTTGGGAGGACAATGGCTTTCTAAACAAGCCCCTTAGTCTCCCTACAGATGCCCCGATTCTCAAACACTCTCTGCTTCATTTGGAAAAATGCTGCACTCGCAGAGCTCAGGCGGTGTTGTATTTCAGTGTCAATGTTGACTTCTGTGGAGAGGTGGCCGCCACAGCAAAGTTGGGAGGGCAATGGCTTTATAAACAAGCCCCTTAGTCTCCCTACAGATGCCCCGATTCTCAAACACTCTGTGCTTCATTTGGAAGAATGCTGCACTCGCAGAGCCCAGGTTGTGTTGTATTTCAGTGTCAGTGTTGACTTTTGTGGAGAGGTGGCTGCCAAGGGAGCGGAAATAGCTTTATAAACAAGTCCCTTCATCTCCGTATGGATGCCCCGGTCCTCAAACACTCTCTGCTTCATTCGGAAGAATGCTGCACTCACAGAGCTCAGACGGCGTTGTATTTCAGTGTCAATGTTGACTTTTGTGGAGAGGTGGATGCCAAGGGAATGGAAATAGCTTTGTCAAAAAGCCCCTTGGTCTCCCTACGGATCTCCCACTCCTCAAACACTCTGTGCTTCATTCGGAAAAATGCTGCACTCGCAGAGCTCAGGTGGTGTTGTACATTTTCTAATGTTACACAATTAAGCTGTATTTCTGGCATTGGAGGGGGATTGGCTGGTGACGGTGACTGCTATATATGGGCCAAGGATTAGGTCCAGCCCATCAGGGTCCTATGGGGAACCCTGCAGAGCCAGAGTTGACAGTGTATGAGTCCAAATGGGGGTTTCCAAGATTCTTCCCAGTTTGATCCCAGTAGCATGTTTAGGGAGAACTGGGAGGAGAGGCATTAGCTGCTGCCGGCCCAATTCCTAAGGATCCGATTAGGATTGCCGCATTGGGAGGCAGGCGGACTCCAGGTTGGTTGCAATACGCAAGGCCGTTTGCAATAGATTTTTGCCTGGAGAGCACTATTGGGCCAAATTAGGCCCAATTGAGGATGTGAATATGGCAAGTGGGGCGCCTGCGTCTCATGTGGCAACCCCTTGGCTCTTCTCAGCCACCTGCCACGGCCTCCTCTCACGTCCCGCTCTTGGCCATCTGGCCAACTGTTCAGAAAACCCAGATTGTGCCAGAGGTGAGGAAAGCAACACACACACAGCTGCAGCTTTGCAACAGTTGGAACATCTGGAAACTACCATTCCGGCATATAAGACGACTGGGCGTATAAGACGACCCCCAACTTTTCCAGTTAAAATATAGAGTTAAGACAACTCCCATGCATAAGACTACACCCGCGTATAAGACGACCCCTGACTTTTGAGAAGATTTGCTTGGGTTAAAAAGTAGTCTTATACGCCAGAATATACTGTAAGCAAGTGGGGTTGGTATATATCCCTGTGGAATAATGTCCAGTAGGCATGCGCAATCTATGGTTCTAGATGGTTCTCAAGTACTTACAAAACTAGGGGGTGTTGGTGCTTTGCTTCTAAAGTGTTGCTAAAGTACTGGTGGTGAAAATTTCAGAATTCTAACCAAACTTCCAAAATTACGTTATAAACGGCAGTTCCTCATTGGTTCTGTCATTAAAAAATCGCCAATAACGAAATAATAATGATATTTTGAAAGTTTTGTTAGAGTTCTGAAATTTTCACCACCAGAACTTTAGCAACACTTTAGAAGCAAAGCACCAGCACTCTCTAGTTTTGTAAGTACTTTAGAACCATGTAGAACCATTGATTGCCCATGCCTAATGTCCAGGGTGGGAGGAAGGACTCTTCTTGTCTGCTTGAGGCAGGTGTGAATGTTGCAATTGGCCACCTTGATTAGCATTGAATGGCCTAGCAGTTTCAAGGTCTGGCTGGTTATTTATTTATTTTGTGTCAAAAGCATTGCCTAAATTGACTGGGGTGCCTTAAAGCCATGAATGTTTTCAAACTGCTTAGGTCAACAGTGAGCTGGGCTGGGAGTCGGGTGCTCATTCCAACTCAGACTTCAAACTGGCAACCTTTCGGTTGGTAGATCTTATTGCTTCTGGTAGTGATTTACCAGCTGTGCTATAGCCCGGGTTTGTAAGCCTTTCCAGGCCCGAGAGGGACCAAATAGAACCACAAGTATCTTTATTGATATCCTGCCTTTCTCCGAAGACTGCAATGACTATAAAAAACATGCAATCCATCATCTATATATATATTTAAAATGTAATGTTCATTTGTGGGATTAACATAACTCAGAAACCACTGGTCGAATTGACACGAAATTTTGACACAATACAACTAACATTCCAACGAGTGTCCATCACCCCAAAAAACACACACAACTCCTCCCCCCCCCCAGTGGAAGAGACTTAAAACCCCCAAAATATACCATATATAAATATATACATACACTCATCCATACACACATTCATACACACACACGTATATACACATGTACACACACATACACATACAAACATATATACATATACACACAAATATACATATATACATTCATATACATATACAATGCACAAATACATATAAACATATACACATTCACACACATATACATACATTCACACACACGTATATATATATGCACAAGCACACACACATGTTCACACCCATAATATACATACATATATACATATACGCATCATACACAAATATACATATATACACACATATACATATACAGATGCACACATACATATATACATATACACATGCACACACATATACACATACATACATTCATACACACGTATATGTATATATATGCACAAGCACACACAAATATACACATGTACACACACATACATATACAAACATATATACATATACACATCACACACAAATCTACATATATACACACATATACATATACACATACATATATACATATACACATTCACACACATATACATACATTCATACACACGTATATATATATGCACAAGCACACACACATGTTCACATCCATAATATACATACATATATACATATACACATCATACACAAATATACATATATACACACATATACATATACAGATGCACACATACATATATACATATACACATGCACACACATATACACATACACATACATACATTCATACACACGTAAATGTATATATATGCACAAGCACACACAAATATACACATGTACACACACATACATATACAAACATATATACAT
>NW_026844811.1:13031468-13049959 GCF_025583915.1 Anolis sagrei ordinatus | reverse complement strand
AGCACACACAAATATACACATGTACACACACATACATATACAAACATATATACATATACACATCACACACAACTATACATATATACACATATACATATACACGCATTTACATATATACACATAGACAATCATATACACGTATATATATATATATATATACACACAAGCATACACAAATATACACATGTTCATACACATAATATAAATACATATATACATATACACATGCACACACAAATATACATATACACATACACACATATATACCCACAAATATGCATATAAACGAGTACACACATATACACAATATGCATATACACATATAAACACATTAATATGCAAATATATATACACACACATATATACACCCATATATATATATATATATATATATATATATATGCAAACACACAAATATACACACACACATAAACATAATATATACACACAAAACACATATACACAGACTGGGCCACAGCAACGCATGGCAGGGGATGGCTAGTATATAAATATAAATGTAATGTTCGTTTGTGGGATTGACAGAACTCAAAAACCACTGGACGAATTGACACCAAATTTGGACTCAAGACACCTCTCAGGCCAACGAGTGACCATCACTCAGAAAAACACTGAAAAACAAAAGGCAGAAAGGACTTAAAAACCCAAAAAACCAAAACGACATTACAGCACATGCACGAAAACGACTACGCTCGCCCCGCCCCCCTCCATTTCTACTTGAGCCAACTGTAATTGCCCACCTGGATTACCTTTGAATAGCCTCGCATCTTAAAGGCAGCAGGAAACCTTTGGTGGAAGGCGTTTTCTGAGGGCCACAGCAACACGTGGCCAGGTACAGCTAGTATTAAATAAGGGTATCTTAGGGGTCATCTAGTCTGACTCAAATCTTGCCGTTTTTGAAGCATTTTCAGGCACAAGAAGGGCCGAGCATCACCACGAGAGCCTTTGTTTACATCCTGCGTTGTCCCCAAGACTGGGGCGCATTATAAAGCAGCTTTTTCTCTCTTTTCTTCCTGCAGAAAGAGCGATGGGACCCTCCAGTCCTCCCTCGGCGGACCCTTAGAAGGGCTCCGCGTCTCCCTGCCGACCCCAAAAGCCACTCCCCTCCACCCCAAGGTAAGAGGGCTCCCTATACATACTTTTTCCTATCCCAACAACACCCAGAACGGGGCTTTTGCAAAGCCAATGGGTCTCAATTGCACAAGCAGTTGTCCTTTGTGGATTTTGGGTTTTGTAGTATGATGCTGCTCTGGGGGGCGGTCTCTGTGGCAACACAAAGCTCCCACCCACTTTGGGGATATCAAACTAATTGACATGTGCAAAAACGAAGCGGGGGGAATGTTTTCATGCTTTCAATCCCTTCAGTTCCCTTGTTTTCCCCTCCGACGGCGTGTTTCTCGGATCCCTCCTCGGTTGTTTTACGGCTGTTATTTCTGCATTCGATGCCTTCTCAGCGGACGGCAGAACGCCCAGCAAGGAACCATTCATCTCTGTTTCGCAGGCGGGGGAAATGCAAAAAGGGAGGCCTTTGTACACGGTGGGAGTCGTGCAAATCCGGCAGGGATTTCACTCTTTTGCTCCTCGCTCGCGGCAAGCAAGAGCACGTTGGCGGAACGCGTAGCAATGCGTCTTTCAGATCGAAGGAGAGGCTTTTCTGAGCCTTGTTTGTTCTTCGGCTGAGAGAGTGTGACTCCCTGGGAGTGTGTCTTCCAGAACTCAAAGCACCTATGCGCCAGCTTGCTTCTCCATGACGTTCCTCTGAGACCGAGAGAGTGAAAGGGCCCCTTGTTTGGGCCTCGGGGGCCTCCCTCTCCTTCGCCAGCCGTTGACCCGGTGCCAATGTCAACGAACGCTGGAGATGAAGGAAACGCCGGTTGCAAAGTTTCTGGTTGTGGAAGAGAGCTTGCCATTTCGCTAAGAGAGAGAAGGAGCGCCTGACTTGGCAGTTGTAGTATCTCAGGGCCTTTTCCCTTCTCCACCTGAGAGTGCCAGGGGCCTCCCCAAACTACAGCTCCCAGGATCCTGTTGCTGTTAGAGCAGGCTCCATTCTACGGTGCAGATGAACCCTTTGGAAAACTACGGCTCCCAGCATCCTGTGGCTGTTAGGCTGTGCTCCATTCTACAGTGCAGATGCACTCTTTGGAAAACTACAGCTCCCAGCATCCTGTGGCTGTTAGAGCGGGCTCCAGTCTACAATGCAGATGCACCCTTTGGAATACTACAGCTCCCAGCATCCTGTGACTGCTAGAGTGGGCTCCAGTCTACGATGCGGATGCACCCTTTGGAAAACTACAGCTCCCAGGACCCTGGGCTGTTAGAGCAGGCACCATTCTACGGTGCAGATGCACCCTTTGGAAAACTACAGCTCCCAGCATCCTGTGGCTGTTAGAGTGGGCTCCAGTCTACGATGCGGATGCACCCTTTGGAAAGCTACAGCTCCCAGGACTCTGGGCTGTTAGAGTGGGCTCCAGTCTACGATGCAAGAAAACTACAGCTCCCAAAATCCTGTGGCTGTTAGAATGGGCTCCAGTCTAAGATGTAGATGCACCCTTTGGAAAACTACATCTCCCAGCATCCTGTGGCTGTTAAAGTTGTCTCCATTCTACGGTGCGGATGTGCCCTTTGGAAAACTACAGCTCCCAAAATCCTGTGGCTGTTAGAGTAGGCTCCAGTCTATTATACGGCTGCACCCTTTGGAAAACTACGGCTCCCAGCATCTTGTGGCTGTTAGAGTGGGCTCAAGTGTATGATGCGGATGCACCCTTTGGAAAACTACAGCTCCCAAAATCCTGTGGCTGTTAGAGTGGGCTCCAGTCTATGATGCAGATGCACCCTTTGGAAAACTACAACTCCCAGCATCCTGTGGCTGTTAAGATTGTCTCCATTCTACAGTGCGGATACGCCCTTTGGAAAACTACAGCTCCCAAAATCCTGTGGCTGTTAGAGTAGGCTCCAGTCTATGATGCAGATGCACCCTTTGGAAAACGACAGCTCCCAGCATCCTGTGGCTGTTAAGATTGTCTCCATTCTACAGTGCGGTTGCACCCTTTGGAAAGCTACAGCTCCCAACATCCTGTGGCTGTTAGAGCAGGCTCCAGTCTACGATGAGGATGCACCCTTTGAAATACTACAGCTCCCAGGACCCTGGGCAGTTAGAGTGGACTCCAGTCTATGATGCAGATGAACCCTTTGGAAAACTACAGCTCCCAGTATCCTGTGGTTGCTAAAGTTTTCCCCATTCTAAAGTGCGGATGCACCTTTTGGAAAACTACAGCTCCCAGTATACTGTGACTGTTAGAATGGGCTCCAGTCTATGATGCAGATGCACCCTTTGGAAAACTACAGCTCCCAGTATCCTTTGACTGTTAGAATTGGCTTCAGTCTATGATGCAGATGCACCCTTTGGAAAACTACGGCTCCCAGTATCCTTTGACTGTTAGAATGGGCTTCTATGATGCAGATGCACCTTTAGAAAACTATGGCTCCCAGTATCCTGTGGCTGTTAGAATGGGCTCCAGTCTAAGATGTAGATGCACCCTTTGGAAAACTACAGCTCCCAGCATCCTGTGGCTGTTAGATTGGGCTCCATTCTATTATGTAGCTGCAACCTTTGGAAAACTACAGCTCCCAGTATCCTGTGTTAGAATGGGCTTCAGTCGATGATGCAGATGCACCCTTTGGAAAACTACAGCTCCCAGCATCTTGTGGCTGTTAGAGTGGGCTCAAGTGTATGATGCCGATGCACCCTTTGGAAAACTACAGCTCCCAGCATCCTGTGGCTGTGGCCCTATGTAGAGAAGGAGATTTCATATAGTCACCCCAGGGTTCCTTAATGTCTCCATTGCTGTGGAATTTGCATGGCCCCGCCCACTGCCTTTCCCTTCACTCTTTCCTGGGGCGCACATGTCGAGGAGGAGAGTCCACATAGGCACCCCAGGGTTCCTTACTCTCTCCATTGGTGTGGAATTTGCATCCTATGGCTCGGATGCACCCTTTGGAAAGCTACAGGTCCTGGGATGGCTTTTGGCATGTGACTGTGGAGCCCGGAGGCGCAGGGGAGTCACACTCTCTCAGCCGCCGTGACCAAAACGTACACAAACCCGTCCAAGGGAAAACCCTATTGTCAAAAATGTGGGGAATGTCTTGCACCGAATCCTGGAACTTCCCTCCCGGTTGGCTTCCAAGGGAGGCTTGGCTTCCTTGCATCCTTGCATCCCCCCTGGAGTCCTCCCGTTGCCATGGCGACCCCAGCCAGTGGTCCAGGGCTCAGCCTCCCCCTCCTCCCCCCTCCTACGATCCCCCCTCCCAACCTGAAAAAGGGGCAGGGCTGCTGCTCCTGCCATTGAGGCCGGCCTGGCTCCCCGCCCAAAGTGTACACACTTGCACACGCATCCACATCCTGGAGGCAGCCGGAGGAGGAGGAGGGCACCGGAGGGGAGCGGGAAGGGAGGGGGCCACGCTGGCAGTCCCTCGGAGCCCCCCCTGGGACCCCGGAGGAAGGGGAGGGGGAGTGATGGAGCCCCAAGGGGGTCTGCCGCCGTTGCCCCCCAGGAAGGGGTCTGCCCAGGAGGACGAAGGCTTTGGATTCGGCGTGAGTACAAAGCTCTCTTTTTGGGGGGTGGGGGTCCTCACCCCCCCTCCCATTGACCCCCTTCTGCCCCACTCTCCCATTCCATATCGGCACCCCAGGGTTCCTTACTCTCTCCATCAGTGTGGAATTTGCATTCTTTGACTCGGATGCACCCCCCTCCCTCTGATTTTGACTCCCATTTCCTCCCCGTTGTTGACCCCTTGGATTCTTGGGGAGGGGGGCTTGGAAGAGCTTGGCATGGGTCATTCTGTTTCAGTATTGATACCGGACAGAAAGAGACGGGTCATTGTTCAGCCAAGGTTGTGCCTATCAAATCATAATAAAAGTCGTAATTATTATTATAATGTATTTATTATGTATTATAAATATAAATAATCTAATTATACAATAATAACAATAATTTATAGTATTTATTATAATTAAATATAAATAATCTAATTATACAATAATAACAATAATTTATAGTATTTATTATAATTAAATATATTATAAATAATCTCATTATACAATAATAACAATAGTCCTAGTCAAATAATAAAATTAATAACATAATTATTACTATAATATATTTACAATAATCTAATTATACAATAATAACAATAATTTGTAATATTTATTATAATTAAATATATTATAAATGATCTAATTGTACAATAATAATATTAATAATAATAGTCCTAGTCAAATAACATTAATAATATAATTATTACTATAATGTATTTACAATATATATTATGAATAATATAATTGTACAATAATAATAATAGTCCTAGTCAAATAATAACAACTATAATAGTTATAATAACTATTATTAATTATTATATTATATTATTATATTAACTATTATAATAATAGTTAATATAATAACTATTATTAATTATACAATAATAACAATAATTTGTAATATTTATTATAAGTAAATATATTATAAATTATCTAATTATACAATAATAATATTAATAATAATAGTCCTAGTCAAATAACATTAGTAATATAATTATTACTATAATGTATTTACAATATATATTATGAATAATATAATTATACAATAATAATAATAATAGTCCTAGTCAAATAATATTAATATTATAATTATTACTATAATGTATTTACAATATAAATATATTATGAATAATACAATTATATAATAATAATAATAGTCCTAGTCAAATAATAATAACAGCAATTAGTTATAATTATTATTATTATATATTTATAATATATTATAAATATAAATAATATACAATAATAATAGTCCTAGTCAATTATAAATATATTATAAATAATATAAAATAAGAATAAGAATAATAGTCCTAGTCAAATAATAATAACAATAAGTTAGAATTATTATTATAATGTATTTATAATATATTATAAATATATTATAAATAATGTAATTATAAAATAAAAATAGTCCTAGTCAAATAATAATAATTATAGTCCTAGTCAAATAATAATTATTATTATGTAATCATATTGTATTATAAATATATTATAAACAATATAAGTATACAATAATAATTTATAATATTTATTATAAATAAATATATTACAAATAATATAATTATAAAATAATAATAGTCCTAGTCAATTATAAATATATTGTAAATAATATAATTATAAAATAATAAGAAGAATAATAGTCCTAGTCAAATAATAACAATAATAGTTATAATTACTATTATATTATAAATATATTATAAATAATATAATTCTAAAATAATAATAGTCCTAGTCAAATAATAATAATAATAAGAATGTATTAATACTGTATTATAAGTATATTATAAATAATATAAGTATACAATAACAATAATTTATATTTATTATAAATAAATATATTATAAATAATATAATTCTAAAATAATAATAATTTATATTTATTATAAATAAATATGTTTTACATAATATAATTATAAAATATTAAAAACAATAATAAAACAGTCCTAGTCAAATAAGAACATTAATAATTATTATAATTATTATAATGTATTTATAATATAAATATAAATAATATAATTCTAAAATAATAATAACAATAGTCCTAGTCAAATAATAACAATAATAATAGTTCTGATTATTATAATGTATTTATAATATATTATAAATATAAACAATATAATTCTAAAATAATAATAACAATAATAGTCCTTGTCAAATAATAACAATAGTAATAGTTATAATTATTATAATGTATTTATAATATATTATAAATATAAATAATATAAAATAATAATAATAAAATAACATTTATTGTGGTATTTTCGCTGTTTCGCGGGGGTTTGCCCCAAAATGGAGAATAGCCTACAGGAATGTAGGACACACGCCTGTCTTTTCCGGTGTCATCTGCGCAGCCAATGACAATCAAGAAGCCGGGAAGGCTGAGCACCGCCCCCTTTTGCACCTCAGCCAATAGGAACACCCCGTGCGGCCGCTTGAGACACGACTTGCCGACGTGAGATTGTAAACATATATATTGTCCCTACTTCGCGGATTTTCACTTTTCGCGGGTGGTTGTGGAACGTAACACCCGCGATAAGTGAGGGAACACTGTCATTACTTGTGAGCTGCGTCTGCTGGTGTGATAGTAGTCAACACACAGAGCAACAATACAATACGATTGCAATGCATATGTTAAAGTGCAGAGGACGCAGACTGAAACACCAGTCCGAATAATACATCCTAATAGGAGTAAATAATGACTTGTTCCATAGGCAACCAGGGCCCCTAATGTGTCCAACCAGTGACCCTGTTTTCCCCCTTCGATCTTTTGCAGAACGCTGATTTGTTTGAAATGATTGAGAAGATGCAGGTGAGTCCCAGGCAGCCCTCCTTGAGTGCCCGTCCTGACTCGAACCCGGGACAGTGAGGGCATCCTGGGGCGAAGGGGACCCCAGAGAAGGGAGGGAGGGAGGCCTGTCTGGGAGACTTCCTGGGAAACTCGTCCTGCGAGAAACACCCTTTGACTCACTCGGCTGGGAAGCCAAACACGGCGGCTCCCGGGATTTGCTCTAGAGGAGTGTGCGCTCACGCCTGCCATCGCTATCCCGAGACCCAGGCAATTCAGGACAAGCTCCGTCCACAAGGTTGCAATCCTCCCCGGTTGGGTGGGAAGGGTCCAGGTTGGAAATGTCAGTTCCCTTTCCTCGTGCCCTCCCAAGGTAAATAACTTCCCAACGCGCACCTGTCGCCTTACCTGGGAGCCACGCCTGGCCCGCTCAGTGCCCTTTGCTCTCCACGAATTTGGTCCCTTGCTCTGGCTGCATGTTTATTGACTCTGGCCCCTCCGCTCTTTCTCTCTCCAGGGAAGCCGGATGGACGAACAGCGGTGCTCCTTCCCTCCCACCCTCAAGGTGAGTGAGTGAGCGCTCGAGTGAGTGCGCTCCAGGAGAGACGTAGTGCAGCCCCGCCTCCCCAGCCCCACAGCTCTGCTTCCTTTCCGACCATTGGTGGCATAGTAAACACTATGCCACCAATAATTACCCAGTCCTAGGAGGCCAGGACTCACCCTTCACTCTCCTCTGCATCCCATTTCTAGGAACTGTGGAATTTAACCTGTTAAATGCAGTTAATCTGCATTCTGGAATGGCTTTACAGTCCATATAGCCCACTAGAATGGGAAGGGAGCCCCAAAGGTCACCTAGTCCACCCCATTCTGTCTCACCAAACTGCAGGCGTTTCTGGGAGGTGTCCCTGCAAGCCCCATGTAGAGAAGGAGATTTCATATAGTCATCCCAGGGTTCCTTACTCTCTCCATGGGTGTGGAATTTGCATGACCCCGCCCACTGTCTCCCACTTCACCCTTTCTCACCCTTTCCTATGGTGCACATGTAGAGAAGGAGAGTCCATATAGTCATCCCAGGGTTCCTTACTCTTTCCATTGCTGTGAAATTTGCATGACCCCACCCAATGCCTCTCTCTTCACCATTTCCTATGACGCACATGTAGAGGAGAGTCCATATCATCACCCCAGGGTTCCTTTATTGCTGTGCAATTTGCATGACCCCGCCAACTGCCTCTCCCTTCACCCTTTCCTACCCTTTCCTATGGCACACATGTAGAGAAGGAGAGTTCATATAGTCATCCCAGGGTTCCTTACTCTCTCCATGGGTGTGGAATTTGCATGACTCGCTTCACCCTTTCCTACCCTTTCCTATGGCGCACATGTAGAGAAGGAGAGTCCATATAGTCATCCCAGGGTTCCTTACTCTCTCCATTGCTGTAAAATTTGCATGACCCTGCCCACTGCCTCTCCCTTCACCCTTTCCTACCCTTTCCTATGGCACACATGTAGAAAAGGAGAGTCCATATAGTCATCCCAGGGTTCCTTACTCTTTCCATTGGTGTGGAATTTGTATGACCCTGCCCACTACCTCTCCTTCCACCCTTTCCTACCCTTTCTTATGGCGCACATGTAGAAAAGGAGAATCTATATAGTCATCCCAGGGTTCCTTACTCTTTCCATTGCTGTGAAATTTGCATGACCCTGCCCACTGCCTCTCCCTTCACCCTTTCCTACCCTTTCCTATGGCACACATGTAGAGAAGGAGAGTTCATATAGTCATCCCAGGGTTCCTTACTCTCTCCATGGGTGTGGAATTTGCATGACTCCCTTCACCCTTTCCTACCCTTTCCTATGGCGCACATGTAGAGAAGGAGAGTCCATATAGTCATCCCAGGGTTCCTTACTCTCTCCATTGCTGTGAAATTTGCATGACCCTGCCCACTGCCTCTCCCTTCACCCTTTCCTACCCTTTCCTATGGCACACATGTAGAGAAGGAGAGTTCATATAGTCATACCAGGGTTCCTTACTCTCTCCATGGGTGTGGAATTTGCATGACTCGCTTCACCCTTTCCTACCCTTTCCTATGGCGCACATGTAGAGAAGGAGAGTCCATATAGTCATCCCAGGGTTCCTTACTCTCTCCATTGGTGTGGAATTTGCATGACACTGCCCACGGCCCCTCCCTTCACCCTTTCCTATGGTGCACATATAGAGGAGGAGAGTCCATATAGTCATCCCAGGGTTCCTTACTCTCTCCATGGGTGTGGAATTTGCATGAGCCTGCCAACTGCCTCTCCACCCTTTCCTATGGCGCACATGTAGAGAAGGAGAGTCCATATAGTCATCCCAGGGTTCCTTACTCTCTCCATGGGTGTGGAATTTGCATGGCCCTTCCCACTGCCTCCTCCCTTCACACATTCCTACCCTTTCCTATGGCACACATGTAGAGAAGGAAAGTTCATATAGTCATCCCAGCGTTCCTTACTCTTTCCATTGCTGTGGAATTTGCATGACCCCGCCCACTGTCTCCCACTTCACCCTTTCTCACCCTTTCCTATGGTGCACATGTAGAGAAGGAGAGTCCATATAGTCATCCCAGGGTTCCTTACTCTTTCCATTGCTGTGAAATTTGCATGACCCCGCCCACTGCCTCTCTCTTCACCATTTCCTATGACGCACATGTAGAGGAGAGTCCATATAGTCACCCCAGAGTTCCTTACTCTCTCTATTGCTGTGCAATTTGCATGACCCCGCCCACTGCCTCTCCACCCTTACCTATGGCGCACATGTAGAGAAGGAGAGTCCATATAGTCATCCCAGGGTTCCTTACTCTCTCCATGGGTGTGGAATTTGCATGACCCTTTCCACTGCCTCTCTTTCACACTTTCCTACGGCGCACATTTATGTATTTATTTACTGTATTTGTATACCGCCCTTCTCAGCCCTCAGGCGACTCAGAGCAGTTAGAGAAGGAGAGTCTATATAGTCATCCCAGGGTTCCTTGCTATATCCATTGGTGTGAAATAGTGGTGGAATTTGCTCCCAGAAATGTGGGTGTCTGACATTCCTTGCTCTGTTTACATTCTCGTCTGTCTTCTGTTGCAGACGGAAGAGGACTACATCCCCTACCCTAGCGTCCACGAGGTAAGCTCTGCCAATAGAACACGCGTGGGCCATTCCACATGGACCTCCAAGCACCGGCAGGCATCAGGCGTAAACCGCGTGTGCTTGCAGGTCCTGGGCCGGGAGGGCCCCTTCCCGCTGATCCTCCTCCCGCAGTTTGGGGGCTACTGGATCGAGGGCACCAACCACGAGTGGAGCGGAGGTCCCGAAGCCGCACCGCCGCCGGCAACCTCCAAGGCCAAGCTGGAATGCAACCATACCGCCCGCCTCTACCGCAAGCACTTCCTGGGCAAGGTCAGGGCTCGCGGCGTCAACAACGCGTGCTGTTGTCCTGTGGAACTCACCGCCACAGAATTTAGAGAGAGAGAGAGTTTGAGGAGGGTTCAAACGGCAGGGTTACAGACAACTGGGGCCAGGCGAGAGGGTCCTTGGGGGCTCACCCTCCTGCTTTTGTGTCCCCTTCCACCCCAAACGCAACCACCCAGGAGCACTTCAATTACTACTCCATGGACGCGGCCTTGGGGCACCTCGTCTTCTCGCTCAAGTACGACGTCATCGGGGACCAGGAGCACCTCCGCCTCCTCTTGCGGTGAGCGGAAAGGGAGGGAGAGGGGATGATGGGAGATGGAGTGAGCCCAAACATGGATCTGGGGAAAGTACAGTGCTACAAGGGGCTTGATGGGAGTTGGAGTCCGGACGAGGAGTTTCTATGAAGCTCTGGGGAAAGTGCAGTTCTAAAGGAATGCAAAGAAACGGGTGATGGGAGTTGGAGTCCAGACAAGTAGTGTCTTCGAAGCTCTGGGGAAAGTGCAATGCTAGAGGAATACAAGGGAGAGAGGGGAGATGATGGGAGTTGGAGGCCCAACTCTGGTGTCTCTCCACAGTTCTGGGGAATACAAGTAAGGGGTGATGGGAGTTGGAGTCCAGACAAGTGTCTACAGAGCTCTGGGGAAAGTGCAATGCTAGAGGAATACAAGGGAGAGAGAGGGGATGATGGAAATTGGAGGCCCAACTCTGGTGTCTCTCCACGGATCTCGGGAATACAAGGAAGGGGGTGATGGGTGTTGGAGTCCAGACAAGGAGTGTCTACAAAGCTCTGGGGAAAGTGCAATGCTAGAGGAATACAAGGGAGAGAGGGGGGATGATGGGAGTTGGAGGCCCAACTCTGCTGTCTCTCCACAGATCTCGGGAATACAAGGAAAGGGGTGATGGGAGTTGGAGTCCATACAAGTAGTGTCTATGAAGCTCTGGGGAAGGAGCAATGCTAGAGGAATACAAGGGAGAGAGGGGGGATGATGGGAGTTGGAGGCCCAACTGCTGTCTCTCCACAGATCTCGGGAATACAAGGAAAGGGGTGATGGGAGTTGGAGTCCATACAAGTAGTGTCTATGAAGCTCTGGGGAAGGAGCAATGCTAGAGGAATACAAGGGAGGGAGGGGGGATGATGGGAGTTGGAGGCCCAAATTTGGTGTCTCTCCACAGATCTGGGGAATACAAGGGGGTGATGGGAGTTGGAATGCAGAGCGAAGGGGAAAGTGCAATGAGCCCCAAACATGGAGTCTTTCCACGGATCTGGAGAAAGTGCAATGCTATAGGAACACAAGGGAGGGGGGGTGATGGGAGTTAGAGTCCAGACAAGTCGTTTCTGCAAAGTGCAATGCTAGAGGAATACAAAGGAGGGGAGGGGGAATGTGGGAGTTCTAGTGAGCCCCAAGTGCGGAGTCTCTCCACGGATCTGGGGAACACAAGGGAGGCAGGGGGAACGATGGGCGTTGGAGTCCAGACAAGGACTGTCACAAGGAGGGGGATGATGGGAGGCCAAACAAGGAGTCCTTACAAAGCGGAGAAGAAGGGGGGAGGCTGGAGGAAGGGGAGGAGACAAGGATCTTGGAAAGGGTGGGGATGCTGGGCGTTGTAGTCCTCAAGCAAGGCCATCTTTCTGCCTCCCCCCCCCCCCAAAAAAAGGACAAAGAGCCGGACATTCCACGACGTGATCCCCATCTCCTGCCTGACGGAGTTTCCCAACGTTGTGCAGATGGCCAAGGTGAGTTGGAGATCCCAGAGGGTTGTGATGTGGTGGGTGGCCGCTCCCCACCCACATCCTCAGCAAGGCAGGCCCTGCTTAGCACCTTTCCTACCTTTTGTCACTTTCAGCTGGTCTGCGAAGACGTCAACGTTGACCGCTTCTACCCGGTCCTGTACCCAAAGGTAAGAGTTTGGGGTCAAGAGTGTGGCCCCCCTGAACCTCATCACGGGTGGACTGGGTCACCATCCCATGGAAATCAGGCACAGAATGGGCTACAAAGGGAGTTGTGTGTATATTTTACGATGGGATGTGACCAGTTCGTGAATATTGTTATGACTAACCATAAGGATAACACGTCTTTCCCAGGCTTCCCGGCTCATTGTGACATTCGACGAACACGTCATCAGTAACAACTTCAAGTTCGGCGTCATCTACCAGAAGCCCGGCCAGGTAAGGCTTACATGGATATTTATGGTTTTGTTGTATGTTTATATATCTGTGGAATGACCAGGGTGGGACAAAGAACTCTTGTCTGTTGGAGCTAAGTGTGAATGTTTCAACTGACCACCTTGATTAGCTTTGATGGTCTGGCAGTGCCTGGGGCAATCTTTCATTGGAGGGAGGGCCATTGGTGCCATCTGAGCGAAGAGAGTTTCTCAATGTCTGTGGCTGGTCTTAGAGGTTCAGAGGTTGCAAGGAGTTTCTCAATGTCTTTGGCTGGTCATAGCGGTTCAGAGGTTGCAAGGAGTTTCTCAATGTCTGTGGCTGGTCTTAGAGGTTCAGAGGCTGCAAGGAGTTTCTCAATGTCTGTGGCTGGTCTAAGTGGTTGCAAGGAGTTTCTCAATGTCTTTGGCTGGTCTTAGACGTGTAGAGGTTGCAAGGAGTTTCTCAATGTCTGTGGCCGGCCTTCGAGGTGTAGAGGTTGCAGGGAGTTTCTCAGTGTATGTGGCTGGTCTTGGAGGTTCAGAGGCTGCAAGGAGTTTCTCAATGTCTGTGGCTGGTCTAAGTGGTTGCAAGGAGTTTCTCAATGTCTGTGGCTGGTCTTAGAGGTTCAGAGGCTGCAAGGAGTTTCTCAATGTCTGTGGCTGGTCTAAGTGGTTGCAAGGAGTTTCTCAATGTCTTTGGCTGGTCTTAGACGTGTAGAGGTTGCAAGGAGTTTCTCAATGTCTGTGTCTGGCCTTAGAGGTGTAGAGGTTGCAGGGAGTTTCTCAGTGTATGTGGCTGGTCTTGGAGGTTCAGAGGTTGCAGGGAGTTTCTCAGTGTCTGTGGCTGGTCTTAGAGGTTTTCAGGCCAGTGATTCCGGCCATGAAAGCCTTTGACAATACATTATTATTTTACATCCACATAACAACACATGCACATTAGGCTGAAGTGTCTGGTGTTCATCTATGAATATTGGCATTAAAATAAAATTAAATATAAACGGTATTTTTAAAAATTACAGTTAAAATCCATATTTGAAGTTTTAATGATTGTCAGTGCATGAAAAATCCAGTTTATTTAATTTCCTGTGGAAAAGCAACACCGCCATCTAGTGGACTACTATGGGATTGCCAATAGGAGCAACATTATTCTGTCTTTTTATCTATCTATACACATAATAAAAGTGAAAATCTGTATTGGGTTTCAGTTTTGGAGTTGTAGTTCACTTCCATCCAGAGCGCACTATGAACCCAAACAGTGAGGGATCTGGACCAAAGTTGGCACGCATACCTGATAGGCCCACAATGTCTGTGGCTGGTCTTAGAGGTTCAGAGGTTGCAAGGAGTTTCTCAATGTCTTTGGCTGGTCTTAGAGGTTCAGAGGTTGCAAAGACATTTTCAATGTCTGTGGCTTGTCTTAGAGGTTCAGAGGTTGCAAGGAGTTTCTCAATGTCTGTGGCTGGTCTTAGAGATGTAGAGTTTGCAAGGAGTTTCTCAATTTCTTTGGCTGGTCTTAGAGGTTCAGAGGTTGCAAGGAGTTTCTCAATGTCTGTAGCTGGGTTGCAAGGAGTTTCTCAATGACTGGCTGGTCTTAAAGGTTCAGAGTTTGCAAGGAGTTTCTCAATGTCTGTGGCTGGTCTTAGAGGTTCAAAGGTTGCAGGGAGTTTCTCAGTGTCTGTGGCTGGTCTTAGAGGTTCAGAGGTTGCAAGGAGTTTCTCAATGTCTGTGGCTGGTCTTAGAGGTTCAGAGGTTGCAAGGAGTTTCTCAATGTCTGTGGCTGGTCTTAGAGGTTCAGAGGTTGCAAGGAGTTTCTCAATGTCTGTGGCTGGTCTTAGAGGTTTAGAGGTTGCAAGGAGTTTCTTAATGTCTGTGGCTGGTCTTAGAGGTCCAGAGGTTACAAGGAGTTTCGCAATGTCTTTGGCTGGTCTTAGTGGTTGCAAGGAGTTTCTTAATGTCTGTGGCTGGTCTTAGAGGTCCAGAGGTTACAAGGAGTTTCTCAATGTCTGTGGCTGGTCTTAGAGGTTCAGAGGTCACAAGGAGTTTCTCAATGTCTGTGGCTGGTCTTAGAGGTTCAGAGTTTGCAAGGAGTTTCTCAATGTCTGTGGCTGGTCTTAGAGGTTCAGAGGTGGCAAGGAGTTTCTCAATGTCTGTGGCTGGTCTTAGAAGTTCAGTGGTTGCAAGGACGATGACCCTTTGAGGCTGGTCTTAGAGGTTCAGAGGTTGCAAAGACGTTTTCAATGTCTGTGGCTTGTCTTAGAGGTTCAGAGGTTGCAAGGAGTTTCTCAATTTCTTTGGCTGGTCTTAGAGGTTCAGAGGTTGCAAGGTGTTTCTCAATGTCTGTAGCTGGGTTGCAAGGAGTTTCTCAATGACTGGCTGGTCTTAAAGGTTCAGAGGTCACAAGGAGTTTCTCAATGTTTGTGGCAGGTCTTAGAGGTTCAAAGGTTGCAGGGAGTTTCTCAGTGTCTGTGGCTGGTCTTAGAGGTTCAGAGGTTGCAAGGAGTTTCTCAATGTCTGTGGCTGGTCTTAGAGGTTTAGAGGTTGCAAGGAGTTTCTTAATGTCTGTGGCTGGTCTTAGAGGTCCAGAGGTTACAAGGAGTTTCGCAATGTCTTTGGCTGGTCTTAGAGGTTGCAAGGAGTTTCTTAATGTCTGTGGCTGGTCTTAGAGGTCCAGAGGTTACAAGGAGTTTCGCAATGTCTTTGGCTGGTCTTAGAGGTTGCAAGAAGTTTCTCAATGTCTGTGGCTGGTCTTAAAGGTTCAGAGTTTGCAAGGAGTTTCTCAATGTCTGTGGCTGGTCTTAGAGGTTCAGAGGTTGCAAGGAGTTTCTCAATGTCTGTGGCTGGTCTTAGAGGTTCAGAGGTTGCAAGGAGTTTCTCAATGTCTGTGGCTGGTCTTAGAGGTTCAGAGGTTGCAAGGAGTTTCTCAATGTCTGTGGCTGGTCTTAGAGGTTCAGAGGTTGCAAGGAGTTTCTCAATGTCTGTGGCTGGTCTTAGAGGTTCAGAGGTTGCAAGGAGTTTCTCAGTGTCTGTGGCTGGTCTTAGAGGTTCAGAGGTTGCAAGGAGTTTTTCAATGTCTGTTGCTGGTCTTAGAGGTTCAGAGGTTGCAGGGAGTTTCTCAATGTGTTTGACTTGTCTTAGAGGTTTAGAGGTTGCAAGGAGTTTCTCAATGTCTGTGGCTGGTCTTAGAGGTTCAGAGGTTGAAAGGAGTTTCTCAATGTCTGTGGCTGGTCTTCGAGGTTAGAAGTTGCAAGGAGTTTCTCAGTGTCTGTGGCTGGTCTTAGAGGTTCAGAGGTTGCAAGGAGTTTCTCAATGTCTGTGGCTGGTCTTAGAGGTTCAGAGGTTGCAAGGAGTTTCTCAGTGTCTGTGGCTGGTCTTAGAGGTTCAGAGGTTGCAAGGAGTTTCTGTCTGTTGCTGGTCTTAGAGGTTCAGAGGTTGCAGGGAGTTTCTCAATGTGTTTGACTTGTCTTAGAGGTTTAGAGGTTGCAAGGAGTTTCTCAATGTCTGTGGCTGGTCTTAGAGGTTCAAAGGTTGCAGGGAGTTTCTCAGTGTCTGTGGCTGGTCTTAGAGGTTCAGACGTTGCAAGAAGTTTCTCAATGTCTGTGGCTGGTCTTAGAGGTTCAGAGGTTGCAGGGAGTTTCTCAATGTGTTTGACTTGTCTTAGAGGTTTAGAGGTTACAAGGAGTTTCGCAATGTTTGTGGCTGGTCTTAGAGGTTTAGAGGTTGCAAGGAGTTTTTCAGTGTCTGTGGCTGGTCTTAGAGGTTTAGAGGTTGCAAGGAGTTTTTCAATGTCTGTTGCTGGTCTTAGAGGTTCAGAGGTTGCAAGGAGTTTCTCAGTGTCTGTGGCTGGTCTTAGAGGTTTAGAGGTTGCAAGGAGTTTTTCAATGTCTGTTGCTGGTCTTAGAGGTTCAGAGGTTGCAGGGAGTTTCTCAATGTGTTTGACTTGTCTTAGAGGTTCAGAGGTTGCAAAGACATTTTCAATGTCTGTGGCTTGTCTTAGAGGTTCAGAGGTTGCAAGGAGTTTCTCAATGTCTGTGGCTGGTCTTAGAGATGTAGAGTTTGCAAGGAGTTTCTCAATTTCTTTGGCTGGTCTTAGAGGTTCAGAGGTTGCAAGGAGTTTCTCAATGTCTGTAGCTGGGTTGCAAGGAGTTTCTCAATGACTGGCTGGTCTTAAAGGTTCAGAGTTTGCAAGGAGTTTCTCAATGTCTGTGGCTGGTCTTAGAGGTTCAGAGGTTGCAAGGAGTTTCTCAATGTCTGTGGCTGGTCTTAGAGGTTAGAAGTTGCAAGGAGTTTCTCAGTGTCTGTGGCTGGTCTTAGAGGTTCAGAGGTTGCAAGGAGTTTCTCAATGTCTGTGGCTGGTCTTAGAGGTTCAGAGGTTGCAAGGAGTTTCTCAGTGTCTGTGGCTGGTCTTAGAGGTTCAGAGGTTGCAAAGACATTTTCAATGTCTGTGGCTTGTCTTAGAGGTTCAGAGGTTGCAGGGAGTTTCTCAATGTGTTTGACTTGTCTTAGAAGTTTAGAGGTTGCAAGGAGTTTCTCAATGTCTGTGGCTGGTCTTAGAGGTTCAAAGGTTGCAGGGAGTTTCTCAGTGTCTGTGGCTGGTCTTAGAGGTTCAGACGTTGCAAGAAGTTTCTCAATGTCTGTGGCTGGTCTTAGAGGTTCAGAGGTTGCAGGGAGTTTCTCAATGTGTTTGACTTGTCTTAGAGGTTTAGAGGTTACAAGGAGTTTCGCAATGTTTGTGGCTGGTCTTAGAGGTTTAGAGGTTGCAAGGAGTTTTTCAGTGTCTGTGGCTGGTCTTAGAGGTTTAGAGGTTGCAAGGAGTTTTTCAATGTCTGTTGCTGGTCTTAGAGGTTCAGAGGTTGCAAGGAGTTTCTCAGTGTCTGTGGCTGGTCTTAGAGGTTTAGAGGTTGCAAGGAGTTTTTCAGTGTCTCTGGCTGGTCTTAGAGGTTTAGAGGTTGCAAGGAGTTTTTCAATGTCTGTTGCTGGTCTTAGAGGTTCAGAGGTTGCAGGGAGTTTCTCAATGTGTTTGACTTGTCTTAGAGGTTCAGAGGTTGCAAAGACATTTTCAATGTCTGTGGCTTGTCTTAGAGGTTCAGAGGTTGCAAGGAGTTTCTCAATGTCTGTGGCTGGTCTTAGAGATGTAGAGTTTGCAAGGAGTTTCTCAATTTCTTTGGCTGGTCTTAGAGGTTCAGAGGTTGCAAGGAGTTTCTCAATGTCTGTAGCTGGGTTGCAAGGAGTTTCTCAATGACTGGCTGGTCTTAAAGGTTCAGAGTTTGCAAGGAGTTTCTCAATGTCTGTGGCTGGTCTTAGAGGTTCAAAGGTTGCAGGGAGTTTCTCAATGTCTGTGGCTGGTCTTAGAGGTTCAGAGGTTGCAGGGAGTTTCTCAGTGTCTGTGGCTGGTCTTAGAGGTTTTCAGGCCAGTGATTCCGGCCATGAAAGCCTTTGACAATACATTATTATTTTACATCCACATAACAACACATGCACATTAGGCTGAAGTGTCTGGTGTTCATCTATGAATATTGGCATTAAAA
>NW_026844811.1:12997893-13031368 GCF_025583915.1 Anolis sagrei ordinatus | reverse complement strand
TTTCTCAATGTCTTTGGCTGGTCTTAGAGGTTCAGAGGTTGCAAAGACATTTTCAATGTCTGTGGCTGGTCTTAGAGGTTCAGAGGTTGCAAGGAGTTTCTCAATGTCTGTGGCTGGTCTTAGAGGTTAGAGGTTGCAAGGAGTTTCTCAATGTCTGTGGCTGGTCTTAGAGGTTCAGAGTTTGCAAGGAGTTTCTCAATGTCTGTGGCTGGTCTTAGAGGTTCAGAGGTGGCAAGGAGTTTCTCAATGTCTGTGGCTGGTCTTAGAGGTTCAGAGGTTGCAAGGAGTTTCTCATTGTCTGTGGCTGGTCTTAGAGGTTCAGAGGTTGCAAGGAGTTTCTCAATGTCTGTGGCTGGTCTTAGAGGTTCAGAGGTTGCAAGGACGATGTCCCTTTGAGGCAGGACAGGACTCAAGCCATGACCATACTAGAAACAAGGAAGTCTTTGCTTGAATCCGTTGAAAACATTGATGACAAGGGATGTTTGAAGGCCGCGAAGCCACGCCCAAACCCCAATCGATATCTCTCCGCAGACGTCGGAAGAGGAGCTCTTCAGCACCACGGAGGAGAGCCCGGCCTTTGTGGAGTTCCTGGAGCTTTTGGGCCAGAGAGTACAACTGCAGGACTTCAAGGGGTGAGGAGGAGGAGGAGTGGGACGCGTGTCTGGGGGCGGGGAAAGGGAGGCCGAGGGTCCGAATGCGGGTGTCGTGCTTCTTCTCGGCAGGTTTCGGGGCGGCCTGGACGTGACCCATGGGCAAACGGGGACCGAGTCGGTCTACTGCAACTTCCGCAACAAGGAGATCATGTTCCACGTCTCCACCAAGCTGCCCTTCACCGAAGGGGACGCCCAGCAGGTGGGCAGGAAAGAGGGCGGCCAGGCCCATCGTCCCCGCTCCGTTACATCTACGCGAAGCACCACAGTCTCCATCCCAAAGGCTTGCAGTCCCTGGGGGTGGAAGCAACCCTTGAGTCTCGCTTGAGAGAGGGATGTTGTTGTTGTTGTTGTTGTTGTTGTTCATAGGAGCAAATGTTGGAGGGGAAGCTGAGCTTTGAAAAGAGGGGACTGCGGGGCCCATCGCCCCCCATTATTTCTAGACATAATGCTTCCAATCTTGAGTTTCCGGGATAAGAGATTAAAGCAGCCTTTCTGGGTGCAGGGAGGGTGTCTAGAGAGGGGATTTGGGTCTGCTGGTCGAGAGTGACCACTTGCTGGTGGGGAGTGACCATTCACTGGGCAAGTGACCAATTGCTGTGCTAAGAGGTCTGCGGGTATGGAGTGACTGCTCACCATTGGGGAGTGACCATTTGCTGGGCAAGAGTGACCAATTGCTGTGCAAAGAGGTCTGCAGGTGGGGAGTGACCACTTGCTGGCTGAGTGACCAATCACTGTGCAAAGGGGTGTGCTGGTGGGGAGTGACCGCTCACTGGGCAAGAGTGACCTATTGCTGTGCAAATGGGTCTGTGGGTGGGGAGTGACTGTTCGCCGGTGGGGAGTGACTGCTCAGTGGGCAAGAGTGACCAATCGCTGTGCAAACGGGTCTGCAGGTGGGGAGTGACCACCCACCAGTGGGGAGTGACCACTTACCAGTGGGGAGTGATCATTCACTGGGCAAGAGTGACCAATCGCTGTGCAAACGGATCTACGGGTTGGGAGTGACCATTCACCAGTGGAGAGTGTCCACTTACCAGCAGGGAGTGACCATTCGCTGAGCAAGAGTGACCAGTTGCTGTGCAGAGGGGTCTGCGGTACAGAGTGACCGCTCGCTGGCTGAGAAGTAACCGCTCACTGGGCAAGAGTGACCAATCGCTGTGCAAATGGGTCTGCGGGTGAGGAGTGATGACTCACCAGTGGGGAGTGACCATTCACTTGGCAAGAGTAACCAGTTGCTGTGCAAAGCAGTCTGCGGGAAGTGGGAAGTGACCACTTGCTGGCTGAGAGAAGTAACCGCTCACTGAACAAGAGTGACCAATCACTGTGCAAAGGGGTCTGCTGGTGGGGAGTGACCACTCACTGGGCAAGAGTGACCAGTTGCTGTGCCAAGGGGTCTGCTGGTAGGGAGTGACCACTCACAGTAGGGAGTGTCCACTTACCAGTGGGGAGTGACCAGTTGTTGTGCAAAGGGCTCTGCGGTGGGGAGTGACCGCTCACTGGCTGAGAGGACTAACTGCTCACTAGGCAAGAGTGACCAATCACTGTGCAAAAGGGTCTGCTAGTGGGGAGTGGCCAGTCGCCGGTGGGAAGTGACCACTCACTGGGCAAGAGTGACCAGTTGCTATGCCAAGGGGTCTGCTGGTAGGGAGTGACCACTCGCGGGTGGGGAGTGACCCCTTGCTGTTTGGACTGGCCTCTCCCTGAGCAAGAGTGTTGCTCTTTGGTCAAGAGTGGTGAGCTGACCAGGAGTGACCGCTCCCTCCTTCCCTCCCCCCACCCGCCCGCAGCTCCAGCGCAAGCGGCACATCGGCAACGACATTGTGGCCATCGTCTTCCAGGACGAGAGCACGCCTTTCGTGCCGGACATGATTGCCTCCAACTTCCTGCACGCCTACGTGGTGGTCCAGGCCGAAGGGCCGGGCAGCAGCGACGGGAGTGGACTCTACAAGGTGAGCGAAGGACCCCTTCCACGAGGGGGAGGAGTCCAAACAGAAGGGTCTGCAGGCACTGACCCCTTGACCCAACCCCCTCCCTTGGTTTTGCTTCAGGTCTCTGCCACGGCCCGGGACGACGTGCCCTTCTTCGGACCCCCGCTGCCCGACCCGGCAGTTTTCCGAAAGGTCAGCAGGGCCCGGCTCCCTCCTCTTTGGGGCTCCGTTGCAATGCCCGCAGGCGCTGGGTTCAAAAACAAGGGCAGGCGGGCTCAGACTCTCGCTTTTCCAGGGCCCCGAGTTCCAGGAGTTCCTCTTGACGAAGCTGATCAATGCGGAGTATGCCTGCTACAAAGCCGAGAAGTTTGCCAAACTGGAGGTCAGTTTGCGACTCTCATTTTGGTTCTTGGGTTCATCCATGGGCTGCTTCCTGCTTTGGATCCTGACCCAAATGGGGTTGGGATCAAGACCCACCTACTGATGATGATGCCTTCCTTCCTTCCTCCCTCCCTCCTTCCGTCCTTCCTTCCTTCCCTCCCTCCCCTCCTTCCCTTCCTCCTTCCTTCCTTCCTTCCTTCCTTCCCTCCTTCCTTCCTTCCCTCCTTCCCCTTCCCTCCCTCCTTCCTTCCCTCCCCTCCTTCCTTCTTCCTTCCTCCCTCCCTCCTTCCCTCCCTTCCTTCCTCCTCTCCCTTCCTTCCTCCTTCCTTCCCTCCTCCTCTCCCTCCCTCCTCCCTCCTTCCTCTTCCTCCCTCCCTTCCCCTCCTTCCTTCCTTCCTTCCTTCCTTCCTCCTCCCTTCCTTCCCTTCCTTCCTCCCTTCCCTCCTTCCCTCCTTCCTTCCTTCCTTCCCTTCCTTCCTTCCTTCCTCCTTCCTTCCTTCTTCCCTCCTTCCTTCCTTCTTCCTTTCCTTCCTTCTCATTCCACCCTTCCCTTCCTCTTCCTTTCCCTCCCTGCCTCCTTCCTTCTTACCTTCCTTCCTTCCTTGCCTCAGGAGCGGACACGGACGGCGCTGCTGGAGACGCTCTACGAGGAGCTGCACCTCAACAGCCAATCCATGATGGGCTTGGGGGGCGACGAGGACAAGATGGAGAACGGCAGCGGCGGAGGAGGAGGGGGCTTCTTTGAATCCTTCAAGGTAGGTTTCTGGCACAGACAGGGCCAGGCTTTGGGCTCTCTCTCAGACTGACACCTTTCATATACTGAAGTGAACTGTGGCCCTTCTCCCACAGAGACCTCTCTCACACTGAGGGCTGCCTCTCTCACTGAGGCCCTTCTCCCACAGGCCTCTCTCACACTGAGGGCTACCTCATACTGGGGCCTCTCTCACTGAGGCCCTTCTCACACAAAGACCTCTCACACACTGAGGTCTACCTCATACTGAGGCTGTCCTCCCACAGAGACCTCACTCAAACTGAGGGCTACCTCATACATACTGAGGCCTCTCTCACTGAGGCCCTTTTCCCCACAGAGACCTCTCACAGACTGAGGGCTACCTCATACTGAGGCCTCTCTCACTGAGGCCCTTCTCACACAGAGATCTCTCACAGACTAAGGGCTACCTCATACTGAGGCCTCTCTCACTGAGGCCCTTCTCACACAGAGATCTCTCACAGACAAAGGGTTACCTCATACTGAGGCCCTTCTCACACAGGGACCTCTCACAAGAGACCTCTCTCACACTGAGGGCTGCCTCTCTCACTGAGGCCCTTCTCCCACAGGCCTCTCTCACACTGAGGGCTACCTCATACTGGGGCCTCTCTCACTGAGGCCCTTCTCACACAAAGACCTCTCACACACTGAGGTCTACCTCATACTGAGGCTGTCCTCCCACAGAGACCTCACTCAAACTGAGGGCTACCTCATACATACTGAGGCCTCTCTCACTGAGGCCCTTTTCCCCACAGAGACCTCTCACAGACTGAGGGCTACCTCATACTGAGGCCTCTCTCACTGAGGCCCTTCTCACACAGAGATCTCTCACAGACAAAGGGTTACCTCATACTGAGGCCCTTCTCACACAGGGACCTCTCACAGACTGAGGGCTACCTCATACTGAGGCTTCTCTCACTGAGGCCCTTCCCACACAGAGACCTCTCCCACACTGAGGGCTACCTCATACTGAGGCCTCTCCTTTTGCAGCGCGTGATCCGCAGCCGCAGCCAGTCGATGGACGCGGTGGGCCTGAGCGGCAAGCGGCAGAACACCGTCTCGGCCAGCCACAGCGGCAGCTTCGGGCACAACAACCCGGACGTGGCCAAGACGGCCGGCATTGTAAGCGACCGCTTCGCTGCTTTGAACCCCACTGGGCCCACTTCAGTGGGTGCCCGGCCTCCCCCTTCCTCCACTGACCTTTCTCAGGTCTCATCTCCCTCTGCTGGCTATCCTCGAAATGGTGCCATAATGGAGATGGCGTAATGCCTCGAAATGGCCACTGGGTGGCAGAAGAGCCTCATTTTCTGGAATTGGAACCATTGAGAAAGTTGGAGAGGAGAGAGGAGAGAGAGATGGAAGAAAAGAAGGAAGAAAGGGGACCGAGGGGGGCCCAGTCCTCCCATTCGGGGCCAGAGAGCCATCTTTCTCTCCCGCTCGCTCGCGGGCTCACGTTGTACCACTTGAGTTGAGCTGCAAGCCTTTGGACGACAGCTCCCCAACAAGAGTGGGTGGGGATTCTGGGAGTTGCAAAGAGAGGATGGGAGTTGTAGTCCAAAGAGCCCCAGGAAAGGGGGCCCTCTGCCCCACAGCTGCCTTTGGTTCTGCGCCACAACAACAATAACAACAACGGCCCAGCGCCATTTTCTTTGCATGACTTCTCTCTTTCTTTCTCTCTCTCTCTCTCTCTGTCTCGTTCCTTTGTTCTCCCTCCCTGCCTGTCCTCTCTTCTCTTTTCTTCTCTTCTTTTTTCCCTTCTCCTTTATGATTTCCTGCTCGCTTGCCAGTCATTGCTTGTCCCTGGGAAAACGCCAAGTAGGTACGGACGCCGAGGCAGCGCCATAGGAATAGGAACCATAGAAGAGGTGGCTGCTTTCTTCCTCAATCTCTCTGTCCATCCGTCCGTCCGTCCGTCTCTCTCCCTCTTCCTTCCCTTCATTCCTCCCTCTCTCCACTCCTTCCTTCCTTCTGTCTCCTCTTCCTTCCTCCCACCTACCATTCCTACACTCTTCCTCTTTTCCTTCATCTCTCTTCCCTCCATTCTTCCCTTCTTTCTATCCTTCTCTCTCCACGCATCCTCTTCTCCTCCCCTCCTTTCTTCTTTCCCTTCCCCTTCCTCCTTCCTTCCTTCCTTCCTTCCTTCCTTCCTTCCTTCCATCCATCCATCCATCCATCCTTCCATCTATATCGTTTTCCTTCCTCCCACCTTTCTCTTTTCCTTCATTTCCCTTCTCTCCATTTGTCCCTTCTTTCTTTCTCCCTCCGTGCTTCCTCTTCTCCTTCTCTCCTTTCTTCCTTTTTTCTCCCTATCTCGTCTTCCTTCCTCCTGGCATCCATTCCTACACTCCTCTTCCTTATTTCCACCCATTCATCTCTCTTCATCTTTTCTTTCTTCTTCCTTCCTACACTCCTCTTTCCCGTCACCTATCTTCCCTCCATTCTTCCTTCCTCTTCTTTCTTTCTTTCTTTCTTTCTTTCTTTCTTTCTTTCTTTCTTTCTTTCTCCCTTGGTGCTTACTCTTCTCCTTCCCTCTTTTCTTCCTTTCTTCTTTCCCTTTCCCTTCCTTCCTTCTTTCCTTCCTCCTACCTTCCATTCCTTCATTCCTCTTCCTCCTTTCCTTCCTTCTTTCTACACATTCATTTCTCTTCCCTTCATTCTTCCCTTCTTTCCTTCCCTCTCCGTTCTTCCTCTTCTCCTCCTCCTTCCTTCTTCCCTCCCTCCCTCCCTCCTTTCTATCTCCTCTTCCTTCCTCTCGCCTTCCATTCCTACACTCCTCGTCTTTCCCTTTATCTCTCTTCCCTCCATCTTTCTTTCTTTCTTTCTTTCTTTCTTTTTTTCTTTCTTTCCCTTCTTCCTTCCTTCCCTCTTTCTTCCTTTCTTTTCCCTTCCCTCCCTCCCTTCCTTCTCCTTCTCTTTCTTCCTCCTCTCTTCCTCCTTTTTCTTCCTTCTTTCATCTCCTCTCTTCCTTCTTCCTTCTCCCTCTCTTCTTCTCTTCTCCTTCCCTCCTTTCTTCCTTTCTTCCTTCTCCCTTTCCTTTCCTTCTTCCTTTTTCTCCTCTTCCTTCCTCTTCCTTCCTTCCTACCTCTCTTTCCCTTTTCCTTCCTCCTCTTTCTTTCCTTTCTTCTTTCTTTCTTTCTTTCTTCCTCCCTTGGTGCTTCCTCTCCTTCCCTCTTTTCTTCCTTTCTTTTTCCCTTTCCCTCCCTCCCTTCCTTCTATCTTCTCTTCCATTCCTACACTCCTCTTCCTCCTTTCCTTCCTTCTTTCCACTCATTCATCTCTCTTCCCTTCATTCCTTCTCTCTCTGTGCTTCCTCTTCTCCTTCCCTCCATTCTTCCTTTCTTATTTCCCTTTCCCTTCCTCCCTTCTTCCTTTTATCTCCTCTTCCTTCCTCTCACCTTCCATTCCTACACTCCTCTTTCCCTTCATCTATCTTCCCTCCATTCTTCTCTCTCTCTCTCTCTCTCTCTGTGCTACCTCTTCTCCTTCCCTCTTTTCTTCCTTTCTTCTTTCCCTTTCCCTCCCTTCTTCCTTCCCTCCTTCTTTCTTCTCTTCCTTCCACCCACCTTCCATTTCTACACTCCTCTTCCTCCTTTCCTTCCCTCTTTCCTTCTCTCTTTCCTCCACTCTACCTTTCTTTCCTTCCTTTCTTCTTCCCCTCCCTCTCTTGTCTCCATCCCTCTGGTCATTCACTTCTCCTTCCCCTCCTTCCATTCTTTCTTTCCTTCTCTTTTTACTCCTTTCTATCTATTCCTCTATTTACATGTCTTCCCTTTCCCTTATTTATTTTGTCTTCCCTTCTTTTCATTCATTCATCCCTATGTTCATCCGTTTCCTTCCCACCTTCTTCCTCCCGCCATTTATGCCCAGCCACCCTCCCTTCCCCTTTATCTTCCCTCCCTCCCTCCCTTCCTTCCTTCTCCTTCCTTCCTTCCTTCCTTCCTTCCTTCCTTCTGTCTCCTCCTGATGTCTATACGAAGGCCCCTGGGGTCCCCTTCTGCCTGTCACTCACAGCCATCAACATGAACCCCGCATTGCAAGAGCCCCCCCCCGAAGCCCCGCTTCTGCTCCCATGAAAACCAAGCGGGTTCCGCCTTGGCTCTTCCTCCCTTCCTAGGGATGATGGGACATGGGTGATGGGACACGGCTGGGGGTCGGGCTCAGGACTCCGGTTCCCATGGTTCCTGCGTATCGGGGGCCGCAGGGACTCCAGGCGTATTGCCCATGCCCTTCTCCTGCCCCGAACCCCCTTCTCTGTGGACGATGGGCCTTGCTTCTCTTCCAGTCCCTGATCGTCCCTGGGAAAAGCCCCACGCGGAAGAAGTCCGGGCCCTTCGGATCGCGCCGCAGCAGCGCCATCGGCATCGAGAACATCCAGGAAGTGCAGGAAAAGAGGTGTGCCACCCCATCCCATTGTCCCCGGGACCTTGTGGCTTCATCGTTGTGATATTTTGGGGTTAGGATAGCCTTAGAAAGCACCTATGGAGCTCCAGCTTCCATTGGCAGTGATGGGTATTGTAGTCCAGCCATAAGGTCATGTTGGGTTTTATTTGCCCCCCTTCGGGGATGAAGCCCCTTCCAGACCAGCACTGTGTGGAACTCCATCTCCCATCGCTCCCATCGGTAATGATGGGATTTGTAGTCCAGTCATAAGGTCATGTTGGGTTTTATTTGCCCCCCTTTGGGGGTGAAGCTCCTTCAGACCAGCACTGTGTGGGACTCCATCTCCCATCACTCCCGTCAGTAATGATGGGTTTTGTAGTCCAGCCATAAGGTCATGTAGGGTTTTATTTGCCGTCCCTTTGGGGGTGAAGCCCCTTCGGACCAGCACTGTGTGGGACTCCATCTCCCATCGCTCCCGTCAGTAATGATGGGATTTGTAGTCCAGCCATAAGGTCATGTTGGGTTTTATTTGCCCCCCTTTGGGGGTGAAGCCCCTTCGGACCAGCATAGTGTGGGACTCCATCTCCCATCACTCCCGTCAGTAATGATGGGATTTTTAGTCCAGCCATAAGATTATGTTGGGTTTTATTTGCCCCCTCTTTGGGGGGTGAAGTCCTTCCAGACCAGCACTGTGTGGGACTGAAGCTCCCATCGCTCCCGCCAGCAGTGATGGGTTATGTAGTGATGTGTTGTGCCTTCTCCCTTGAAGGGAGAGCCCGACTGGTCCTGAAAAGACGCCGGACAGCGGCCACGTCTCCCAGGACCCCAAATCGGAGGATTCGTCCAACCAGAGTTCACCCGAGATGCCCACCACCAAGAACAGGTCGGCCCCTCAACATGGGTGGGGATGGGAATATAGGGGGGGGTATTGTTATTATCAATATATTGGTTTACACCCTTACTCTGTTTGTTTGTTTGTCTCCCGTCCTGCCTCCCCCTCCCCCCCCACGCCCTGTGTTCCGCTTCAGGCCGGCCCCCAAAGCGGAGGCCCTTCGCAGCGGCTGCTCCCGCTCCTCTTCCTCCAGCGCCAGCAGCTTTGGCAGCGGGACCGAAGGGCCCCAAGGCAGCGGTCACGAGGACGACAACGGTGACGATGATGACGATGCCGGCACGGTAGGATTCATTGGCACCAAGGCGGGTGGGAGGAGGAAGCGGACGAGCTTTAGATTTGGGAATATGTTTGTGACCCCTGATTGCACCCCCTTATGCCCGCAGGAGAGCCACTCCTCCTCCTCTGAGGCGCCCCACAAGCGGGGCTCCTTCATCTACAGCACTTGGCTGGAGGACAGCCTCAGTGCCGCCAGTGCAGGGAGCTCCCCCGGTAAGAACACCAACCCTGCCTGGCGGACTGCCATCCCCACACAAGGGCCACAGTGTGAGAAGACCTCAGTGGGAGAAAGGCCTCATTGTGACGTAGACCTCATTGTTAGAAGGCCTCGGTGTTAGTTCATCTCAGTGTGAGAAGGCCTCAGTGGGAGAAAGGCCTCATTGTGACGTAGACCTCAGTGTTATAAGGCCTCAGTGTTAATTCATCTCAGTGTGAGAAGGCCTCAGTGGGAGAAAGGCCTCAGTGTGAGGTAGACCTCAGTGTTAGAAGGCCTCAGTGTTAATTCATCTCAGTGTGAGAAGGCCTCAGTGGGAGAAAGGCCTCAGTGTGAGGTAAACCTCAGAAGGCCTCAGTTCATCTCAGTGTGAGAAGGCCTCAGTGTGAGGTAGACTACAGTGTTAGAAGGTCTCCATATTAGTTCATCTCAGTATGAGAAGGTCTCGGTGAGAGAAAGGCCTCAATGTGAAGTAGACCTCATTGTTAGAAGGCCTCAGTGTTAGTTCATCTCAGTGTGAGAAGACCTCAGTGGGAGAAAGGCCTCAGTGTGAGGTAAACCTCAGAAGGCTTCAGTTCATCTCAGTGTGAGAAGGCCTCAGTGTGAGGTAGACTTCAGTGTTAGAAGGCCTCTATATTAGTTCATCTCAGTATGAGAAGGTCTCAGTGAGAGAAAGGCCTCAATGTGAAGTAGACCTCATTGTTAGAAGGCCTCAGTGTTAGTTCATCTCAGTGTGAGAAGACCTCAGTGGGAGAAAGGCCTCAGTGTGAGGTAAACCTCAGAAGGCCTCAGTTCATCTCAGTGTGAGAAGGACTCAGTGTGACCTCAGTGTTAGAAGGTCTCCGTATTAGTTCATCTCAGTGTGAGAAGGTCTCAGTGAGAGAAAGGCCTCAATGTGAGGTAGACCTCAGTGTTATAAGGCCTCAGTGTTAATTAATCTCAGTGTGAGAAAGGCCTCAGTGTGAGGGTTCATCTCAGTGTGAGAAGGCCTCAGTGTGAGGTAGACTTCAGTGTTAGAAGGCCTCCATATTAGTTCATCTCAGTATGAGAAGGTCTCAGTGAGAGAAAGGCCTCAATGTGAGGTAGACCTCAGTGTTAGAAGGCCTCAGTGTTAGTTCATCTCAGTGTGAGAAAGTCTCAGTGGGAGAAAGGGGGTTTTCTGGAAGGAGAGCCAAAGATATGGGTGTACCGCGCCTGTCCAGCAAAGTTGGACATTGCACCGGTCAGCCATGGAATGGCATTCTCCAAGGGCCGGGAGACTGTCACGAGGTGTTTGAAAGCAAAAAAGGATAATTAATGGTTGTTAATTGCTCTGAGTGACGCCAGGGTTGGACTTTTGTCTCTTCTGTAATAATCACCCTTAATGAGTATTTATGGCGTTGTCGCTCAGACAGAGGGATTAAGGGGAGGCCGAGGCAAGAGCCGGCTTGTGCTGGAGGGCTCGACAACATCCTTAGTCAGGTCTAAAAAACCCCTTGATCCCTCTGCCTCTATGTCTAGGACCCCCAGTCATTTCTTCCCTGTGTTTCCCAGGCCCTTCCCCGCAGCCAGACCCCCGGAAGTCTGCTGACCCTTCGTGTCCAGAGATCAAGATCCAGCTCGAACAGACGGAGCGGCCGCCGTCCAACTTGGTGAGTCGACCTGAAGCCTGGTTTGGAAACACTGCCTTTCTGCTTCCAGACTCTATTTCCCATGAATCCCCAGTCAAAGCACAGGGCAGGATGATAGGAGATATTTTAGCGAGGAGGGGTCATCTCTCTGTCAACCCTTTGGGAGGCTGGCCATTCATTCCCATGCCTCATATTTATGTGTGGTTTGTAACCTTCTCCTCCTTTCTCTCTGTCTCGTCCATCTGTCGCAATCCAGAGCTGCTAGCCCGCCGTGGATGCGCCACCCACAAAACAAATGATCATAAGGTCAGCAAGCCCATCTCCTGCTTTTGGGGTTGTGGGTTTCTCCAGAGGGAGAGAGAGAGTGTCCTTCTGAAGGATCATCCATGGCACGTTTCCTCCAGGCGTGCTGCCGAGGAGCCTCACTGAGACCTAATGGCATGACAGTGACATCAACAAGGCCACCTCCTCTGTGACCACCTTATCAGGGGCCATCCCACCGGCCATATTAAGTCCCTGAACGAGCCACCTTGAGGGTCTCCCAGCTTGACTTCGTTCCCACTTTTCCTCCTTCGAACTCTTCAGATCCAAATTTTAGTCCAAACCTCAGAGGGGGAGATGCTTCATTGTGTTAGATCTATTCTGAGAACGAGATTTGCTGCTTGTGGAAGGACAATCCATTCCGGATGTTAGTCCAAACTTCACAGAGAAGGGGATGATCCATTGTGTTAGATCTATTCTGAGGATGGGGTTTGGGGCTTGTGGAAGGACAATCCATTCCGGATATTAGTCCAAACTTCAGAGTGTGAGAGAGAGATGATCCATTGCACTAGCACTGAATTCCGATTGGTTCAGCTGACCTTTGGTATCCTAATTGTGTGACCTGTGGCCACATTCCCCCAAAACCTATCCTAAAGAAATGACAGAAGGCCACACCCACTTTGCCCCAAATCCATGGGGCAGAGAGTCCCCATGGATGCCCAGAATAACTTTGGCACCTTTGAGGCCGGAGGGAATTTCCTGCCTCCACAGAAGTGGGGTGTTGTAGGTCAAGAGGTCCCCTTGTTCTGCACTGACCTTCTCCTCCAAATTCTGCAGCACACGGTGAAGAAGCGCAAGGCGGCCCTTCGGCCAGACCACGCCTCTGCTGACCACCTAGGATGACCCTCCTGCGCCTCCCGATTGACCCCCGATGCGCCTTGGGGTGCTCTTGACCCACCAGACCTGGCAGGACTGGACTGGACTCCACCGGGGCCTTTCCTTGGAACGACCCTCGCCCCAAGCCCTGCCCCCTTTTTCCATGAGCTGTGCTCCAGATCCCCCCCCCCCAAAAAAACTACCCTAAGGCCTCCAGCCACTGTCCAGCTTGACCCTTCAAATCAATGGACAATCGCTTGATGGACATCATGGCTGCTTCTCCCAAGATGGCATTTTCCAGAGCCAGAACCGGTGTCAAAACGGGTCCCCTAATGTCCAGTAACAGAGAATAATATCCCACTCGACTTGGGTGCCAACAATCTCTTCTGTCCTTCCGTCCCTCCTGACCGTTGGGCGTCAAGCCATCCAGGCCATCCGCAGTGACCATGCGGGGATTCATTTGTCCACCACGGACACTCTTTGGCCCCAATTTGCCAAGCAAAAGAGCCATATTCCCTCCATTTGACCGCTGGGCACTCAGGTCAGGACAGTGCAGAGATCCGTCCATCCCTTACGGATAAACTAATTCTGACACACAAGCAGAGAGAGACCTCAAATGGATGCCCCCTTTGCCGTTCCATCCACTTGACCATTGTCCAGCAAGCCATCCAGATGGCCTACAATGACCATTGATCTGTGGATACTCTTTGGCCAACTGACCCTTCTCCTCTATCATTCCGTCCACTCTTGACCATTCCGTTCTGACGTCCAGTAAGCAACTAGTATGGACAATTCACTGAACTGGATGCTGAGCGGAAGAGACATCTTCATCCTTTGCCGTCCAGTCTTGGTTCCTGAGGTCCAGCAAGGCACCCATCCCCTCCGGCCCCTCTTTGACCCTGATTCGTCTGGCCATTTGGGACAAAAGGGTCCTCTCTCATCTCTGCCGGACGTTGCCCTTTGCGATTTTGCTGTACAGTTTTTTTTTTGGTGTTTGTTTGTGCTTTTTTGCAATCCGAACGTGCAAAACACTGTGAAGGACCCCACTGAGGGGCGAACGCGGGTGTCGACGACCCTAAGAAAACATCCCTATTTAATTTCCTTCCTGAAGAAGACGGGAAGAAACAATCGCACCTCCTCCTGGATCTCTTTTGTGTTGTCCGTCTGCCGCCTCGCCTGGCTTTTCGATTTGTTTTGTTTCAGTTCAGGTCCTTCGCGGCCTCTACTTCTTTTTTCCTTCGTTTTCTTTGTTCGGTTTTCAAAACGAGCCCCAAAGTTGTGTCGGTGTTTCCGAGTGACGACGACCATAATGTATAAAATGAAACGAGAAGAAAAAAATTCTATTTATCGCTATTGCTCAGAAGATTCTATTTGTAAAAAAATAATAATAAGGGAAAGTGCTTTTTAAAAAGTGTACAGGATGGGAAATAAAAGGAGAAACCTGTGCGTTTACATCCGTCATTAAGCCAAACAACGATGGGGTCCCCCTATAAACACCCCTCTCTTCAACCTTTACAGTAGTCTCGCTTATCCGACGTAAACAGACGGGCAGAATGTCGGATAATAGGGAGTCTCCTACAGTGACCCGTCCGACACGCCGCTAAACACCTAGAATACTCTCATGAAGGACTCAAAGAGTTAAGACAAGGCAACGCCTCAGGGCTAGAGGGGAAGATGAGCGTGGAAATCACAGAGGGAAGGAGGAAGGATGCTTCCGCTTCCGGTCCTGCCTTTTTTCCCCCTTCCCTCCCTCCTCTTCCTCCTCCTTGCCTTGCCTTGTTCACTTATGGGGAATGGAGAGAGAGTTGGGGAGCGCGCCTTTCATTGAAGGGGAAATGCTTGAGGAAAAGGGGACACTGGATAAGAGCGTCGGATAACATGGAATGTTGGATAAGTGAAGGTCAGATAAGCGAGACTCTACTGTAATTGGGGAACGCACCTTTAATTGAAGAGGCAATGCTTGAGGAAAAGGGGACATTGGATAAGAGCATTGGATAACACGGAATGTCGGATAAGTGAAGGTYGGATAAGCGAGACTCTACTGTAATTGGGGAGCGCACCTTTAATTGAAGGGGCAATGCTTGAGGAAAAGGGGRCATTGGATAAGAGTGTCGGATAACACKGAWTGTCGGATAAGTGACGGTCGGATAAGCGATACTCAATTTAATTGGGGAGTGCACCTTTAATTGAAGKGGCAATGCTTGAGGAAAAGGGGACATTGGATAMGAGCATCGGATAACACGGAATGTCGGATAAGTGAAGGTCRGATAAGCGAGACTCTACTGTAATTGGGGAGTGCACTTTTAATTGAAGGGGCAATGCTTGAGGAAAAGGRGACATWGAATAAGAGCGTCRGATAACACGGAATGTCGGATAAGTGAAAGTYGGATAAGCGAGACTCTACTGTAATTGTTGTTGTTGTTGTTGTTACTACATCCTGCTTTCCTGTCCTACAAGAGACCTCTCTTTTGTGAGAGAAAACTACCCTAAATATATACAGCAGAGCATCCAAAAACAAACAGGATACAAAAGTTGAGCGTCAGCTCATTCGCGAGCGGAGCATGAAGTTCTGTGATGTGGCTGTAAAGAATTCAGAGTTTAGGAGGCAAGCATGCAGAGTTGAATCTTTAAAAAATCACATAAAGTTTATTTACATTAACGAGACATAACTGTATTTTTGAATAATCAAGAACTGGGCCTGAGCTACTCTAGCGCCCATCTCTTGTAAGGTTTCAAAGAGAGGGAAAATACATCCAAGCACACAAGCAGAGAGAGATCTCAAACCACAATGCACATACTTTCCTGACACACAAGCAGAGAGAGATCTCAAAGCACACAACACATACTCTCCTGACACACAAGCAGAGAGAGATCTCAAAGCACACAGCACATACTCTCCTGACACACAAGCAGAGAGAGATCTCAATGCACACAGCACATACTCTCCTGACACACAAGCGGAGAGAGATCTCAAAGCACACAGCACATACTCTCCTGACACGCAAGCGGAGAGAGATCTCAATGCACACACATACTCTCCTGACACACAAGCGGAGAGAGATCTCAATGCACACAGCACATACTCTCCTGACACGCAAGCGGAGAGAGATCTCAAAGCACACAGCACATACTCTCCTGACACACAAGCGGAGAGAGATCTCAATGCACACAGCACATACTCTCCTGACACACAAGCGGAGAGAGATCTCAAAGCACACAGCACACTCTCTCCTGACACACAAGCGGAGAGAGACCTCAAAGCACACAGCACATACTCTCCTGACACACAAGCGGAGAGAGACCTCAAAGCACACAGCACATACTCTCCTGACACACAAGCAGAGAGAGACCTCAAAGCACACAGCACATACTCTCCTGACACACAAGCAGAGAGAGATCTCAAAGCACACAGCACATACTCTCCTGACACACAAGCAGAGAGAGATCTCAAAGAACACAACACATACTCTCCTGACACACAAGCAGAGAGAGATCTCAAAGCACACAGCACATACTCTCCTGACACACAAGCAGAGAGAGACCTCAAAGCACACAGCACATGCTCTCCTGACACACAAGCAGAGAGAGACCTCAAAGCACACAGCACATACTCTCCTGACACACAAGCAGAGAGAGATCTCAAAGCACACAGCACATACTCTCCTGACACACAAGCAGAGAGAGACCTCAAAGCACACAGCACATACTCTCCTGACACACAAGCAGAGAGAGACCTCAAAGCACACAGCACATACTCTCCTGACACACAAGCAGAGAGAGATCTCAAAGCACACAGCACATACTCTCCTGACACACAAGCAGAGAGAGATCTCAAAGAACACAACACATACTCTCCTGACACACAAGCAGAGAGAGATCTCAAAGCACACAGCACATACTCTCCTGACACACAAGCAGAGAGAGACCTCAAAGCACACAGCACATACTCTCCTGACACACAAGCAGAGAGAGACCTCAAAGCACACAGCACATACTCTCCTGACACACAAGCAGAGAGAGACCTCAAAGCATCAAAGAACACAACACATACTCTACAGACACACAAGCGGACAAGCGGAGAGAGATCTCAAAGTACACAGTATATGCTCGCCTGACACACAAGCAGAGTCTGGGGTTGAATTCCAATTCCTTTTCACCTGTTGTTATTACTACTACTACTACTACTACTACTTTTCTTATTGTTGGAATCATGAAAGGAATGCCATGTTATTTTTCCAAAGTGGGATGCATGAGGTCCGCACGATTGGCCTTGCAGTCCTTCCTTGACGATCTGTGTGTCTTTTTGTCTAGTTGTTTCTGCGGCGTCGACCCCGCAGCTGCTAATGCTTTTGGAGCGAAAGGAAGGATCCCTGGAAATGAAAAGCAAGAGAGAGAGAGAGAAGGGAGGAGGAGAAGGGAGCCTCTCAGGCCTCCTCCATTGTCCAGCCTCTGGGCTCCTGGGTTTAGGGATTTCGCTCACGTTCGCAGGAAGAAGCGCATGCAGGAAATGCCTCTCCTGTTGCAAAGAAGCCAGGCAACGAGCCACAGGGCATTCTTATGAGTCTAATTTGCATTTAGGTGACTTTGTACATCTGATGAAGATGATTTTGCATTTATTTATTGATAGTATTTATATTCTGCCCTTCTCAGAGCGGATCACATATACTGCAAACATTAAGTGCCGATTATACACTGACCAGACCGACAACTATACATAGAAAGAGGTATATATTATCTAGGCTTTCCTATCTTCGGCATCTTGGAGGCTGTGCTCGGTTCCAGACACAGGGGGGAGCTGTCGTTACACTTTCCCTGCCGAAGAGCTTTGCTCGTAAACTTCTTCCTTTCTGGCCTTTCCTTATGGGTGTCTTAAATACCTCCCTATGTATCTACTCACATTGCTGTTTTCGGAACTGCTAGGTAGGCAGAAGCTGAGCTAAAGGCCCGGAGCTCACCCTGATCCAGGCTTCGAACTGTCAATTTCCTGGAGCTTGCGGTTAACCTGGTGGGCTAAAGCTGGCCCTATAACTACTGCCCATCTGTAGCCTTAGCTACAGGGGGCTCCAGAGGTTATCTAGATCATCCTCCTTCCATAGGGAAACCCATAGTTGAGGCCTATTAGCATCAGTAGAGTATGAATGGGACTCCAGAGGCCATCTTGACCACCCTCCTGTCATAATAACAATAACAACAACAGCAACAACATAAACAGGAAATAACACTTTCAAGCCTGGAACGGAAATATTTTCACATTTTGTTAAATAGTGTAATAATTATGGTGATGATGATGCGCAGACTTAATTTAGGTGACAATGATAGTAAAGATAATAATAGATGATAGTAAGGATAATAAAAGATGGTAGTAAGGATAATAATAGTAATGATAATTATAGGTGGTAGTAAGGATAATAATAGATGATAGTAATTATAATAATAGGTGGTAGTAAGGATAATAATAGATGATAGTAAGGACAATAATAGATGATAGTAATTATAATTATAGATGATAGTAAGGACAATAATAGATGATAGTAATTATAATTATAGATGATAGTAAGGATCATAATTTTAGATGATAGTAATGATAATAGATGTTAGTAAAGATAATAATAGATGGTAGTAAGGATAATTCTAGATGATAGTAATGATAATAGATCGTAGTAATGATAATAATAGATGATAGTAATGATAATAATAGATGATAGTAAGGATAATAATAGATGGTAGTAAGGATAATAATAGATGGTAGTAATTATAATAATAGGTGGTAGTAAGGATAATAATAGATGGTAGTAAGGACAATAATAGATGATAGTAAGGATAATAATAGATGATAGTAAGGATAATAATAGATGATAGCAAGGATAATAATAGATGGTAGTAAGGATAATAATAGATGGTAGTAAGGATAATAATAGATGGTAGTAAGGATAATAATAGATGGTAGTAAGGATAATAATAGATGGTAGTAAGGATAATAATAGATGGTAGCAAGGATAATAATAGATGGTAGTAAGGATAATAATAGATGGTAGTAAGGATAATAATAGATGATAGTAATTATAATAATAGGTGGTAGTAAGGATCATAATTTTAGATGATAGTAATGATAATAGATGTTAGTAAAGATAATAATAGATGGTAGTAAGGATAATTCTAGATGATAGTAATGATAATAGATCGTAGTAATGATAATAATAGATGATAGTAATGATAATAATAGATGATAGTAAGGATAATAATAGATGGTAGTAAGGATAATAATAGATGGTAGTAATTATAATAATAGGTGGTAGTAAGGATAATAATAGATGGTAGTAAGGACAATAATAGATGATAGTAATGATAATAATAGATGATAGTAATGATAATAATAGATGATAGTAATGATAATAATAGATGATAGTAAGGATAATAATAGATGATAGTAAGGATAATAATAGATGATAGTAAGGATAATAATAGATGGTAGTAAGGATAATAATAGATGGTAGTAAGGATAATAATAGATGGTAGTAAGGATAATAATAGATGGTAGTAAGGATAATAATAGATGGTAGTAAGGATAATAATAGATGGTAGCAAGGATAATAGATGGTAGTAAGGATAATAATAGATGGTAGTAAGGATAATAATAGATGATAGTAATTATAATAATAGGTGGTAGTAAGGATAATAATTTTAGATGATAGTAATGATAATAGATGATAGTAAGGATAATAATAGATGGTAGGATAATTCTAGATTATAGTAATGATAATAATAGATCGTAGTAATTATAATAATAGATGATAGTAATGATAATAATAGATGATAGTAAGGATAATTCTAGATGAATGTAATGATAATAGATGATAGTAATTATAATTATAGATGACAGCAAGGATAATAATTTTAGATGAAAGTAATGATAATAATAGATGATAGTAGTGATAACAATAGATGGTAGGATAATAATAGATGGTGGTAAGGATAATTCTAGATGAACGTAATGATAATAATATAATATAGTGCTGATAATTATAGATGGTAGTAAGGGTAATTAGGGATGATAGTAATGATAATAATAGATGATAGTAATGATAACAATAGATGATAGTAATGATAACAATAGATGGTAGTAAGGATAATAGATGGTAGTACTGATAATTATAGATGATAGTACTGATAATAGTAGATGATAGTAATTATAATAATAAATGATAGTAATGATAATAGAAATAATAATGATGATAGCACTGAGAACATAATGTCTGTTTTGGGGACTTCCTCATCCCCCGGCAGAGGATGAACCACGGCGCTCATCATGGGATTAGATTATGTTGTGAAATAATTATAGAGACGGAAATCTTTCCCCGGGTCCTGTTCTGCCTGGGGATGATGGGTATTGTGATTCCCCCGAAAGGAGCTCTGTGAAGGAAAGAAGAGAAGCTTTAATGGGGGGAGTCCATTTCCCAGCATGGGTTTTGGGCAAGAGAGAGAGAGGTGAGCTCAGGGGTCGGAGGAGGACACAGCTGTGGGTTTTGCAGGAACAAGCCTGGCTCTGCTTTCGGGCCTTGGAAGAAGGCCCTCCTGGGATCCCTTTTCCCCCCCCAAATAGATCTCTGAGTGGATTCGTGCCCAGCAAATGGAATGGAAACCACAGGCGGTGGTTTTGGGCTGCTCGTCCTTCCCTCCAGACGTTCCTCGCTTGAGGCTTTGGTTTGAGAGACGACAACGACGTCCAAGGAATGAATGCAAAGGAAGCCGGGAGAAGAACGAAAGAGCTCCTCGGGACCGGATGGATGGCCCTTCCGGTCCCCAACTCTGGTCTTGAGGTCACGGGACGGAGAGCAGAGGCCATTCAAAGAGTTTCAAGTAGTGGGATGGACTCTCCAGCAGGAAGGGCCTCTTTTGGGAGTGTTTTAGTTGTGCCTGGCAGGATGGGCCAGGGGTCTCTTACAACTCTAATGGATTCGAGGCCGCATTAGGAGGCTCTCTCCTCTCTTTGGAGGCCTTCAAACACCTTTAGAGATGGGCATCTTTAGGGAGTGCTTTAGTTATCTCTCCGAATGGGGCTGGACTAGATGGTCCTTTGGGGTCCCTCAGGAGGCTCATGGGCTCTCTTCCTTCTTTGGAGGCCTTCAAGCAGAGCCTAGATGGGCATCTGTAGAGAGTGCTTTAATTGTCTCTCTCTGAATGGGGCTGGACTAGATGGCCCTTTGTGGTCCCTCCCAACTCTCGCGGATTCCAGGCTGCTTTGGGAGGCTCGTAGGCTCTTTGGAGGCCTTCAAGTAGAGACTGAATGGCCATCTTTGGGGAGTGCTTTCGTTGTCTCTCTGGATGGGGCTGGACTAGATGGCCCTTTGGGGTCCCTCCCAACCCCATTGTGGTATGGACAGCTTCAAAGAACTTTCCTTCTTTCAATAGAGACTGAATGGCCATCTTTAGGGAGTGCTTTAGTTGTCCCTCTCCAAATGGGGATGGGCTAGATGGCCCTTTGGGATCCCCTCCAACTAATGGATTCCAGGCTGCATTGGTAGGCTCATGGACTCTCACCTCTTTGGAGGCCTTCAAGCAGAGCTTGGACGGGCCGCTTTAGGGAGTGCTTTAGTTGTCTCTCTAAATGGGGCTGGACTACATAGCCCAACCCCATTGCAGTCTCCTTCCATCAGTAGAGACTGAATGGCCATCTTTTGGGAGTGTGTGAGTTGTGTCCTCCTGGATGGGGTTGGACTAGATGACCATTGGGTTCCTTTCAAGCTCTATTGAAATATGATGGAGTCTCCTTCTTTGGAGGAAGGACGGGCTCTCGTTCCTTGGGATGACATATTATCTTTGAGGCGTTGTGCCTTTCCAGAAGGTGGTCAGACTAGATGGCCTTTGGGGGCCCCTTCTTTCCTACCACCGCAGAGGAGAATAATAACACTGGCGTCCCCGATGGCCAGCTCCGTGTTTGGCTTCGGAGGGCCTTGTGCTAGTCTTGGCTCCGTCCAGGAGGCACTTCCCGGCGGCTTTGGCCCCAGGTCCACGTCCAGCTTGGCTGCTCCTTCCTTCCTTCTTTCCTTGGGAGATGACCTCACAGCAAGCGAGAGAGAGGAACGGGCTGCGAGGAGGAGCAGAAGGCCTTGTTTGTTGGTTTAAGAGATGGCTTGGCAGGAGAGGAGCTCCTTGGCCGCCCAACGCCCAACGCCGGTGGTGTCCTCAGGAGAAGATGGCTGGAGCGCCTTGACTGGACCAAAGCAGAGAGCATGGAGAGAAGGCAGGGACGTGGCATCTCCCAATATTTGGAGAAGGAGGAGAGGGTTCACGGAAGGAGGGCTTGGCGGCAAAGTGGGCTCTCCTGCTTTGGAGGTCTTGGGACCAGGCGGGTGGGCCTCTCTCAGGAGCAAAGAGGGTCAGGCTAGAGAAGAAGGCCTCTCTCTCACCGTCCTCTCCTTCCTCCCTTCTCTCTTTCCTCCTTCCTTCCTTCCCTCCCTCTTTCTCCTTCCCTTCCACCCTCTTGTCTTTCCTTCCCTCTTTCCTCCCTCTTCCCTTCCTTCCCTCTTTCTCCTTCCCTTCCACCCTTTCATCCTTCCTTCCCTCTTCCTCCTTCCTTCCCTCACTCTTTCTCCTTCCTCCCTCCCTTTCTTCTTCCTTCCACCCTTCCCTTCCTTCCCTCCTCCTTCCTTCCTTCCTCTTTCTTCCTTCCTTCCCCCCTTTCGTCCTTCCTTCCCTCCTTCCTTCCTCCCTCTTTCTCCTTCCTTCCCTTTCCTTCCTTCCCCTCTTTCCTCCCTCCTTCTTCCTTCCCTCTTTCTCCTTCTTTCCCTTTCCTCTTTCTCCTTCTCTTTCCCTTCCACCCTTTTCTTCTTTCTCTCTTCCTCCCTTCTTCTTCTCCCCTTCCCCTTTCCCTTCCACCCTTTCGTCCTTCCTTCCCTCTTTCCTCCTTCTTCTCTCCCTCTTTTCCTCCCTTCCCCTTCTCCTTCCTTCCCTCTTTCCTTCCTCCTTCCTTCCCTCCTCCTCCCTCTTTCTTCTTCCTTCCACCCTTTCATCCCTCCTTCCCTCTTTCCTTCCTCCTCCCTCCTTCTTCACCTCCCTCCCCCTTTTCTCCCTTCCACCCTTCGTCCTTCCCTTTCCTCCTTCCTTCCTCCTCCCTTTCTTCCTTCTTCCCCCTTCCTCCTTCCTTCCCTCTTTCCTCCCTCCTCCTTCTTCCCTCCCCCCTCTTCTTCTCTTCCACCCTTTCGTCCTTCCTTCCCTCTTTCCTTCCTTCCTTCCTTCCTTCCCTCCCTCTTCCTTCCTTCCCTTCCACCCTTTCATCCTTCCTTCCCTCTTTCTCCTTCCTTCCTTCCTCCCTCCCTCTTTTTCCCTCCCTTCCCTTTCCTTCCTTCCCTCTTTCCTCCTTCCTTCCTTCCCTCCCTCTTCCTCCTTCCCTTCCACCCTTTCATCCTTCCTTCCCTCTTTCCTCCTTCCTTCCATCCTTCCCTCCCTCTTCCTCCTTCCCTTCCACCCTCTCGTCCTTCCTTCCCTCTTTCCTCCCTCCCTCCTTCCTTCCCTCCCTCTTTTGTCCCTTCCACCCTTTGTCCTTCCTTCCCTCTTTTCCTCCTTCCTTCATCCTTCCTCCCTCCCTCTTTCTTCTTCCCTTCCACCCTCTCCTCCTTCCTTCCCTCTTTCCTCCCTCCTTCCTTCCCTCCCTCCCTCCCTCTTTCTTCTTCTCTTCCATCCTTTTGTCCTTTCTTCCTCTTTCCTCCCTCCTTCTTCCTTCCTCTTCTCCTTCCCCACCCTCTTGTCCTTCCTTCCCTCTTTCCTCCCTCTTCCCTTCCCTCCCTCTTTCTCCTTTTCTTCCACCCTTTCGTCCTTCCTTCCCTCTTTCTTTCCTTCCTTCCCTCCCTCATTCTCCTTCCTTCCACCCTTTTGTCAATCCTCTTCCCTCTCTCCCTTCCTTCCCTCCCCTGTTTTTTTCCTCCTTCCCTCTATTCCCTTCTGTTCTTCTCTTCCTCCCTCTCTTCCTTCCTTCTCTCTTTCCTTCCTTCTTTACATCCCTCTTTCTCCCTCCCTTTCCACTTCCTTCCCCTCCACTCTATCATCCGTCCTTTCTTTCCTCCTTTCTTTTCCTTTCTTCCCTTCCTTTCTTCTCTCCTTCCCTTCCTTCCTTCCTTCCTTCCTTCTTTCTTTCTTTCTCTCCTTCCTTCCTTCCTTCCTTCCTTCCTTCCTTCCTTCCTTCCTTCCTTTCTTCCTTCTTTCCTTCCTTTCATCTTCCCTCCTTCCTTCCTTCTCCTTCCTTTCACTTCCTTCCTACTTTCCTTTATTTCTTTCCTTCCTTTTCTTCCTTCCTTCTTTCCCTTCCCCTTGTCCTCCCTCCCTCCCTTCCTTCCTTCCTCCCTCCCTTCCTTCCTTCCTTTTTTCCTTCCTTCCTTCTTCCTTTTTCTTCCCTTTTCCTTTCCTTCCATCCTTCCTTTCTTTCCCCAGACTGGAAACCTTTGCCGCTTCCACCCAAGCCTCGCCAAAGTTTTCCTTGGCCTTTTCCCGGTGGGTGGGCGGCTTCTTCCATTTCAGACGACCACGAAAATACCACTATTAGCTCCAAGCTGCTATTTGGACAATGACTGCGGAATGATAATAGCCGACGCGAGAGATTTGGGAATAGCCCGGCCTCAAGGAAGGAGATGGCGATGGTGGTGGAAGGAGAGGCCGCTCACCCCTCTCCCCACGGTCTTCTTCCAGTCCCATTTGCTCGCCTCCCTCTTCCTCTTCCACAAAGCTTCCATTTGGCCCACCGGCTTCCCACGACTCTTGCCCTAATGGGCCCTTTGGCACGGCTTCCTTCCTTCCCAAATCCCCCTTTATCTCCTAATGACAGGCCCAGAACCTGGACCCCTTCCACGTCTTAATTGCGACTGGGAGGGCCTTGTTTATATCCCCCGGCTGGCTTTTCTTCTCACGGCACAGCTTTTTGGCTCAGATCCCATTGGGAAGATGGGACGCAGAGTCCGTCACCTGGCCCTTCCAGACTCATTGGGAGACGGAGAAGTGTCCTTGCACTTCTGGGCTCCAACCCGTTTACTGGCAACTAATTCATTTTTTTGCAGAAGGACCACACAGATGGTTTTTGGGGAACAGCTTTGGGAGAATGCTGGGATGGGTTTGGGCATCTTTGTTGTGGCCTCTGGAAAGTGTGACGCGGTGGGAACGCTGGGAAATACACCCATCCATCATAATAATGCGGTCGTTCTGGAATTTTTAATCTAGGACCCGTTTCGGGTTTCTTTCCATGGAGGGAAATTGTTCTTTCTGGGAAACGGCTCCAAAATGAGTGAGTGAATCACGCCCGAAAGGACCGGGAAAGCCGTGGCTACCGACCAGAGAAGTGGGCCCGATTTCACTTGGAAAACCCATCATCCTGGGCCTTAATTGAAAATTGCAATGAAGGAGATGGGTTGCATGGGTTTCATTTTCTGTGACGAGCCTTGTAACTCGGGATGAAGGAGCCGTTAGGGAAAACGACCCTAAGATAAAGCAGAGCACCCAAAAATAAACAGGATACAAAAGTTGAGCATTCCATCATCCTGGGCTCCAAAGGTCCCATTGAAAATTGCAATGAAGGAGATGGGTTGCATGGGTTTCGTTTTCTGTGACGAGCCTTGTAACTCGGGACGAAGGGGCCGTTAGGGAAAACGACCCTAAGATAAAGCAGAGCACCCAAAAATAAACAGGATACAAAAGTTGAGCATTCAGGTCATTAACGAGCAGAGTCCAATCTTTAAAAAAAATCACAAAATAATAAAGAACTGGATTTCTCAATAGTTGAAGAACTGGGTCTGAGCTGTTCTAACGCCCATCTCTTCTAAGGTTTCAAAGAGAGGGAATACTCAGCCAAGCACTACATCTCTCCTGACACACAAGCAGAGAGAGACCTCAAAGCACACAGCACATACTCTCCATACTGTATCTCTCTTGAATTGTGTTACCCAGAATTGGACACAGTGTGATTCCAGGTGAAGAGGGCTGACCAAAGCGGAATACAGCAGCACCATGACTTTCCTCAGTCTGGACACTAAAATCTTTGCAGACCAGAATCCCGTTGGCTTTTTGAGCTGCTTGGCTCATGTTCAATTTCCTGTCCACGAAGACTCCGAGACCTTTCTCACAGGGGCTGTTGTTGAGCCAGGTGTCACCCATTTTGTATCTTTCAGTCCTCATGAGCGTAACTAAGGCCTTTATGTCTTGAAAGATTGACATTCAGGGGCAGAATACAGGATAAGAGCTTCAGATAAGACGGAATGTCGGATAAGCGAAGGTTGGATAAGCGAGACTCTATTATGAATGGAGAGAAAGTTGGGAAGTGCTCCCTTAATAGAGGGTGAAATGATGGAGGAAAAGGGGCCTTCGGATAAGAGCATCGAATAAGACGGAATGTCGGATAAGTGAAAGTCAGATAAGTGAAGATCGGATACGTGAGACTCTATTATGAATGGAGAGAGAGTTGGGTACCCTCCTTTAATTGAGGCGAAAATGCTGGAGGAAAAGGGGCCGTCGGAGAAGAGTGTCGGGTAAGACAATATTGGATAAGCGAAGGTCGGATAAGCGAGACTCTATTATGAATGGAGAGAGTTGGGTACACTCCTTTAATTGAGGGGAAAATATACAGGAGGAAAAGGGGCCATCAGATAAGAGCGTCAGGTAAGACAGAATGTCGGATAAGCGAAGGTCGGATAAGCGAGACTCTATTATGAATGGAGAGAGAGTTGGGAAGCACTCCTTTAATTGAGGGAAAAGTGCTGGAGGAAAAAGGGTCGTCGGATAAGAGCATCAGATAAGATGGAATGTCGGATAAGTGAGACTCTATTATGAATGGAGAGAGAGTTGGGAAGCGTTCCTTTAACTGGGGGGGAAATGCAGGAGGAAAAGGGGCCATCGGATAAGAGCGTCGGGTAAGACGGAATATCGGATAAGCGAAAGTCAGATAAGCGAGACTATTATGAATGGAGAGAGTTGGGAATGCTTCTTTAATTGAGGGAAAATGCTGGAGGAAAAGGGGCCGTCGGATAAGACAAAATGTCAGAAAAGCGAAGGTCGGATAAGCGAGACTCTATTATGAATGGAGAGAGAGTTGGGAAGCGCTCCTTTAATTGAGGGGAAAATGCTGGAAGAAAAGGAGCTGTCGGATAAGCGCGTCTGGTAAGACGGAATGTCGGATCAGCGAAAGTCGGATAAGAGAGACTATTATGAATGGAGAGAGAGTTGGGAAGCGCTCCTTTAATTGAGGGGAAAATGCTGGAGGAAAAGGGGCTGTCGGATAAGAGTGTCGGGTAAGACAAAATGTCGGATCAGCGAAAGTCGGATAAGCGGGACTCTATTATGAATGGAGAGAGAGTTGGGAAGTGCTCCTTTAATTGAGGGGAAAATGCTGGAGGAAAAGGGGCCATCGGATAAGAGCGTCGGATTAGACGCAATGTTGGATAAACAAAGGTCAGATAAGCGAGACTGTAATGTAATTGCCCTCCAGGGATCCTCTTTGGAGGGGGAACCCAGTGCATAACATTAAATGGATTATTATTATTATTATTATTATTACTATTATTATTATTCTGTAACCCGCCCTCATCTTCTGGAAAGCCTTTCTCCATTTCCTCCATCATTTCACCCTCTATTAAGGGAGCTCTTCCCAACTCTCTCTCCATTCATGGGACGATGGGCGGTCTATCCTCCTCTCCATCCCTGGGCCCCTTGACCGCCGTGCCCTGTTGCTGTGGCATGGCCTTGGATCTCTTTTTAATAGGTGAAGCCACCGCCCTGGCTTCTCCTTGGACGTCTTCCTTTCCCGCTTCTGTTGATCATTGTCCTTTGAGGACAAGGAGGCTTCAGGTCTTCCCAGCATCCCAGTCCCTGCAGCACCGAACGACGATGACGGGTCCTTCCCTCGAGTCGGGATATTTTGGGACCATGTTTGGGTTTTGCTGCCGGAGGACTAAAGGGCCTTTGTGTTTCCCCGCAGTTTTGCAGCGCTTTGTGGGCCGAAGCCTGTTGACTCCGTGGCGGCAGTGGTCAAAGGTGGCTAAATTAAGCCCAGAAGTGTCCGTCCGAAGGAAGGAAAGCAAACAGCGGGGACCCAAGGCGCCCTCCTCCTCTGTTTCATCGCCAGGCAGCTCCCCTTTTATTGCTTTGCACATCTCCCGGTCCCAAAATATCCCATTGTTCAGTGCTGCAGAGACAGGGATGCTTGCAAGCTCTTGGCAAAAGGGAGGTCCTGGGAAAGTGGGATAATAATAATAATAATAATAATAATAATAATAATAATAATAATAATCTATATATCTATACACATAATAGAAGTGCAAATGTGTGTGTATACGTGGTGGAGGTGTCCACTGACACAGACAGCCTCTCGCCTCCACAAACAGTGCTGAGGACTCCCTCCAATGTACATTGCAGGTTACAGCGGGTGCCACATCCCAGTGTTCCTCTCTCTCCCCATTGGTGTGGAATTTGCCCACTGCCTCTCCCTTAACCCTTTCCTATGGCACACAGCAAACAGAGGGATTGAACAAATGGCAACCGAAAGGTTGACAGTTCAAAGCCAGGTCAGGGTGAGCTCCTGACCTTCAGCCCAGCTCCTGCCCACCTAGCACTTTGAGAAATGTGTTCTAGCAACATTTTCTCCTGCATATGTCCCGAATAACTAGAGTGTTGTGTGGCCAACGTGTTTGAGTGGGATACACCCATTAGCACAGGCATGGGCAAACTTTGGCCCTCCCTCCAAGTGTTTTGGACTTCAACTCCCACCATTCCTAACAGGCGGCCCTTGGTTGCTTGCTGCTCGGAGGCTTCCTGTGCCCGGGTGGCATTCGTCTTGGTTCTGGTGTTGCAATCCAGGGCCAGCAAACACCTCCCCATCCCAGTTCGAAGCGCTAAAGCGATGCTGCTTTTCTTGTGGGGAAGGCATGTCTCGGGAAGGATTCTAGCAGCATTTTCTCCTGATGTTTCTCCTGCATCTGTCCCGAATCACTAGAGTTTTGTGTGGTTTTCCTGGCTCCTCTCTTCCTCATTCAGATGAGGAAATGACTTTGTGGGAAGGAGCAGGAGCCTTGGAACAGAGGTCTCTTCTTCCCCATTCTCCGTCCGTCATGACTTCCAAGAAGAGGATCCCTCTGGCCGTTTCCCGACACAATAACGCTCGTTCTGCTGCTCAGCCAGGCATGCGACAGCGGACAAACAAGGAAATCAATCACACGGAAGAGTGAGTCTGGGTTGCTTTACAATAACAACAAGGAGAAGCAGAAGGACAGGTCTTCCCTTTCAGTTTCAGGTCAAGACACTCCTTGAGTGTTTGTCCTTCCAATTGCACAAAAATGATAACACATTTCCCCACCTGGAAAGCAAAACAAGAACCGCCCGACCCTCCAATACTTCAAATATTAATGAATAAGCTGGAAAAAAGGCCTAATCTGGGAAAGGACAAGATTTCCCCCTCCTCTCCGTTACGCAAATTGTTCTGCTCCGTTTGCAGCAATCAAAGTCATCTGAGGACAAAGGCGGAAGAGGAAAGAGAAACCGGGACCTTTGACACCCAGGTGGGGAAAGTGGGAAGGCAGGGGAAGCATTGGGATAGCCGACTGACAAGGACATGCCACACATTGCTTTCCCAAAGGAACAAACTGTCGGGAGCATCGGTTCAGCCAAAGATTGCCTTTATTTCCCTTCCCGAATAAGCTCGCGATTGTTTTCCCCTCCACCGCAGAAGTGTGAGAAAGAGGCCGGCCAAAGGCATTCAATGTGAAGCAAAGGCAGGACTCTCCCCTTCGGCCCTGAATTCGGCCTCTTCAGAAGGAAATCCAAAACAGGCCTCCAAAACATTGCAAAAGTGCAGAACTATGTCAAAGTAACCCATGCTGCAAACACTTGAGCCTCTCTATATCTATCTATCTATCTATCTATCTATCTATCTATCTATCTATCTATCTATCTATCTATCTATCTATCTATCTTTCTTCCTATCTCTCCATCCAGCCATCTATCTTATCGATGTTCCTATCTTCCTATCTCTCACTTTCTCTCTTATCTATCTTCCTATCTATCTCTCCATCCATCCATCCCTCCATCTTCCTGTCTGTCTGTCTGTCTGTCTGTCTGTCTGTCTGTCTGTCTGTCTATCTATCTATCTATCTATCTATCTATCTATCTATCTATCCCTCCATCCCTCTATCTATCTATCTATCTATCTATCTATCTATCTATCTATCTATCTATCTATCTATCTATCTATCTATCTATCTATCTATCTATCTATCTTATCTATCTTTGTCCATCCATACTCTTCATATCTGTCTATCTATCTATCTATCTATCTATCTATCTATCTATCTATCTATCTATCTATCTATCTATCTCTCCATCCATCCATCCATCCATCCATCCTATCCATCCATCCAATAAAATCTATCTATCTATCTATCTATCTATCTATCTATCTATCTATCTATCTATCTATCTTCCATCAATCCATCAAGCAATTCATTTGTCTGTCTTGTCGTATCATCTATCTATCAATCCTTTCCTCCATCCATCCATCCATCCGTCCGTCCATCCGTTTGTCTATTTATCTATCTACCCATCCATCTATCTATCTATCTATCTATCTATCTATCTATCTATCTATCTATCTATCTATCTATAATCTATCTATCTTCCTGCCTTCCTATGTATGTATCAATCTCTCTATCTTCCTCTCCATCCATCCATCCATCCATCCATCTTGCTATCTATCTATCTATCTATCTATCTATCTATCTATCTATCTATCTATCTATCTATCTATCTATCTATCTATCTATCTTCCTGCCTTCCTATGTATGTATCAATCTCTCTATCTTCCTCTCTGCCCACCTTCCTTCCTTCCTTCCTTCCTTCCAGCCTGCTCTCCTCCCCTCTTCCTTCTTTAGTTCCTTCCTTCTTTCCTTCCTGAGTGCATGAATTAAGGCTGATATTTCTAAGGAGATCAATAAGTGGCAGAGTTGGGTTCTTTTGTACACAAATGAGTTCTTGGCCTGCGAAACGCAACCAGGAGAAGGAAGAGAGGGAGACCACCCGCGCGCCCATCCATCTTCTTTGCTTCCGTTGTTTGGAGACCACAAGCCGGAGTGTCCCATCATCGGGAAGCGTCGGGGGAGAAACGTTCCAGCGCCATCCCTGCAGAGCGGAGCCAAACCTGCTCTTATCGGGGGAAACATCCCCAAGCATCCAAAGTTTGGCTTGGCACGGATCCTGGAATGCCCGAAGGCCAGCTTTCCATCCCGGCAACAGGTGCTTCCAGCTGTTGTTTGGGCAAACGGCCTCGCCTTTGGCAAAGAGGCCGGTGGAGTTGGTTGGGGTCAGTTACAAGTTTTGGAGCAGAAGGGGAACCGAGGTTCAGGTCTTTTTGGAAAGCGGACCAGCTCCCAACCGGCCCCCCGTTTGTGCCCGGGCAGCTGCGCCGTCAGAAGAGGCCGCGAGCCAGGAGAAGGGCCAGAGCGGAGGCATGCAGGGTCCCCCAGGGGCCGCGCGGAGGGGCCCCCGACCGGCAGTGGTCCCTGTTCTCCCCGATGCAGGCGGCAAAGGCCATGACGTGCGGGATGTAGTTCTGCTCATGGACGCCGTGCAGCAGGTGCGCCATGGGGCCCTTGGCAAAGATGGCCACGTCCTCCCCGCCGTGCGTCTCCATGCGCAAGGGGACCGCCGACTGGGCCTGGTAGTTGGCATCGGCTGCGGAAGAAGAGGAGGAGGAGAGGTTGGAGCAGAAAAAGGCAGGAGGGGGAAGGAGGCAATGGGGTGCACACCTCAAAAGGCCACTGCAGGCTATGTCAGGTCACGTGTGTCAAAGCCTGTTAAGAGTCAGTAGGCCAAAGCTAGTCTCATTCTGAGGAGCGTGAGGTAAACCTCAGTGTGAGAAAACTCCAGTGTGAGAGAAGCCTCATGTGAGAAAGCTCCAGTGTGAGAGAAGCCTCGTGTGAGAAAGCTCCAGTGAGAGAAGCCTCGTGTGAGAAAGCTCCAGTGTGAGAGAAGCCCCATGTGAGAAAGCTCCAGTGTGAGAGAAGCCTCGTGTGAGAAAGCTCCAGTGTGAGAGAAGCCTCATGTGAGAAGGCTCCAGTGTGAGAGAAGCCTCGTGTCAGAAAGCTCCAGTGTGAAGGCTGCTGCATATAAAGCTACTATGTATTTGTTTATTTTTGTTATGGAAACCTAGTTCTTGTAAATAGTGCATGTTCTAGAGGCCTTCGACAATACTTGTTAGTCATAGCGCCAAAGTTAGTCACACTCCCGAGGAGTGTGATGCAAACCTCAGTGTGAGAGAAGCCTCGTGTGAGAAAGCTCCAGTATGAGAGAATCCTCATGTGGGAAAGCTCCAGTGTGAGAGAAGCCTCGTGTGAGAAAGCTCCAGTGTAAGAGAAGCCTCATGTGAGAAAGCTCCAGTGTGAGAGAAGCCTCGTGTGAGAAAGTTCCAGTGTGAAGGCTGCTGCATGTAAAGCTACTGTGTATTTGTTTATTTATGTTATGGAAACCTAGTTCTTGTAAATAGTGCAACCATATTATTTTACTACAAAAAAAAGAGTGAGTAGGCCAAAGCCTGTTAGAGTCATTGTGCCAAAGCTGGTGTCATCCTGAGTAGTGTGAGGTGAACCTCTGTGTGAGAGAAGCCTTGTGTGAGAAAGCTCCAGTGTGAAGGCTGCTGCATGTAAAACTACTGTGTATTTGTTTATTTGTGTTACGGAAACCTATTTGTTGTTTGAAAAGCTGACAACAACATTTTCGAGAAGAAGCAGAAGGTGCTGGAAGCAGCCACCGCGGCGTGGCCTGTCAGAAATATTAAACATTAACTGGGTATTTTTGATGACAAAAGTGTGAGTCAAGCACTGAAAGAGTGAGTAGGCCGAAGCCTGTTACGAGTCAGTGGGCCAAAGCTAGTGTTGTCCTGAGGAGAGTGAGTAGACTGAAGCTGGTTCGTGTGCGTTTGCCTCAGTGAGGGAACTCCCCAGTCTGTGTGAGGAGGCTTCTCTGTGTGGTAGGCCTCACAATATGAGGAAGTCCTGTTATGAGAGAAGGCTTGTGTGAGAAAGCTCCAGCGTAAAGGCTGCTACTATGTATTTGTTTATTTGCCTACTCGTCCAAAAGAGGGGGTCCTGGCCTTTGGCTACTCACTGAAATTAGTGGCGGAGACGTTCTCCCTCTCTCCGTCCACGATGCGAAACCCGGGTCCGTTGCCGTAGAGGATAGAGGTGAAGGGCTTCTTGTCCACGTCGCTGTCCTTCGGGGCCAGGCCTGAGGAGAAAGGGAGGAGAAAGGTGGAAGAAGGGAAGGAGAAATAGGAAAGGAAGAAGAGGAAGGGGAAGGAGATGAAGAAGTGGAAGAAGAACGAGGAGGGAGGTAATGGGAAAGGCAGGAGGAAAAGGAGAAAGAGAAGAAGAGGGCAGTGGTGGAAGAACAGTAAGGAGGTAGAAGAGGAAGAATACCAAAATGAGGAATCGAAAAGCGAAGGAGGAGATGGAAGAAGAAGGAGATGGGAGAAGAGGAGGAAGAGGAGAAGAAATGGAAGAAGAGCTGTAGGAGGACATCAACTAGAAGAGAAAGCCATCTCCAGCTCTCGTGGAAGGCGACACTAGTGAGAAAGGCCAACCCAGCGGCTCCATTCCCTGCCACTGACCTCCGTCCACCCCTTCGTCCATTCCTCCGTCCGCCCGTCCATCACAACCTCCCAGACCAGGCCTCTCACTGGCCGGACCTTCAGGCCACACCTCGGCCCTTACCAAAGATGGTGTTTCCACGGGGAGTGTATCCCCCAAAGGTGAAGACGTGGGAGTGATCAGCGGTCACCACGGTCAGGGTGTCCTGGGTGGAGGTCATGCGGTCGGCCAAGCCAATGGCCCGGTCCATCTCCACGGCTTCGTGCAGGGCCTGCTTGGCCTTGCCCTCATGGTGGCCGTGGTCAATGCGCCCGCCTGCAGAGGGGAAGGAGGAAGAGGTGTGTGGATCCCTCATTGGAAGATCATGGGACCCAGACCAGAACTCAAACCCACCATAGATTGGACTCTCCACCTTTGGAGGCCTTCAGGACATGTCTGGATGGTCATCTCTCAAGAGTGCTTGAACTGTATTTCCCTGAAAGGGCTGTGGGTGGACTAGGTGGCCTCCAGAGTCCCTTTATGTGACAAGCTGAGAAGTCTCCAGAGGTCAGCCAAGGACTTGGAAGCCAAGGTGGGCTCTCTTATCATCTGGGTGGTCATCTCTCAAGAGTGCTTGAGCTGTGTTTCCCTGA
>NW_026844811.1:12760355-12997155 GCF_025583915.1 Anolis sagrei ordinatus | reverse complement strand
TTCAAACCAAGGCTGGGGTTGGAGTAGGTGGCCTCCAGAATCCCTTTATGTCAAGAGGTTAAGCCAAGAGGTCTCCAGAGGTTGGCCAAGGACTTGGGAGACAAGGTGGGCTCTCTATCATCTCTAGTGGCCTTCAAACCAAGGCTGGGGTTGGATTGGTGGCCTCCAGAATCCCTTTATGTCAAGGGGTTAAGCCAAGAGGTCTCCAGAGGTTGGCCAAGGACTTGGGAGACAAGGTGGACTCTATCATCTCCGGTGGCCTTCAAACCAAGGCTGGGTGGACTAGATGGCCTTTGGGAGACCCTTCCACCCGTACGATCTGAGGCTCCTCCTCCCTCCTCTTCCTCTCACCTTCCACCAGCAAGAAGAATCCCCGGGGGTTCTTCTGGAGAACTTTGAGGGCCACGTCCACCATCTCGGTCAGAGAAGGGTCCGTCTCCTTGTTCCGGTTGAGTTCGTACATCAGGTCGATGGGCTCAAAGAGGCCTAAGGAGAGGGGAGGAGGAAGAGGAAGGCGAGGGAAGTGACCCTTCGTTCAGGGGGTGAGTTTCCACAGGTGGCCGGAATACCGTCCCCCGAATCCCCGAGACTCACCCAAGAGATAGTCCACTCGGCTGGGGTCCAGTTTCATGAGCTCAGCCAGGTTCCAGACGTAATGGGCCTTCTGCGGAAGGAGGACATTGCAAGAACCCCCATGAGCCCCCATTTTCCCCCTATGGATCCTGCAACTACACTTAAAATGTGCGAAGCCACTGTGCTCATCACATTTGGTTGGGTTCAAGTGTAGGATACAGCATTCTTCGCGTATTTTAAGCAGTGGGAGGGGGGCATTCTTTTCAAACGTTTCAGGAGGTGGCGGGGAAGAGGGAATTACAGTTTCCCAAGGTCCATCCTCATCTCTGGGTGGATTTACACTATGGAATGAATGCCCTTGCACCCCACTTTAAATGCATGGGAGTTATAGATTCCGAAGGTGCATACCCTTTCCTGGGAGCATCTACACTGTGGACCTTACTTTAAATACCACAGTCTCGGGAGTTATAGTTTTCCAAGGTCTTCACCCTTCTCCGAGGGGCAGAGGCCTAGGGTTGCAAGCAAGGAACCCATAAAGAGGCCTGGGATTGCAAGCAGGYACCCCAGAAGGAAACCTAGGTATGCCAACAGGGACCCCATAAAGAGACCTAGAGATGCAAGGAAGGACCCCATAAAGAGGCCTGGGATTGCAAGCAGGGATCCCATAAAGTGGRCTAGGGATGCCAACAGGGACCCCCTAAAAAGGCCTAAAATGCTAGCAGAGACCCCTTAAAGAATGTCTGGGATGCAAACAGGGACCCCATAGACCGAGGGATGCAAGCAAGGACCCCATAAAGAGGCCTAAAATACTAGAAAACCCCTTAAAGAATGCCTAGGATTGCAGACAGGGACCCCCTAAAGAGACCTAGGGATGCAAGCAAGGACCCCGTAAAGAGGCCTGGGATTGCAAGCAGGGACCCCATAAAGAGGCCTAGGAATGCCAACAGGGACCCCCTAAAGAGGRCTAAAATGCTAGCAGAGACCCCTTAAAGAATGTCTGGGATGCAAGSAAGGACCCCATAAAGAGGCCTGGGATTGCAAGCAGGGACCCCATAAAGTGGCCTAGGGATGCCAACAGGGACCCCCTAAAAAGGCCTAAAATGCTAGCAGAAACCTATTAAAGAATGCCTGGGATTGCAAATAGGGACCCCATAAAGAGGCCTGGGACTGCAAGCAGGGACCCCATAAAGAAGCCTAGGAATGCCAAGAGCTCTCCTGCTGGTCACCACTTGCCGATCCCGACTGACCACATGATGGGATAATAAGTCACAATTAGTAATAGTAATAATGCCGGTGACCCCGCCGACCTTCTCGCTGGGCTTCTTCCTCCTCCATTCCTCGACGAGGTTCCTGCCGTCCAGGCGCGTCCCCCGGTATTTGTCCTCCTCCGGGTATTCCACGTCGCTGGCGTTCTTGGGGAACATGTACTTGCGCCCGCCTCCCATGATCACCTGGGGAGAGGGGGCCAAACACCCATCGTCCACTCGGAACGCAAAGACGTCCCACCCAGACACCCCCAAATAGAGTTGCGATGTAAACAGAGCATTGCTTTGGACTGCAACTCCCACAATCCACATTTACCGTCTATTTATGTGCCCAGCGCACCCCTCTTTCCCCCCCGAATATTTTCAGTTGGCAATTTTGCACAAATAAATATATATATTTGTGATCTCCATAATTATACCCGGCTGGCCCCAGCCTGTAATTAGGAGCAAACTAAATATTATTCCTCAAAGGGTGCATTAAGCGGGTTTTAGGGTCCCTGTTTATGTAATTTGGGGCAGGACGGAGCGCGGAATCGGAGAAGGGTAGCATCTGTTTGCCCTGCGGTGGCTCGTGGCATTCCTGGAGGCCTTTGGGTGGCGGTCACCGGTCAGCAGGCCGGGCTATTTACTGACTGTGGGAGTTGTAGCTTTGCAAGGCCGGCCAAAGAGTGGACGCTAACTCCAGGGACTCGAGGAAGGGTCGCCAGAGGGAGCCCTTGCTTTCCCTTTGGGCCTCCGTCCAGCGCTCTCTTTCTGGGCCACGGCCGGCCGGCCGGCAGGACAATGGCCATTGATTGCCCTCTTTTCCCGGCGCATGCATGCACGCCTGGCCCAGATAGAGGCACCCGTTGGCAGCATTGATCACGCCGCTCTGCACCCACAAGCACGGATTTCGCCTCCAAAGAAAGGCAGCCCAATAGGTTTTGCTGCCTGAGGCCGAGAGCAAAAGGAGGAGGAAAGGATGTTCCATATTGTTGCAGTTGGAATCATAAAGAGGCCTAGGAATGCCAACAGGGACCCCATAAAGAGGCCTAAAATGCTAGCAGAGACCCCTTAAGGAATGCCTGGGATTGCAAGCAGGGACCCCATAAAGAGACCTAGGGATGCAAGCAAGGACCCCATAAAGAGGCCTGGGATTGCAAGAAGGAACCCCTAAAGAGACCTAGGGATGCAAGCAAGGACCTCCTAAAGAGGCCTGGGATTGCAAGCAGGGACCCCCTAAAAAGGCCTAAAATGCTAGCAGAAGCCTATTAAAGAATGCCTGGGATTGCAAATAGGGACCCCCTAAAGAGACCTAGGGATGCAAGCAAGGACCCCATAAAGAGGCCTGGGAATGCCAATAGGGACCCCCTAAAGAGGCCTAGGGATGCCAACAGGGACCACCTAAAGAGGCCTAAAATGCTAGCAGAGACCTCTTAAAGAATGCCTGGGATTGCAAACAGGGACCCCGCTAAAGAGACCTAGGGATGCAAGCAAGGACCCCATAAAAAGGCCTGGGATTGCAAGCAGGACCCCATAAAAAGGCCTGGGATTGCAAGCAGGGACCCCCTAAAGAGACCTAGGGATGCAAGCAAGGACCCCATAAAGAGGCCTGGGATTGCAAGAAGGAACCCCTAAAGAGACCTAGGAATGCCAACAGGGACCCCCTAAAAAGGCCTAAAATGCTAGCAGAGACCCCTTAAAGAATGCCTGGGATTGCAAACAGGGACCCCCCTAAAGAGATCTAGGGATGCAAGCAGGGACCCCATAAAGAGGCCTGGGAATGCTTTTATGGTTAGATATAATTGTATAATGTAACTGTTTGTTATTAATATTATATCTATTGTATATATTATTCTATTGTTGCTGGTGTTATGTATTATTATTATTGTTACTATATTTTTGCAGTTATATTATTATTATTATAATATTATTGTTGTATCTATTGTATATATTATTATATTGCTGGTGTTATTATATATTAATATCTTGTTATTATTGTTATTATACTATATTGTTGTAGTTATTATTATATCTATTGTATAGATTATTCCATTGTTGCTGGTGTTATGTATAATTATTGTTATTATATTATATTGCTGTAGTTATATTATTAGTATTATATTATTATTATATTATATCTATTGCATATATTATTCTATTGTTACTGGTATTATTATATATTATTGCTGTTATCTTATTATTGTTATTATATTCTATTGTAGTTATATTATTATTACTATTTTATTATTTTATCTATGGTATATACTATTCTATAGTTGCTGGTGTTATATATTGTTATTGTTATTGTTATTATATTATATTTTGTAGTTATATTATTATATCTAATGTGTATATTATTCTGTTGTTGCTGGTATTATATATTATTATTATTGTTCTTACCTTGATATTATTATACCATATTGCAGTTATATTATTATTATATCTATTGAATAGGCTTATTGTTGCTGGTGTTATTGTTATTATATTATATTGTAGTTATATTATTATTATTATATTATTATAATATCTATTGCATATATTGTTCTATTGTTGCTGGTATTATTATATATTATTGTTATTGTTGTTATCTTATTATTGTTGTTATACTATAATGTAGCTATATTATTATATTATTATATCTATTGTATAGACCTACTGTTGCTGGTGTTATTATTACTATTGATATTATATTGTTGTAGTTATATTATTATATCTATTGTAAATATTATTCTATTGTTGCTGGTATTATTATACATTATTGCTGTTATCTTGTTATTGTTATTATATTATATTGTAATTATATTATTATTATATTATTATTATATCTTTTGTATATATTATTCTATTGTTGCTGGTATTATTATATATTGTTGTTGTTGTTATCTTGTTATTATTGTTATACTATATTGTAATTATATTATTATAATAATATTATATTATTATATCTATTGTATATATTATTCTATTGTTGCTGGTATTATTATATATTATTATTGTTGTTATCTTGTTATTGTTATTATACCATATTGTAATTATATTATTCTATTATTATTATATGTATTGTATAGACTTCTATGGTTGCTGGTTATTATCATTATTGTTATTATATTATATTGTAGTTATATTATTATTATATCTATTGAATATATTGTTCTATTGTTGCTGGTGTTGTTTATTATCGTTATTAACACCACCAACAATAGAATAATATATGCAATAGATATTATAATAATAATATAACTACAATGTACTATAATAACAACAACAATAATAATAACACCAGCAACAATAGGAGTCTATTCAATAGATATAATAATAATATAACTGCAATATAGTATAGTATATAGTATAATATAGTATAACAATAACAAGATAACAACATCAATAATAATATATAATACCAGCAACAACAGAATAATATACACATTAGATATAATAATAATATAACTACAACAATATAATATAACAACAACAATAATAACACCAGCAACAATAGAAGTCTATCCAATAGATATAATAATAATATAATAATAACTACAATATAGTATAATTATTATTATTATTGTTATTATTATTGGACACACACACACCCCGGTGGTGCAGCGGGTTAAACCGCTGAGCTGCTGAACTTGCTGACCAAAAAGTCAGCGGTTTGAATCCAGGGAGCGGAGTGAGCTCCAGCTGCTGCCAACCTAGCGGTTCCAAAACATGCAAATGTGAGTAGAGCAATAGGTACCACTTTGGTGGGAAGGTAATGGCGTTCCATGCAGTCATGCTGGCCACATGACCTTGGAGGTGTCTACGGACAACACCGGCCCTTCGATTAGGCTTAACGTCAAGGGGAAACCTTTACACTGGCTTGACCCTCTGCCAGATTAACAATGTTCGCATAAGGCATAATAAGCCTTCTCGACACTTATCTTCCTGCAGAAACTCTTCCCGAATGCCTCTCGGGCCCAAGCCAAAGACAACAATGACTTCATGAATACGATAATCCCGCAAGGCAAGGCAGGGCTCTACGTTTCCACTCCACCAGTCAGTTATGTTCTCAGGCTTTTCAGCCTCTCGATGAAGGGCCGAGGAGCAGCGGCTCTGCTCCGGGTTGCAGTCCGAACCGCGTGACTGACCTACCTCGATGTCGGGGACGTTCTCGACGAGCTGGCGGGCGATGTCCTTGCAGCCCTGCTGGAGGGCCTCCGGGGGCATCTCCCCGTCCGAGTACCACTCCCGGTCGGCCGAGTGGGCGTAGGCCGCGCTGGGGGTGGCATGGTTGACCCTCGTGGTGGTCACGATGCCCACCGACTTGCCTGCGAGCCAGGAGGAGAGACGGATGGACAGAGGTCAGTCGGGACACAGGGCAAGGGGTGAGCCAGCCCCGAAATGGAATCAAGGGAAACTGACCAGACCTTCAACTCACAACTTCACATGAAATGGGCCGGACTTTCAAGTACGAGGGTTGAATGAAAAGTAATGCCTCCACCTTCGTTAATTGGGTTTGGATGAGAATATTTGAATAAATTAAACGCAGAAATAATCCATAGAATGTGCTCTTTAACTCCCACTATTCACTTTTCCACACAATCACCAGACAATTGGATACATTTCTGCCAACGATGAACAAGTTTTCTGAAGCCGTCGCAGAAGAAGTCAACACTCTGTTTCCGCAACCAGCGTCTCACAGTTCTCTCATCCTGGGTACCCATCGTGCACTGATACTGATAGCCAAGCAAAGCAATAATGTGATCCACGTGTTCTTGTGAAATGCTGATTATGCTTGAAATTTCTCTCTGAGTGATACGACGATCATCCTCAATCAATATGTCAACCTTTTGCTTGTGAAACTCGGTGTTTGCTGTCACAGGACGCCCAACTCTTTGTTTGTCATGCAAGTCAGATGTTCCCACCTCAACATCTTAAAACTTTCTCACAGTACTCACATCAACACAATCCCCATAAACAGCTTGCATTCGCTGATTAATCTCCTTTGGGGTGCTTAAGTCGCATTGAGTGACCGTCTGCGCAGGTTTCCATATTTCGCACTTAAACAACACAACCGTTCAATGCTAAGGCTTCCCGCCACAATGGAACTGTAGAGGAGAGTCTACTGAACAAGCCAGTACCTGCTGTATACCAGTACTGCCGTCTGTTGAGGAGTTACGAAGGTCCCTTCAATGCTAAGGCTTCCCGCCAAAATGGAATTGTAGAGGAGAGTCTACTAAACAAGCCAGTACCTTCCACATACCAGTACTGCCATCTGTTGAAGAGTTACGAAGGTTCGTTCAATGCTAAGGCTTCCTGCCACAATGGAAGTGTAGAGGAGAGTCTACTGAACAAGCCAGTACCTTCTGCATACCAGTACTACCATCTGCTGAGGAGTTACGAAGGCGGAGGCATTACTTTTCATTCAACCCTCATATAATCGACTCGACCATCAAGTAAAACCGACTGAACTTGGAAGTGAAATTGGATTAAATATTGACTGGACTTTCGAGTAGAGTTGACCTTTGTTGTCAAAGTAAGGCTTTCTATGTCCGGAATCACTGGGTTGCGGCGAGTTTTCCGTAGGGCTGCCTGGCCATGTTCCGGTAGCATTATCTCCTGACGTTTCACCCACATCTATGGCAGGCATCTTCAGAGGTTGTGAGGTCTCTTGGAGTGTATGTGTGTGTGTATATATATATATATATACACACATATATATACATATATACATATATGCGTTATATATATATATATATTTATAATATAATGGTATTGTACGCTCCATGCAGTCATGCCGGCCACATGACCTTGGAGGTGTCTACGGACAACGCTGGCTCTTCGGCTTAGAAATGGAGATGAGCACCACACCCCAGAGTCAGACATGACTGGACTTAATGTCAGGGGACTACCTTTACCTTACTATATATATATATATATATATATTCCTATGGAATGATGTCCAGGGTGGGCGGAAGAACTCTTGTCTGTTGCAGGCAAGTGGGAATGGTTAGCAATGAGTAGCCTTGCAGCTTCAAAGCCTGGCTGCTTCCTGCCTGGGGGGGGGAATCCTTTGATGGGAGGTGTTACCAGTTCCCAAGAGACCTCCCAACCTCTGAGGTTGCCTTTAGCCATAGAGGTGGGGGCGGAACGTCAGGAGAGAATGCTGCCGGAACATATTGGCCAGGCGGACTGGACAACCATACCTAATGAACAAGCCAGTACCTGCCGCATACCAGTACTGCCATCTGTTGAAGAGTTATGAAGGTCCGTTCAATGGTAAGGCTTTCCACCACAATGGTACTGTAGAGGAGAGTCTGCTGAACAAGCCAGTACCTGCCGCATAGCAGTACTGCTATTACGAGGACCTGGTTTAGAAATGAATTGGAGCGTGGCGTAAACATTAACTGGGCTTTGCATGACGTAAAACTGGACGCAGACCGGGCCGTGCGTGGAAATGCATGAATTGGCTGGACTTTTCAAGGGGAATGGACTGGACTTCCAAGGGAAATCAACGGAAGTGACCATTGCCAAACAACCCTTCTTCCCTTGCCATCCTCCCTCCCTCCTGGTCACCTTTGGCCCACTTACTGGGTCAAACTGGGAGCCCAGTTGGGCACTGACCGGGCGGACTCCTGGTTAAACATTGGAGCAAAAAACAGGGTCCGGATCCCTTTCGGGACTCGAATTCGGGGCAGGACAGGGCCCTTTTGTGGCCGTTCGGGGCATTTCGGGGGAAGGAGAAGCCCGAGGTCTATTTTTACCTTTGGTTCAAAGAAAGAGTCCCTGTCCTGTCCTGGAAATAGACTTGCGGGGAGAGAGAGGAGGCTTTGATGCGCTCGAGCGAGCCTGCAAAAAAGGGTGATGCCTTTGGGGTCAAGGGCTCCACGGCAGGCCAACCCCATCAAAGCCTTGGGGGCCCCTTCCCCCTCCAAAGGGGCATTCTCGCGTCGCCTGTTTGTTGGTTTCCCAAACAGGAAGCATCAGGAGAGAGCGTCTCCGCCACCCAACAACAGTCCCCTGTCTCAATCCTGACCGGGATGCGCCAGGGGAAAAATACCCATCTCTCTCTATATATATATATCCCGGTTGGAAGGAGGAGCCAAAACACACACCAATCCATCAATTCGTTAAAGGATGTGCTGATCCATCAATTGGTGGGAGACGCTCGGCCAAAAGGAATATATAGATCAGAGATGGGTGAGACTTCGCAGAGTCTCAGAGCCGGAAATGAAAGGGGAAGCCTCTGTCTTTGTTTGTGTTTGTGTGTCTTCATTGTATATGACTGTAAAGGCATTGGAATGGAGATGAAGACCTCCCGTCTTCGATCAACCTATTCGATGAAGACACACAAACACAAACAAAGGCAAAGGCTTCTCCTTTCATTTCCTAGCAGTTCGAAATGTGAGTAGATCAATAGGTACTGCTTCGGCGGAAGAAGGCAAAGAGACGTTCCAAGCTATCTTGCCAGCCACACTGCCAGGAGGCAACAACGCAATCTCCTCGGCTTGGAAATGGAGATGAAGACCTCCTCCAAAACTGGAAATGAAAGGAGAAGCCTCTGCCTTTGTTTGTGTGTCTTTGTTGTATCTAAGTGGGCTGTGGCAACATTGCCAGGAAGCGACAACACAACCTTCTCAGCTTGGAAATGGAGATGAAGACCTTCCCCTGAGCTGGAAATGAAAGGAGAAGCCTCTGCCTTTGTTTGTGTTTCTGCGTCTTCATTCTATATTATTGTAAAGGCATTGGAATGGAGATGAATACCTCCTCCAGATCCGGAAATGAGCACCACCTCCAAAGCTGGAAATGAAAGGAGAAGCCTTTGCCTTTGTTTTTGTGTTATTGTACCTAAGCGGGCTGCGGCCATATTTCCAGGAGGCGACAACACAATCTCCTCGGCTTCGAAATGGAGATGAAGGCCTTCTCCTGAGCCAGAAATGAGCACCACCTCCAAAGCCGGAAATGAAAGGAGAAGCCTTTGCCTTTGTTTTTGTGTCTTCATTGTATCTAAGTGGACTGCGGCTACATTGCCAGGAGGCGACAACACAATCTCCTCGGCTTGGAAATGGAGATGAAGATCTCCCCCAGAGCTGGAAATGAGCACCACCTCCAAAGCCGGAAATGAAAGGAGGAGCCTTTGCCTTTGTTTGTGTGTCTTCATTGTACCTAAGTGGGCTGCAGCCACTTAGGCAACAACACAATCCCCTTGGCTTGGAAACTGAGGCGAAAACACAATCTCCTCAGCTTGGAAATGGAGATGAAGACCTCCCCCAGAGCCGGAAATGAAAGGAGAAGCCTCTGTCTTTGTTTGTGTTTGTGTGTCTTCATTGTATATTACAGTAAAGGCATTGGAATGGAGATGAACATCTTCTCCAGAGCCGGAAATGAGCACCACCTCCGGAAGCCGGAAGTGAAAGAAGAAGCCTTTGCCTTTGTTTGTGTGTCGTAATTGTACGTTTGTGTGTCTTCATTGTACGTAAGTGGACTGAGGTGGTGCAATGGGGTAAATCATTGAACTGCTAAGCTAAAGGTTGGCAGTTTGATTCCGTGAGATGGGGTGAGCTCCCATCTGTCAGCCCCATCTCCTGCCAACCTATACAATGAAGACACACAAACAAAGGCAAAGGCTTCTCCTTGCATTTCCTAGCAGTTTGAAATGTGAGTAGATCAATAGGTACTGCTTCGGTGGAAGAAGGTAAAGACACGTTCCAAGTGATCTTGCCGGCCACACTGCCAGGAGGCGACAACGCAACCTCCTCAGCTTGGAAATGGAAATGAAGACCTCCCCCAGAGCCGGAAATGAGCACCACCTCCAAAGCCGGAAATGAAAAGAGAAGCCTTTGCCTTTGTTTGTGTGTCTTCATTGTACCTAAGTGGGCTGCGACCACATTGCCAGGAGGCGACAACACAATCTCCTCGGCTTGGAAATGGAGATGAAGACCTGCCCCAGAGCCGGAAATGAATGGAGAAGCCTCTGTCTTTGGTTGTGTTTGTGTGTCTTCATTGTACATTACTGTAAAGGCATTGGAATGGAGATGAACACCTCTTCCAAAGCCGGAAATGAGCACCACCTCCGGAAGCCGGAAGTGAAAGAAGAAGCCTTTGCCTTTGTTTGTGTGTCTCCATTGTACGTAAGTGGACTGAGGTGGTGCAGTGGGTTAAATCATTGAACTGCTAAGCTAAAGGTTGGCAGTTTGAATCCATGAGATGGGGTGAGCTCCCGTCTGTCAGCCCCAGCTCCTGCCAACCTATACAATGAAGACACACAAACAAAGGCAAAGGCTTCTCCTTGCATTTCCTAGCAGTTTGAAATGTGAGTAGATCAATAGGTACTGCTTCGGTGGAAGAAGGTAAAGAGACCTTCCAAGTGATCTTGCCAGCCACACTGCCAGGAGGCAACAACGCAATCTCCTCGGCTTGGAAATGGAGATGAAGACCTCCTCCAAAGCTGGAAATGAATGGAGAAGCCTTTGCCTTTGTTTGTGTGTCTTCATTGCACGTAAGTGGGTTGTGGTGGGGCAATGGGTTAAACCCGTCTGCTGCTGAACAGCTAAGCTAAAGGTTGACAGTTTGAATCCATGAGACGGGGTGAGTTCCCATCTGTCAGCTCCAGCTCCTGCCAACCTAGCAGTTCGAAAACATGCAAATATGAGTAGATAAATAGGTATCGCTTCAGCGGGAAGCAACAAAGAACCACTCCAAGCAATCTTGTCGGCCACACAGCCAGGAGGCAACAACATGGTCTCCTCAGCTTGGAAATGGAGAAGAACACCTCCTCCAGAGCCGGAAATGAAAGGAGAAGCCTTTGCCTTTGTTTGTGTTTGTGTGTCTTAATTGTATATATGACTGTAAAGGCATTGAATGTTTGCCTATGCAATCCTGTAATCCACTCTGAGTCCCCGAGGGGAGAACGGTGGAATATTAATAGGATTATTATTATCACAAAGAAATATTGTAATAATAATAATAATAATAATAATAATAGATACATAGCTGCTTTGAGTCTCCTTTGGGAGAGATCAAGCAGGTTATAAGTGGGCTGCGGTGTTGCAATAGATTAAACGCTTGACCTGCTAAACTGCAGTTCGAATCTGTGAGCCAGGGTGAGCTCCCGCTGTTAGCTCTATCTCCTGCCAACCTAGCAGTTTGAAAACATGCCAATGTGAGTAGATCAATAGGTACCGCTTCAGTGGGAAGGTAATAAGTAAGGCAGAGGGAGACTGACCGGCATCCTTGGCCCAGCGCAGGATGGAGGTGACGTGGTTCCCGGCGGTGGTGTTGCATTGGGCACGGGTGACGGCGGCGCTGACCCCAACGGTGCCCTCGTTGGCCTTGACCCCGCACAAGTAGGCCGTGGCCGTCCCCGCACTGTCCGGCACCTGCGCATTCGTGTTGTAGGTCTGCGGGAGGAAAAGCGGTCAGGCCACCATTTATATATATATGTATATGTATATGTATGTGTGTGTGTGTGTGTGTATATGTGTGTGTGTGTGTGTGTGTATATATATATATATATATATATATATATGAATTTTCTTATACATATAATGTAATATATAATAATATTATATATATAATATAATGTAATATAATAATATTCATGCAATTATATGTATGATTTTTTATAGATATAATGTAATGCATAATAATATTTTATATATAATATTATGTAATATAATATTCATATAATTATATATATGAATTTTCTTATACATATAATGTAATGTATAGTAATATTTTGTATATATAATATTATGTAATATGATATTCATGTAAATATATATATGAATTTTCTTATACATATAATGTAATATATAACAATATTTTATAATGTAATATAAGTCATATAATTATATATATGAATTTTCTTATAATATAATGTAATATATAACAATATTTATATATATAATGTAATATAATAGTCATATAATTATATATATGAATTTTCTTATACATATAATGTAATATATAATAATATTTTATATATAATATTATGTAATATAATAATATTCATGTAATTATATATATATGAATTTTCTTATACATATAATGTAATATGTAACAATATTTATATATATATGTAATATGTAATATAATAATAGTCATATAATTATATATGTGAATTTTCTTATACATATAATGTAATATATAATAATATTTTATATATAATATTATGTGATATAATCATATATAATATAATATATATTACACATATTCTGATATAATATATAGTAATATTCATGTGTGTATATATGTATTCCTTTGGGAAGATAGGGTGGTCTACATATAAATATTATTATTATTATTATTATTATTATTATTATTATTATTATCGTGGCTTGGATGGCCATCTGTTGGGGGGCTTTGATTGTGCTTTTCCTGCATGGTGGGTTGGACTAGATGGCCCTTGGGGTCTTCCACTGAAGTATAGTGAAGATTATGTTGGTCTGAAAGTTTGCCCATCGTAATACGTCAACCTTTGCTTCCAAGGCCTTGGTGGCCCCTGGCTTCTGGTTAACCGGGCTCCCGTCTCCCGTGGCCAAAAGAGGCCTTTTCTGCACACGTGCAGGCTGACCTTTGCTCTGGCCCAGGGTTGGCAAGGCCTCAATCCTGCAGGCAAAAGCTTGGCTTTCCTGGCCGGAATGGACCACTTTTTAAATATTTAATTATATTTAAATATAATATATAATTAATATTTTGTATTAATATAATATATACGTAATATTTTGTATTACTATATTATATCATTAATATATTATATTGGATACGTTACATTAAAATAATGTCATATATAATTAGAATAGTGTATTAAATATTATATTGTTTATGTATGTTAGGGATTCCTCATCTTTGGAGGAGGAAGGGGAGCAGGGAAATGCTCAGAAGAATCAGATGATGAGATTTTGCAAGTGCCTACATTTTTAGAGAGACGAAAAGAGACAGAGCACAGATGGCTTTCAGTCAGAATAGCTGCTAAAAACGCTGAGCTAATTGGGAGACACCTTACCACCTCCTGCGTGGGGAATTCAGGGCGATAAACCTGAAGCAGGAGCAGTCAGCTTTTGCTGCTAACAACGACTCTGTTGCTGTCTGAACCTGCTTTGTGTCTGCTGCTAAGGACTTTGTAATCTTTGCCCATTGTATGCTGTTTCTTTTGGGAGTTTTGTAAGAGACTTTAATTTGTGTCTGCATTAAGACTTCCTTTTTTTCAATTGCATTTGCTGATGCATTCTGTTTGCTGAAGTAAAGCATTTTTCTTACCTTGTATTAAGGCTGTGTTTTGAAGAGTAAAACAGGACAATGTATTAATTACATAATACTATATCAATAAAATATATTCAATAGCATATATTAATGAAATGTATTAAATACATTGTCCAGAGTGGAGGGTGAGTCCTGGCACCCCGAGGTTAGTCAAGGCCGAGAGCCAAATCAGTTGCAGCAATTAATGGGCAAGTCCATGCAAAGTGTTGGGACATTGGCAAGCACACATTCCTCCTGCCCGACTGACCTTGGAAAGAGCCACGAAAGGGAACCGGTCCATTTCCAAGATGGACTCCTCCCCGCTCTGGTTCTGGAGCTGGCCCTTGAGGATGCGCGAGGCCGTCACCGTCGAGACCCCCATCCCTGCAAGAGAGAGAAGCGGGGACAATGTAGGTGTGCATAAGTGACTGCGTAAATTAAATAATAATAATTAAATAAGGAGGCTGTCCAGGTCCTGAACCGGTGCTTGGCTGCTGTGACGGTCTGGATGAGGGCGAACAAATTGAAATTGAATCCAGACAAGACAGAGGTACTCCTGGTCAGTCGCAAGGCCGAACAGGGCATAGGGTTACAGCCTGTGTTGGACGGGGTCACACTCCCCCTGAAGACGCAGGTTTGCAGCTTGGGTGTGATCTTGGACTCATCGCTGAGCCTGGAACCCCAGGTTTCAGCGGTGACCAGGGGAGCATTTGCACAGCTAAAGCTTGTGCGCCAGCTGCGCCCGTACCTTGGGAAGTCTGACTTGGCCACGGTAGTCCACGCTCTGGTTACATCCCGTTTAGACTACTGCAACGCTCTCTACGTGGGTTGCCTTTGAAGACAGCTCGGAAGCTCCAACTAGTCCAACGCTCGGCAGCCATGATTTTAACAGGAGCGGAGCGCAGGGAGCATACAACCCCCCTGTTGCGCCAACTCCACTGGCTACCGATCTGCTACCGGGCTGAATTCAAAGTGCTGGCGTTGGCCTTTAAAGCCCTAAACGGTTCCGGCCCAAGCTACCTATCTGACCGCATCTCTGCCTATGAACCCACCAGGACTTTGAGATCTTCCGGAGAGACCCTGCTCTCGATCCCGCCTGCTTCTCAAGCTCGGCTGGCGGGGACGAGAGATAGGGCCTTCTCGGTGGTGGCTCCTCGGCTGTGGAACGCCCTTCCTACGGACATTAGACTAGCACCATCTCTAATGGTATTCCGCAAAAAGGTGAAGACCTGGATGTTTGTGCAGGCGTTTGAGTAATTTAGTACAATCTGGTAATGGAACATAGGAATGGAACAATGGACGACGAACCTGGACTACGCTTGGATGATGAGAAGATTGGGTACGGTTGTTTTTTGTAATAATTGTTCATTGTAATTGCTTATTGGTAATTTATGGATAATGTGTTAAGTCAATTGTTATATGTTGTATGGAACCACTGCTGTTTCTACTGTTTTTTACTGTTTGTGAACCGCTGTGAGTCGCCTTCGGGCTTGAGATACAGCGGTATAGAAGCAAAGTAAATAAATAAATAAATAAATAAATATAATAAATATCAAGAAATAATAAGAAAGAAATAATAAATAATATTAATGAATAAATAATGATATAAATAATACTTAAATAAATAATAATGATAATAATAATAATAATAATCCCTCTGTGTGCATGTGTATATAAGGGCCTGTGCAAAATAATAATAATAATAATAATAATAATAATAATAAATACTACTAATAAATATAAATAAGAATAGTAACAATAAAAATAATAGTAATAATAACAGTAATAAATAGCAATAAAGGAATAATAATATAATTAATACTGAAATTAATAATAATAGTATTAAATAGTTATAATGAAATAATAAGATAAATAATACTGAAATAATAATAGTAATAAATAATCCCTCTGTGTGTATGTGTATATAAGTGTCTGTGCAAAATAATAATAAAAATAAAAAAGAATAAAAATAAGAATAGTAATAATAACAGTAACAAATAGTAATAAAGAAATAATAATATAATTAATACTGAAATTCATAATAATAATAGTATTAAATAGTTATAATGAAAAATATAAATAATACTGAAATAATAATAATAATCCCTCTGTGTGTATGTATATATAAGTGTCTATGCAAAATAAATAATAATAATAATAGTAATAAATAGTAATAAAGAAATAATAATATAATTAATACTGAAATCCATAATAATAATAATAGTATTAAATAGTTATAATGAAATAATATAAATAATACTGAAATAATAATAATAATAATAATAATAATAGTAATAATAACAGTAATAAATAGCAATAAAGGAATAATAATATAATTAATACTGAAATTAATAATAATAGTATTAAATAGTTATAATGAAATAATAAGATAAATAATACTGAAATAATAATAGTAATAAATAATCCCTCTGTGTGTATGTATATATAAGTGTCTGTGGAAAATAAATAATAATAATAATAATAATGATAGTAATAAATAGTAATAAATAAATAATAATATAATTCATACTGAAAATTAATAATAATAATTTAAATAGTTATAATGAAATAATAATATAAATAATACTGAAATAATAATAATCATAAATATTATTATTCAGTATTATTTATATTATTATGTCATATATGTGTATATAAGTGTCTGTGCAAAATAATAATAAGAAGAATAGTAATAATAATAAATAATAGTAATAATAACAGTAATAAATTGTAATAAAGAAATAATAATATAAATAATACTGAAATAATAATAATAATAATAATAATAATAATAATTCCTCAGTGTGTATGTGTATATAAGTGTCTGTGCAAAGTAATCATAATAAATAGGAATAGTAATAATAATAGTAATAAATAGTATAAATAACAATATTAATAATAACACTGACATTAATAATAATAATAAATATTATTAATAATGATAAATAATAATAATATAAGTAATAAATAGTAATAAAAAGCAATAATAATATAAATAATACTGAAATAATAATAATAATTAAAAATTCTCAGTGTGTATGTGTATATAAGTGTCTGTGCAAAGTAATCATAATAAATAGGAATAGTAATAATAATAGTAATAAATAGTATAAATAACAATATTAATAATAACACTGACATTAATAATAATAATAAATATTATTAATAATGATAAATAATAATAATATAAGTAATAAATAGTAATAAAAAGCAATAATAATATAAATAATACTGAAATAATAATAATAATTAAAAATTCCTTCTGTGTGTATGTGTATATAAGTGTCTGTGCAAAGTAATAATAATAAATAATAATAGTAATAAATAGTATAAATAACAATATTAATAACACATATTAATAATAAATATTAATAATAATAAATAATAATAATATAAGTAATAAATAGTAATAGTAAATAGTGATAAATAATAAAGAACAGTATAAGTAAATAATAATTCATAATTAATAATAATAATAATAATAATAATAATAATAATAATAAATACTGATAACCTCACCATCACCGAGGAAGAGGATGACGTTCTTGGCCACGTTGGTGTTGAGTTCCTGCAAGCGCAAGGCTGCCTGGAGGGTCTCCTGGGCTTGGCGCCGCCAGTACTTGGGGTCCTTCTCCTTCTCTAGATAGGCAGGCAAAGGAAAGGAAGACCTGCTCAGGACACCGCCGGCCCTGCAGGGATGGCCTCTCCATCGGTGGGCCTTTCCCTCCCTTCCCAGCTCTGCCCTCCCGTTTCCCACCCATGAACCCCGACATCTGTGGGCTGCCCACTGCTGCCACTTGGGACTGGCTTTCCGGGACTCCCTGCTCAGTCCAAACGGGTGGTCAGAAAGGAACGACAGCCCCATCTTCTCAATCAAGGTATAATAATAATAATAATAGTATTAATAATAATAAAATTTAATAATGTAAACAATATATTCTAATAATAATGAAATAATAGTCAAACTACAACATAATAGAATAATAGTTAGATAATAATAACAACAATATATAATACCACCAGCAACACTAGAATCATATATACAGCACATATATAATAATAAAATAATAATAATATAATTATAGCAATATAATAAGAACAATAACAAGAATAATAATATATAATAACAGCAGCAATAGAATCATATATACAGCACATATATGATAATAAAATAATATAATTATAACAATATAATAATAATAACAAGATAATAATAATATATAATAACAGCAGCAATAGAATCATATATACAGCACATATATAATAATAATAAAATAATAATATAATTATAGCAATATAATAAGAACAATAACAAGATAATAATATATAATAACAGCAGCAACAATAGAATAATATATACAGCATATATATAATAAAATAATAATAATATAATTATAACAATATAATAAGAATAATAACAAGATAACAATAATATTATATAATAACAGCAGCAACAATAGAATAGAATAGAATCAGCATATATAATAATAAAATAATAATAATATAACTACAATATAATAACAATAGTATATAATATGTATATATAACAACAGCAACAATATAATATTTCCACAAAAATATAATAGCTATATAATATATAATAATAATATATAATAACAGCAAGAATATAGTAAAAATAATATAACTACAATAATATAATAACAATAATAACAAGATAATAATACCAATAGGATATAAATAGTATCTATAATAAGGTATAATAACAATAATAATATTTTATAATAATAACAGCAACGGTTTAATAATAACTACAATATAATAATATAACAACAATATAATAATATAATAACAATAGTAACAAGATAATAATATCAATAGGATATAAATTATATATATATATATATTAACATCAACGGTTTTAATAATAATATAATTACAATATAATAATATAACAACAATATAATACTATAATAACAATAACAAGATAATAATACCAATAGGATATAAATTTTATATATATATATATATATATATATATATATATATATATATATATATAATAAGGTATAATAACAATAATAATATAATAATAACAGCAACAGTTTAATAATAATTACAATATAATAATATAACAACAATATAATAATATAATAACAATAACAAAATAATAATAACAATAGGATATAAATAATATATATAATAAGGTATAATAACAATAATAATATATAATAATAATAATAACAACAACCGTTTAATAATAATATAACTACAATATAATGACAAAAACAATATAATAATAACAATTGTATATAATATTATATAATAACAATAATATATAATAATGACAGTGGCAATATAATATATAACATAAATGCAAAATAACAATAATAATAATAATAATAATAATAATGGTTCCAAATAACTACAATAATATAATAATAATTATATTAATAACAATAGTATATAATATTATATAATAACAAGAATATATAATAATGACAGTGACAATATAATATATAAAATAAATACAAAATAATAATAATAATAATAAGGATGGTTCCAAATAACTACAATAATATAATAACAATATAATAACAATAGTATATAATATTATATAATAACAAGAATATATAATAATGAGTGTGACAATATAATATATAAAATAAATACAAAATAATAATAATAATAATAATAATAATAATAATAGTAATAATAAGGATGGTTCCAAATGTCTCACCAGGAACGAGAGCGAGGGCCAATCCCATCAGCAAGGGAAAATGCAAGAGTTTCATGGTGATTCCTAGGAGTGCGGAAGGGGCACCACTCCAACCCAAAACCAGGTGTTTCTGAATGAAGGGAAAAGAAAACATTATTATTATTATTATTAATAATAGATCATCTTCGAAAGGGGTGGTAGGCCCAAGACAGCAAAGTTTGGGTGCAAACTGGACATATGTGGGTCAGGCACATATGTGTCATGCGTATGAAGAACCCCAAGCCCTATTATTATGACTATTAGTATTAGTATGACTCCGACCGGAGTGTCACGCAGAGGACGTGCCAACCCCGGCCATTTGGGCACTTTGTCAGAAACGGGTGTTTGGCCCGAAAAGAGTTCTGTCATCACAAATGCAAGTTGCAAATCGGGTTCCCGGATTAATTGCATTGTCGTCATTGCCGTCCTTCCAGGAAAGTGCAAATGCAAAGCAGGCCCCGCTTCTTGGCTCAGAATGGCAGGTCGTGGGCAAGGAAAGTGAAACAGACTTCTTTCAGGAAGGCCCGCTTTTGCTTTGGCAAGGGCCTCAACCCTTTCCTCCCTTTGGAAGGCGTGCGTTTGCAAGAAGCAAAACGAGCTGAGGACGAAAGCGGGAGGGAAGCGGGGCCTTGCGACAGCAGCCTAGACAATGGGAAGCCACAGCCTTTCTCCCACTGAGAGCTCTCTCAGACTGGGGCCTTTCTCCCACTGAGGGCTCTCTCAGACTGGGGCCTTTCTCCCACTGAGGGCTCTCTCAGACTGGGACCTTTCTCCCACTGAGGGCTCTCTCAGACTGGGGCCTTTCTCCCACTGAGGGCTCTCTCAGACTGGGACCTTTCTCCCACTGAGGGTTCTCTCAGACTGGGATCTTTCTCCCACCGAGGACTCTCTCAGACTGGGGCCTTTCTCCCACTGAGGGCTCTCTCAGACTGGGGCCTTTCTCCCACTGAGGGCTCTCTCAGACTGGGGCCTTTCTCCCACTGAGGGCTCTCTCAGACTGGGGCCTTTCTCCCACTGAGGGCTCTCTCAGACTGGGGCCTTTCTCCCACTGAGGGCTCTCTCAGACTGGGGCCTTTCTCCCACTGAGGGCTCTCTCAGACTGGGGCCTTTCTCCCACTGAGGGCTCTCTCAGACTGGGGCCTTTCTCCCACTGAGGGCTCTCTCAGACTGGGGCCTTTCTCCCACTGAGGGCTCTCTCAGACTGGGGCCTTTCTCCCACTGAGGGCTCTCTCAGACTGGGGCCTTTCTCCCACTGAGGGCTCTCTCAGACTGGGACCTTTCTCCCACTGAGGGCTCTCTCAGACTGGGGCCTTTCTCCCACTGAGGCGAATTAACACTAGAATCATAGAATCATAGCGTTGGAAGAGACCTCATGGAACCAGAGGGAGTCCGAGGGGCGTCAAAGCGCATCAACCTTGGTGCTGACAGGACAGGCCGAGGGCTCCTGGCCAGTCACCTGGCTCCGGCCCAGAGCACCTGTGGCTTTGTGGGCCGATTGGCGGCTAATTCCCGGGATTATCCCCGCTGAGCGACAGCGATACCCCTTTCAGGCCGGCGATGGACGCAAAGCCCAAGCTGGACACCAGCCATCTGGCAGCCGGAGCAGGAAAGGCAAAGCAAAGCAAAGCAAGGCAAGGAAAAAGGAAAGGCAACAACGTGATGCGACGGCCAAAAAAAGCCAACGGGATTTGGGCCTCTATAGTGTCTAGAGGCCGAGAAGGCATGTTCCCCATGCTCCATTCAGACCAAGTTGCCTGGAATCTCACTGTGTCCAATTCTGGGAGATTTTGACTCTGAGCTAGAATGAGGGAGATTCAAAGGATCAAGGGTCTGGAGAACAAGCCCTATGAGGAGCGGCTGAAAGAGCTGGGCATGTTTAGCCTGGAGAGGAGAAGACTGAGAGGAGACATGAGGAGGGCTGTGTATATAGATATGACGTGAAGTCCTATGGAGGGAGTAATGGCTTCGAACTACAGGAAAAGAGAGGAAACTGTGAGACATGTTCAGCAGTGGAACTCCCTGCCCCAGAGTGTGGTGGAGGCCCCTCCTTCGGGGACTTTGAAACCACCTCGAGTCGCCTTTGGGTTGAGAGGGGTGGTATACAAATATAGTAAATAAATAAATAAATAAACAGAAGCAGAGGCTGGATGACCATCTGTTGGGGATGCTTTGAACGAGTTTGTCCTGCTTCTTGGCAGAATGGGGTTGGGTTAGTTCGCCTCAGTGGGAGAAAGGCCCCAGTCTGAGAGAGAAGACGGAAAAGAAGACGGAGAGGAAGAGGAAGAATGGAGAGAGGAAAGAAGGAGTGGGGAAGAAGAAGAAGAAGAAGAAGAAGAAGGGGAATCGTAGCATAATCAGAGTTGGAAGAGACCCCCAAAGAGGGCCATCTAGTCCAACCCCCTGTATTCTGCCGTGCAGGAAAAGCACCATCAAAGCACCCCTGACAGATGGCCACCCAGAAGAGAAAGGAGGAGGAGGAGGAGGAAAGAAGGAGGGGAAGAAGAAAGGGAGAGGGAAAAGAGGAAGAGGGGGGGGAGGAGAAGAAGAAAAAAGGAGGAGGAGGAAGAAGAGAGGGAAGAAGGAAAAGAGGAAGAGAGGGAGGAAGGAGAAGAAGAAGAGGGAGAAGAAGGAGAAGAAGAAAAGAAGAAGAGGAGGAGGAAGAAGAAAGGGAAGAGGGAAAAGAGGAAGAGGGGGAGGAAGGAGAAGAAGAAAAAAGGAGGAGGAAGAAGAAGAGAGGGAAGAAGGAAAAGAGGAAGAGGGGGAGGAAGGAGAAGAAGAAGAGGGAAAAGAAAGGGAAAAGAAGGAGGAGGAGAAAAGAAGAAGAGGAGGAAGAAGAAAGGGAAGAGGGAAAGAGGAAGAGGAGGAGGAAGGAGAAGAAGAAGAGGGAAAGGGGGAAGAAGAAGAAGAAAAAAGAGGAGGAAGGAGGGGAAGAAGAGAGGGAAGAGGGAAAAGAGCAAGAGGGGGAGGAAGGGGAAGAAGAAGGGAAAAGAAAGGGAAAAGGGGAAGATGAAGAAGGAAAAAGAGGAGGAGTGGGAGGAAGAAGAAAGGGAAGAGGGAAAAGAGGAAAATGGGGAGGAAGGAGAAGAAGAGGGAGAAGAAAGGGAAAAGGGGAAGGAGAAGAAGAGGATGAGGAAGAAGAAAAAGGAGAGGAGGAAGAAGAAAGTGAATGGGAAAAGGGGAGAAAAGAAAGAAGGGTGAAGGAAGGGGGGAAGGAAGGAGAGAAAGGGGAAGCAAGTGCGAAACGAATGGGAGAAAGGGAAAGGAAGAGGGAAAGTGCGAAAGTGAGAGGAGAAAGGAAAAGGGAGGGAAATGAAGGAGAAGAAAGTGGGAGTTAGGGATGATGGGTGGATGGAGGGAAGGTAGGAAGGAAGGAGAAGAAATAGAAGAGGAAGGAAAGAAAAGAGAAGAAGTGGGAGGGAGAGGATGAAGAGTTGGAAGGAAAGAAGAAGAAGAAAGGAGGGCAAAGAAGGAAAAGGAGAGGAAGAAAAGGGGGGGAGAAGAAGGGAGGAAAAGAAAAAGGAAAGAAAGAAGGAAAGTGGGAGAAAGTGAAGCTGGCTGTTCCTCACCTCTTTCTTCTTCTTCTTCTTCCTCTTGGCCCCTTCCTCTCCTCCTTCTTCCTTTCCTTTCTCTTCCTCTGCTTCTTCTTCTCCTCCTGGATCCGCGGGGCTTTTTAAAGGAGGGAGAAAAAAAGGAGGGAAGGAAGGAGGAGGAGGAGGAGAAGAAGGAGGAGGAGGAGAAGGGGGGAAGAAGGGAAGGAAGGGGGCTGAGCCCCAAGGCAGGCCCAGGGTGCCCCCTGCTGGGCGAAGCCAAGGCCTCTCTCTCCCTCTCTCTTTCTCTCTCTCCATTCACCCTTTCTTCTTTCCCTCCTTTCCTTCATCCCTCTCTCCCTCCCACTCTCCCTTCTTCCATGCCCTCTCTTCTTAGACTCATAGGATCCTAGACCTGGAAGGGACCCCTCAAGGCCATCTAGTCCAACCCCTTTATTTTGCACCATCAAAGGCACCATCAAAGCACCCCTGACAGATGGCCATCCAGCCTCTCTGTTTCAGAGCCTCCAAGGAAGGAGCTTCCACCCCTTCCACATGAATATAACATGTAATATATAGTAATAATAATATGATAATATCATAATATTTATTTACAGCATTTTTATCCCACTCTTGAAGGCAACTCATAATAATAATAATAATAATAATTATTATTATTATTATTATTATTATTATTATTATTATTATTATTATTATTATTTACAGCATTTTTATCCCACCCTGTCAGACTACACAGAGAAGCCATTGAAATCCACAAGCATGTGGACAATTTCAACAGAAAGGAAGAGACCATGAAAATGAACAAAATCTGGCTACCAGTATTAAAAAACTCAAAAATTATAACAGCTAAACAACAGAGAGGAAAAAACCAGGCACAGATTAACACCTCCCAGCAACAGATTTTCCCAGACTCAGGCAGGCCTTCAAATGCTAATGAAGGTGATCAGCTAAACATTCACACCTAACTGCAGCAGGGAAGAGCTCCTTGCCCCACCCCAGCCATTCCACAGATATATAAACCCATTTTTCCTACTTCCAACAGACCTTCTCAACCTCTGAGGATGCTTGCCATAGATGCAGGCGAAACGTCAGGAGAAATGCCTCTAGAACATGGCTCTAGCCCGAAAAAACCCACAAGAACCTAGTGATTCCAGCCATGAAAGCCTTCGACAATATATATTTATTTACAGCATTTTGTCCCTCTCCTTTCAGCCTGAAGGCAAATAATAATAATAATAATAATAATAATAATAATAATATAATATATTTATTTACAGAATTTTAGTCCCTCTCTTTTCAGCCTGAAGGCAAATAATAATAATAATAATAATAATAATAATAATAATAATGATATTTATTTACAGCATTTTGTCCCTCTCCTTTCAGCCTGAAGGCAAATAATAATAATAATAATAATAATAATAATAATAATAATGATATTTATTTACAGCATTTTGTCCCTCTCCTTTCAGCCTGAAGGCAAATAATAATAATAATAATAATAATAATAATAATAATAATAATATAATATATTTATTTACAGAATTTTAGTCCCTCTCCTTTCAGCCTGAAGGCAAATAATAATAATAATAATAATAATAATAATAATAATATAATATATTTATTTACAGAATTTTAGTCCCTCTCCTTTCAGCCTGAAGGCAAATAATAATAATAATAATAATAATAATAATAATAATAATAATAATATAATATTTATTTATTTACAGAATTTTAGTCCCTCTTTTTTCAGCCTGAAGGCAAATAATAATAATAATAATAATAATAATATATTTATTTACAGAATTTTAGTCCCTCTTTTTTCAGCCTGAAGGCAAATAATAATAATAATAATAATAATAATAATATATTTATTTACAGAATTTTAGTCCCTCTTTTTTCAGCCTGAAGGCAAATAATAATAATAATAATAATAATAATAATAATAATAATAATAATATAATATATTTATTTATTTACAGAATTTTAGTCCCTCTCCTTTCAGCCTGAAGGCAAATAATAATAATAATAATAATAATAATAATAATAATATAATATATTTATTTACAGAATTTTAGTCCCTCTCCTTTCAGCCTGAAGGCAAATAATAATAATAATAATAATAATAATAATAATAATAATAATAATAATATATTTATTTATTTACAGAATTTTAGTCCCTCTCCTTTCAGCCTGAAGGCAAATAATAATAATAATAATAATAATAATAATAATAATAATATAATATATTTATTTACAGAATTTTAGTCCCTCTCCTTTCAGCCTGAAGGCAAATAATAATAATAATAATAATAATAATAATAATAATAATATTTATTTACAGAATTTTAGTCCCTCTCCTTTCAGCCTGAAGGCAAATAATAATAATAATAATAATAATAATATAATAATATATTTATTTACAGAATTTTAGTCCCTCTCCTTTCAGCCTGAAGGCAAATAATAATAATAATAATAATAATAATAATAATAATAATAATATATTTATTTACAGAATTTTAGTCCCTCTCCTTTCAGCCTGAAGGCAAATAATAATAATAATAATAATAATAATAATAATAATAATAATAATATAATATATTTATTTATTTACAGAATTTTAGTCCCTCTCCTTTCAGCCTGAAGGCAAATAATAATAATAATAATAATAATAATAATAATATAATGATATTTATTTACAGCATTTTGTCCCTCTCCTTTCAGCCTGAAGGCAAATAATAATAATAATAATAATAATAATAATAATAATAATAATAATATATTTATTTACAGAATTTTAGTCCCTCTCCTTTCAGCCTGAAGGCAAATAATAATAATAATAATAATAATAATAATAATAATAATAATAATATATTTATTTATTTACAGAATTTTAGTCCCTCTCCTTTCAGCCTGAAGGCAAATAATAATAATAATAATAATAATAATAATAATAATAATAATAATATATTTATTTACAGAATTTTAGTCCCTCTCCTTTCAGCCTGAAGGCAAATAATAATAATAATAATAATAATAATAATAATAATAATAATATATAATAGTATTACCAGTCTCCCTTTGTAGCTTGAGGTGAGGTAAATAATAATAATAATAATAATAATAATACCGCTCTCCTCTTATAACTTGAGGTGAGATACAATATAATAATAATAATGATAATAATGATAATAATAATAGTACCTCTTTCAGCCTGAAGGCAAATAATAATAATAATAATAATAATAATAATAATAATATATTTATTTACAGAATTTTAGTCCCTCTCTTTTCAGCCTGAAGGCAAATAATAATAATAATAATAATAATAATAATAATGATAATATAATATTTATTTACAGCATTTTGTCCCTCTCCTTTCAGCCTGAAGGCAAATAATAATAATAATAATAATAATAATAATAATGATAATGATATTTATTTACAGCATTTTGTCCCTCTCCTTTCAGCCTGAAGGCAAATAATAATAATAATAATAATAATAATAATATATTTATTTACAGAATTTTAGTCCCTCTCCTTTCAGCCTGAAGGCAAATAATAATAATAATAATAATAATAAATAATAATAATAATAATATATTTATTTATTTACAGAATTTTAGTCCCTCTCCTTTCAGCCTGAAGGCAAATAATAATAATAATAATAATAATAATAATAATATATTTATTTACAGAATTTTAGTCCCTCTCCTTTCAGCCTGAAGGCAACTAATAATAATAATAATAATAATAATAATAATAATAATAATATATTTATTTATTTACAGAATTTTAGTCCCTCTCCTTTCAGCCTGAAGGCAAATAATAATAATAATAATAATAATAATAATAATGATAATGATATTTATTTACAGCATTTTGTCCCTCTCCTTTCAGCCTGAAGGCAAATAATAATAATAATAATAATAATAATAATAATAATAATATAATATATTTATTTACAGAATTTTAGTCCCTCTCCTTTCAGCCTGAAGGCAAATAATAATAATAATAATAATAATAATAATAATAATATAATGATATTTATTTACAGCATTTTGTCCCTCTCCTTTCAGCCTGAAGGCAAATAATAATAATAATAATAATATAATAATATATTTATTTACAGAATTTTAGTCCCTCTTTTTTCAGCCTGAAGGCAACTAATAATAATAATAATAATAATAATAATGATAATGATATTTATTTACAGCATTTTGTCCCTCTCCTTTCAGCCTGAAGGCAAATAATAATAATTTATTTATTTGTTTATTTGCTTTACTTCTATACCGCCTTTCTCAGCCGAAATGGCGACTCAAGGCGGTTTACACAGTAAAGATCAACACAATAACATCAAAAGGCAATTAAAAACACAGTTATACAAAACATATCAAGTCAAAAACAATCATTATCATAGACGTGCGCCTCAGCAAACAAATCAGAATCAGAATCCGTAATCATAATCCTTTATACCAATTCCTATGTTCAGTTGTACCATCTTACTGTATTTCATTGCACTATTTAGCCAAACGCTTGTTCGTAAAGCCAAGTCTTGACCTTCCTCCGGAACGCCAGCAGTGAAGGGGCCTGTCTGATGTCCACAGGTAGGGCATTCCACAGCCGAGGGGCCACCACCGAGAAGGCCCTGTCCCTCGTCCCCGCCAAACGCGCCTGCGATGCGGGCGGGACCGAGAGCAGGGCCTCCCCAGACGATCTTATAATAATAATAATAATAATAATAATATTTATTTACAGAATTTTTATCCTGCTCTTTTCAGCCTGAAGGCAACTAATAATAGTACAGGGAGCATACGACTCCTCTGTTACGCCAGCTCCACTGGCTACCAATTAGCTTCCGAGCACAATTCCAAGTTCTGGTGTTAATCTATAAATCCCTAAACGACTCTGGCCCAGTTTACCTGTCCGAATGAATTCTCCCCTACGAACCATCAAGATTGTTAAGATCTTCTGGAGGGGCCCTGCTCTCGGTCCCACCAGTCTCGCAAGCGCGCCTGGTGGGGACGAGGGACAGGGCCTGCTCGGTGGTGGTCCCTCGTCTCTGGAACTCTCTCCCACTGGAGATTAGAACTGCCCCTTCTCTCCTGACTTTTAGAAAACAGGTGAAAACCTGGCTCTGGAAACTGGCATTTGACGAGTGAGTCAATAACTCGCGACTACATGGACGGATGGTGATGAACTACGATTTTATTTTGACGACTTGGCCAATGTAATTATATGATTGTATTTTAGTATTTTAATGTTTTTAGTGTATTTTGGGATATGATGTTTTAAACAATTGTCTGTGATACTGTTGTTGTGAACCGGCCTGAGTTCCTCTGCGGAGGTGAGAAAACCGGTATATAAAAGTTCCAAATAAATAAATAAATTTACAGCATTTTGATCCCGCTCTTTTCAGCCTGAAGGCAACTAATAATAATAATAATAATAATAATAATAATAATAATAATAATTTATTTATTTATTTATTTATTTACAGTATTTTTATCCTGCTCTTATCAACCTGAAGGCAACTAATAATAATATAATATAATAATATTTATTTACAGCATTTTTGTCCCGCTCGTTTCAGCCTGAAGGCAATTAATAATAATAATAATAATAATAATAATAATAATAATATATTTACAGCATTTTTGTCCCTCTCTTTTCAGCCTGAAGGCAAATAATAATAATAATAATAATAATAATATAATGATATTTATTTACAGTATTTTTGTCCCTCTCTTTTCAGCCTGAAGGCAAATAATAATAATATAATATAATAATATTTATTTACAGCATTTTTGTCCCGCTCGTTTCAGCCTGAAGGCAATTAATAATAATAATAATAATAATAATAATAATAATAATATATTTACAGCATTTTTGTCCCTCTCTTTTCAGCCTGAAGGCAACTAATAATAATAATAATAATAATATAATATATTTATTTACAGAATTTTAGTCCCTCTCCTTTCAGCCTGAAGGCAAATAATAATAATAATAATAATAATATAATTATAATAATATATTTATTTACAGAATTTTAGTCCCTCTTTTTTCAGCCGGAAGGCAAATAATAATAATAATAATAATAATAATAATAATAATAATAATAATATATTTATTTACAGAATTTTAGTCCCTCTTTTTTCAGCCGGAAGGCAAATAATAATAATAATAATAATAATAATAATAATAATAATATATTTATTTACAGAATTTTAGTCCCTCTTTTTTCAGCCTGAAGGCAAATAATAATAATAATAATAATAATAATAATAATAATAATATATTTATTTACAGAATTTTAGTCCCTCTTTTTTCAGCCGGAAGGCAAATAATAATAATAATAATAATAATAATAATAATAATAATAATATTTACAGAATTTTAGTCCCTCTCCTTTCAGCCTGAAGGCAAATAATAATAATAATAATAATAATAATAATAATAATAATAATAATATTATTTCTTTACAGCATTTTTTCCCCTCTCTTTTCAGCCTGAAGGCAACTAATAATAATAATAATAATGTTGGAAGGATCTCTAAAGGCCATCTAGTCTGTGTCAAATCCTACAAGGAAAGAGCTTCCACCCCTCCACATTAATATAATATGTAATAATAATAATATGAATATAATATGTAATATAACGTAATAAGAATAAATATTAATATAATAATATGATAATATAACATAATAATATTTATTTACAGCATTTTTGTCCCTCTCTTTTCAGCCTGAAGGCAACTAATAATAATAATAATAATAATAATAATAATGTTGTAAGGGACCTCTAAAGGCCATCTAGTCTGTGTCAAATCCTCCAAGTAAGGAGTTTCTACCCCTCCACATTAATATACTATATAATATATAATATATATTATATATAACAACATAAAAAGAATAAGATATTAATATAATAATATAATATAATATATATTAATATAATTATAATTATTATTTATTGACAGCATTTTTATCCCTCACTTTTCAGCCTGAAGGCAACTCATAATCATAATCATCATAATAATAATGTTAGAAGGTACCTCTAAAGGCCATCTAGTCCAACCCCCTTTATTCTGCCTCCCATGCAGGAAAAGCACAATCAAAGCAGCCCCGACAGATGGCCATCCAGCCTCTGGTTCAAACCCTCCAAGGAAGAAGCTTCCAACACTCCACATTAATATAATATGTAATAGAATATATAATAATATATATTAATGTAATATAATAATAATAATAATAATAATAATAATAATAATGATGTTGGAAGGGACCTCTAAAGGCCATCTAATCTAACCCCCTTCTACCTTCATGCAGGAAAAGCACCATCAAAGCCCTCCTGACAGACAGCCACCCAGACTGTGCTTCAAAGCCTCTATTACACTCCGAGGCAGAGAGTCCCACTGTTGAACATGTCCCCTTATGGTGAGGAAGCTCTTCCGCTTCTCATGTCTCCTCCTCTCCGCCTTCTCTTCTGCAGGCTGAACAGACCCGGCTCTTCAAGACGCTCCTCATAGGGGTTGTTCATGGTCTGCAGGCCTTTGATTATTTTAGTTGCCTTCTTCCAGATTAAGAGTCATTATTGTCATTATTTCTCTCACCTGCATTTCCAGGACTCGCCAACAGGCGGCGCCCTTGGCTAAGGCCCTCCTGATAGACAGCCACCCAGCCTCTGCTTCAAAGCCTCTATTACACTCAGAGGCAGAGAGTCCCACTGTTGAACATGTCCCCTTATGGTGAGGAAGCTTGGCCTTCCTTCCTTCCTTCAACTACATAGAGAAGAGCGTCAAACAGGTGAAAACACATATGTCAGAAGATATCAAAACACAAGCAAATCATATACCATGATCCATATGAAAGATTAGGGAAATGACTTGAAATAACACACACACACACGCACATATATATAGCATTGTGACTAGAGAATGTATACATACAAACACACACGCATACACATTTAAACTATATTATATATATATATATACACACACATAGATTGTATTGTGACTACAGAATGTAGACGTACACACACATATATAAACTGTATATATACACATATATGCACAAACTATATATACACACACACACACTGTGTATATGCACACAATATATATACACACATGTACACACACATTTGCATATATATGTATTATGCATATATATATATCTGTATTATGCATATATACATATTATATACACACATATATTGCATTGTGACTAGAGAATGTATATGTACACACATATATAAACTATATATATACACATATATGCACAAACTATATATATACACACACACACTGTGTATATGCACACAATATATATACACATGTACACACACATTTGCATATATATGTATTATGCATATATATATATCTGTATTATGCATATATACATATTATACACACATATATTGCATTGTGACTAGAGAATGTATACGTACACACATATATAAACTATATATATACACACATATATGCATAAATTATATATATACACTATATATGCACACTATATGTATGTATTATGCATATATACACATTATATATACATATATATATATACACACACATATATATTGCATTGTGACTAGAGAATATATACGTACACACACATATAAAAACTATATATATGCACACATATATGCATAAATTATATATATACACTGTATATATGCACACAATATTTATATGTTTTATGCATGTATACGCATTATATATAGACACATATATGCACACATATATAATACATATATATGTATTATGCATATATACACATTATGTATACACACACATATGCACACACACATATTCATACATATGTATTATGCAGATATATGTATTATATATACACACACATATGCACACACATATACATATATATGTATTATTTATTTTATTTATTTATTTGCTATACTTGTATACCGCCGTTTCTCAGCCTAGCCGGCGACTCAACGCGGTTTACAACAACTTATAACAAACAACAGTATACAATTTAAAAGCATAAAAACACAATCCACAATACATATATCAATAAATTTATTTATTTATTTATTTATTTACTGCATTTGTTGACCGCCGTTCTCAGCCCTAGGGCGACTCACGGCGGTGTACAACATATAAAAACAGTTTACAATAAGGCAATAACATAACAAAATATCAACATAACTATCAATAATATAACAATAATACAATTACACTAAATCATCCGCGCCGTCTCATCAATCCAATTCATCTCTTGACTAAAATCGCGATCCAGTTTCGTCGTCCAAATTGCCAGTCCTTCAATCATTACCCTTATTGCACTGAGTTAACCGAACGCCTGCTCGAACATCCAGGTTTTTAGTCTTTTCCGGAATACCATCAATGAGGGGGCTGATCTTACCTCCATGGGGAGGGCGTTCCATAGCGCGGGGCCACCACAGAAAAGGCCCTGTCTCTCGTCCCCGCCAGCCGCACCTGTGAAGCAGGCGGGATAGAGAGCAGGGCCCCCCCAGAAGATCTTAGGGTCCTGGTGGGCTGATAGGCTGAGATACGTTCGGATAGGTAAGTTGGGCCAGAACCGTTTAGGGCTTTAAAGGCCAACGCCAGCACTTTGAATTGAGCCCGGTAGCAGATCGGCAGCCAGTGGAGCTGGTGCAGCAGAGGAGTGGTATGCTCCCTGCGCTCCGCTCCTGTTAGTATCATGGCTGCCGAGCGTTGGACTAATTGGAGCTTCCGGGCCGTCTTCAAAGGCAACCCCACGTAGAGAGCGTTGCAGTAGTCTATACGGGATGTAACCAGAGCGTGGACTACCGTGGCCAAGTCAGACTTCCCAAGGTACGGGCGCAGTTGGCGCACGAGTTTTAACTGTGCGAATGCTCCCCTGGTCACCGCCGAAACCTGGGGTTCCAGGCTCAGCGATGAGTCCAGGGTCACACCCAAACTGCGAACCTGCGTCTTCAGGGGGAGTGCGACCCCATCCAACACGGGCTGTAACCCTATGCCCTGTTCGGCCTTGCGACTGACCAGGAGTACCTCTGTCTTGTCTGGATTCAATTTCAATTTGTTCGCCCTCATCCAGACCGTCACAGCGGCCAAGCACCGGTTCAGGACCTGACAGCCTCCTTAGTAGCAGGTGGAAAGGAGTGACAGAGTTGGACATCATCTGCGTACAGATGACATCGCACTCCGAAACTCCGGATGATCTCGCCCAGCGGCTTCATGTAGATGTTAAACAACATGGGAGACAGTATTGAACCCTGAGGAACCCCACAAGACAAAGGTTGTGGGGTTGAACAGGAGTCTCCCAGTAACACCTTCTGAGAACGGCCCTCGAGGAATGAGCGGAGCCACTGTAAAACAGTACCTCCAAGACCCATTCCCGCGAGGCGTCCCAGAAGGATACCGTGGTCGACGGTATCGAAGGCCGCTGAGAGGTCCAGCAGCACCAACAGGGACACACTCCCCCTGTCGAGCTCCCGGCGCAGATCATCCACTAAGGCGACCAAGGCTGTCTCGGTACCATGCCCCGCCTAAAGCCAGACTGTGCCGGGTCTAGATAATCCGTGTCTACCAAGAATACCTGGAGTTGTGAGGCCACCACACGTTCCAAGACTTTGCCCAAGAAGGGGAGATTGGAAACTGGCCGATAGTTGTCGAATTGAGTGGGGTCCGGTGATGGTTTTTTCAACAGCGGTTTTATTACAGCTTGTTTTAAGCTCACTGGAATCTTGCCTTCCATATATATACATATATATACACATATATACACACATATGCATATATATGTATTATACACCTATACATATTATATATATATATATATACACACACACACACACACACATATGTACACACATATGCATATGCATATATATGCTTTATATATATACACACATGTATATATGTATTATGCGTATAGATGCATTATATACACACATATGTACACACACATACATAATGCATACATATATGTGTGTGTGTGTGTTGCCTTGTAGGCCTGTTAGTGATTAAGATGCATCGGAATTGCTCTGTGTTGTGGTTTTCGAGCTCTTCTGTTTCCGATTATTTCCTCCCATATTTTCCCAGAGTTCGAGTCCTTTTTCGGGAGCTCCATATTTGGAAGTCGGTTCGGACTTGGCCAAGGAAGGCAACCTCTGGATTCCAAGGAATCGATGGATATCTCTGTATCTCTCATGCGAGTTGCTTTGGAGGGGGTCTTCCTGGGACCCCCACCCCTCCCTATGAGGACCCCAAACCTCTTTGGCTTGGGAGGAACACGCAACCTAACCCTTGGACGGCCCTTCCCGCGGCATAGAATATAATATAATATCCCTCGCCATAAAATATAATGTAATGCAATGCAATGCAAAACAAAGCAATGCAATGCAATGCAATGCAATGCAATGCAATGCAATGCAATGCAATGCAATGCAATGCAATGCAATATAATATAATATAATATAATATAATATAATATAATATAATATAAGTGAGGATAAGGATATAATCATAGTCCTTGGGGAGGGCGGGGCCCTTCATTTGAGGAAGGGAGGGAGGGAGTGGTGGGTGCGCCTCCGAAATTATGACAAAACGAGGCCATTTCACTCATTTCCGGCCACCAAATCCATCCTTTGATTCATTTCCAGGCAGGCAGGGCTGGGCCCAGGAAAGGGGAGGGTGGGAGCTGCAGTCCTTCCCAAAGGCCCAGGCGGGCTGCAGGCAGGGATGATGGGAGTTGTAGTCCTACACACACACACACACACACCCCTTCCCCCTCCTGGGAATGGGCATGGAAGGTGGGCAAATCGACACACAGACAAAAAACGAGGTTTGAATGAAAAGTAATGCCTCCCCCTTCGTAACTCCTCGACAAATGGCAGTACTGATATGCGGCAGATACTGGCTTGTTCAGCAGACTCTCCTCGATAGTTCCATTTTGCAGGAAGCCTTAGCATTGAACAGACCTTTGTAACTTCTCAACAGATGGCAGTACTGGTATGAGGCAGGTACTGGCTTGTTCAGCAGACTCTCCTCGACAGTTCCATTTTGGCGGGAAACCTTAGCATTGAACTGACCTTCGTAACTCCTCAACAGATGGCAGTACTGGCTTGTTCAGTAGACTCTCCCCTACAGTACCATTTTGGCAAGAAGTCTTAGCCTTGAACGGACCTTCGTAACTCAACAGATGGCAGTACTGGCTTGTTCAGTAGACTCTCCTCTACAGCTCCATTTTGGCGGGAAGCCTTAGCATTGAATGGACTTTTGTAACTCCTCAACAGATGGCAGTACTGGCTTGTTCAGTAGACCCTCCTCTACAGTTCCATTTTGGCTTGAAGGCTTAGCATTGAAAGGACCTTCTTAACTCAACAGATGGCAGTACTGGCTTGTTCAGTAGACTCTCCTCTACAGTTCCATTGTGGCAGGAAGCCTTAGCGTTGAACGGACCTTTAACTCCTCAACAGAGGGCAGTACTGGCTTGTTCAGTAGACTCTCCTCTACAGCTCCATTGTGGCGGGAAGCCGTAGCATTGAACGGACCTTCGTGACTCCTCAACAGATGGAAGGCAATGTTGACGGGGCCTGTCTCTCTCCCCAGGGAGAGAGCTCCAGAGAGTTCCTTGACATATGCAAGGTTGGAGTTGAAATTGCTGGAAGGAACATCAACAACTTTAGATATGCAGATGACACCACTTTGATGGCCGGAAGTGAGGATGAAGTGAGGAGCCTTCTAATCAGGGCGAAGGAAGAAAGGGCAAAAGCTGGGATCTCGATGTCATTTTCATCAAACCAGTCTTGATGTTTCTTGGCTTGGTATCCAATAGTTTCTTCGCAGGCTGTGATGATGGAGGTCTTCAGTTTGTTCCAATGTTCCTCGACATTTTCGGGGTGTACTGTGGGTAGATGGTCCTTGAGTGCTGTTTGGAGATGGGCTCGTCTGGAGGGCTCCTGAAGGGCTTGGGTGTTCATTTTGCGCCTTGTCTTCCTTCCTTGGAGTGCGCTTGGGGGCAATCTTGAGAGCCATCGTTGATCGGATTAGCCTGTGGTCAGTCCAGAAGTCGTCAGCACCTGTCATGGCTCTTGTGAGGAGCACCTCACGGTGGTCTCTGGCACGTGTGATTACATAGTCTAAGAGGTGCCAATGCTTTGACCGGGGGTGCTTCCATGATGTCTTGAACTTGTTTTTCTGGCGGAAGAGCTGTTGGTGATGACAAGGTTGTGCTCCGCACATTTGGTGAGAAGCAGGATGCCATTTGAGTTGCTGTTTCCAACCCCGTCTTTTCCGATGGTCCCTGGCCACAGGTCGAAGTCTCGCCCGACTCTTGCATTGAAGTCCCCCAGGAGGATGATTTTGTCCTCCTTAGGTATCCCCGATAGGACGGTGTCCAGCTGACAGTAGAATTTCTCCTTGATGTCTTTGTCAGCATCTAGTGTTGGTGCATAGGCACTTATGATGGTTGCCCGTTGGTTTTTGGCAAGATCGATTTGGAGGGTTGAGAGTCGTTCGTTGATGCCAGTGGGTGCTTCGGGCAGATGTTTCATCAGATCATTTCTGATGGCGAAGCCAACTCCGTGCATTCTTTGGTCTTTTTCGGGCAGTCCCTTCCAGAAGAAGGTGTAGCCTCCTTTTTCTTCCTTCAGCTGTCCCTCTCCTGCTCTCCGGGTCTCCTGAAGGGCTGCTATGTCGATGTTGAAGCGTCCCAGCTCCCTTGCAATGATGGCAGTTCTGCGTTCGGGGCGTTCACTGCCACTGTTGTCCATCAGAGTCCGTACGTTCCACGTACCGAAGTTCATTTTCCTTTTTTGGCCGCAGGGTGGTGACCCCACTGGACGCGGCAGTCCAGTCAGGGATAAGTGAGGCAGACTATGTTTAGGGCACCTTTTCTAGCCCCCTCCCCATGTGGGGTGAGCAGAGTGGGTCCTCAATAGGGCTGCTCAGTCGCGGATACAGCTGCCGAACTACTCAACTGCCTCGGACCTTGAGGTAGGACGACTGAGTCCGTACCCACCGCCCATGTGCCAGTCTGTGACTAGGGGCTTCCAGATTTCACAGTCCTGCCCCCGTCGCCACTCGCTGGTCGCCATGGGGCTTTGGTTGGTTTGTTTTTATTTTCTTTGGAAGACGCCTGTGCGTGGGTTTTTTTAATGTGTGGAGGTCAGTGCACAACTGATCAACACACAGACTTCACAGAGTGAGGTTCCACTGGTGATGTAGTTTAACACAATGACCGTGGCTTCTCAGTCTGTTGCAGCCTTCTTCTGCCTTCGCAGCCGTTGTAACATAGAATCATAGAATCAAAGAGTTGGAAGAGACCTCATGGGCCATCCAGTCCAACCCCATTCTGCCAAAAAGCAGGAATATTGCATTCAAACCACCCCTGACAGATGGCCATCCAGCCTCTGTTTAAAAGCTTCCAAAGAAGGAGCCTCTACCACAATCCGGGGCAGAGAGTTCCACTGCTGAACAGCTCTCACAGTCAGGAAGTTCTTCCTCGTGTTCAGATGGAATCTCCTCTCTTGTAGTTTGAAGCCATTGTTCCGTCCTAGTCTCCAAGGAAGCAGAAAACAAGCTTGCTCCCTCCTCTATGTGGCTTCCTCTCACATATTTATACATGGCTATCATATCTCCTCTCAGCCTTCTCTTCTTCAGGCTAAACATGCCCAGCTCCTTAAGCCGCTCCTCATAGGGCTTGTTCTCCAGACCCTTGATCATTTTAGTCGCCCTCCTCTGGACACATTCCAGCTTGTCAATATCTCTCTTGAATTGTGGTGCCCAGAATTGGACACAATATTCCAGGTGTGGCCTAACCAAAGCAGAATAGAGGGGTAGCATTACTTCCTAGATCTAGACACTATGCTCCTATTGATGCAGGCCAAAATCCCATTGGCTTTTTTTGCCGCCACATCACATTGTTGGCTCATGTTCACCTTCCTCCCACGAGGACTCCAAGATCTTTTTCACACGTACTGCTCTCGAGCCAGGCATTGTCCCCCATTCTGTATCTTTGCATTTCGTTTTTCCTGCCAAAGTGGAGTATCTTGCAACTTCATTTTTGTTAGTTTTGGCCCATCTCTCTAATCTGTCAAGATCGTTTTGAATTCTGCTCCTGTCCTCTGGACTATTGGCTATCCCTCCCAATTTGGTGTCGTCTGCAAACTTGATGATCATGCCTTCTAGCGGAGCACAACCTTGTCATCACCAACACGCTCTTCCGCCAGAAATGGTCATGTGCCATGTTATCCTCCGCCTGCTCCGCCGTTGAGGTCTTTGGGTCTTCGGACTGTGCTTGGTCTGGGACCTCCCCCGCGGCCACTCCTGGGAGTGCACGACTCCAGTTGTTGTGCCTACAGGTTCATCGGAACGCGCAAGCCCCCTCACCACGACAAGGTGACAGTCCATCGAGAGGGGGTATACAAGTAAAGTAAAGTTGTTGTTGTTGTTCATTCGTTCAGTCGTCTCCGACTCTTCGTGACCTCATGGACCAGCCCACGCCAGAGCTCCCTGTCGGCCGTTACCACCCCCAGCTCCCTCAAGGTCAGTCCAGTCACTTCAAGGATGCCATCCATCCATCTTGCCCTTGGTCGGCCCCTCTTCCTTTTGCCTTCCACTTTCCCCCGCATCATTGTCTTCTCTAGGCTTTGCTGTCTCCTCATGATGTGGCCAAAGGACTTCAACTTTGTCTCTCGTCTCCTTCCCTCCAGTGAGCAGTCGGGCTTTCTTTCCTGGAGGATGGACTGGTTGGATCTTCTCGCAGTCCAAGGCACTCTCAGAACTTTCCTCCAACACCACAGCTCAAAAGCATCTCTCTTCGCTCAGCCTTCCCTAAGGTCCAGCTCTCACATCCGTAGGTGACTACAGGGAATACCATGGCTTTGACTAGGCGGATCTTTGTTGCCAGTCTGATGTCTCTACTCTTTACTATTTTATCGAGACTGGACATTGCTCTCCTCCCAAGAAGTAAGCGTCTTCTGATTTCCTGGCCACAGTCTGCATCTGCAGTAATCTTTGCACCTAGAAATACAAAGTCTGTCACGGCCTCCACGTTTTCTCCCTCTATTTTCCAGTTGTCAATCATTCTTGTTGCCATAATCTTGGTTTTTTTGATGTTTAGCTGCAACCCGGCTTTTGCGCTTTCTTCTTTCACCTTGATTAGAAGGCTCCTCAGCTCCTCCTCGCTTTCGGCCATCAGAGTGGTGTCATCTGCATATCTGAGGTTGTTAATGTTTCTTCCAGCAATTTTCACCACAGCTTTGCATTCATCCAGCCCCGCACATCGCATGATGTGTTCTGCATACAAGTTAAAAAGGTTGGGTGAGAGGATGCAGCCTTGCCGTACGCCTTTCCTAATCTTGAACCAGTCTAGTAAGTAAAGTAAAGTAAAGTAAAGTAAAGTAAAGTAAAGTAAAGTAAAGTAAAGTAAAGTAAAGTAAAGTAAAGTAAAGTAAAGTAAAGTAAAGTAAAGTAAATAAATAAATAGGTGGGTCACTACCCAGGCGGCGCCACCAGGGGGCGCACGAGACACACACCACACACACACACATCAGAGAGAGCATGGTGGGTGTCCCTCCCTTTGGGAAGCGGAGTGGGCGGGGCCAGTGAGAGCCCCGCCTCCAAGAGATATAGCCCCGCCCCCAGGGGCAGACAGAGAGAAAAGGGAAGAGAGGAAGGAGGCAGCAAGCAGCGCCATGGTGAGTGGGTTGATGGATGGGTGGATGGGGAAGGAGGAGGAGGAGGATTGGGGGGATGCTGGGCCTTGTAGTCCTCTCCCAGGAAGTGCCCATCAAGCTGTGGATAGAGAGAGAGAGGGAGGAAGAGAGAGAGAGAGAGAGAGAGAGGGAGGGGGCTTCCGGAAGTGAGGAATTGTGGGAGTGGGAGTCCAAAACAGCTGGAGGGCCCAAGGAGCACCATCACAGGAGCACCACATCCTCCTCCTCCTTCTCCTCCTCCATTGGCCTGAAATCCAGAGCCAAACCTATGGTTTCCAATTGGGGATGGGGGTCATACTGGTTGTGTTTCAATAGAAACAGAAACAACAATATAATAATAATAATAATATAATAATAATATCTTTTACACAAACAATATAACAGTATTGTATATAAACAAATGTAATAATATCTTTTATATAAACCATATAATCTTATTTTACACAAACAAATATAACAATATATTTTATATAAACCATATAATAATAATATATTTCATATAAATATAGTAATATTTTAGATAAACAAATATAATAATATATAAACAATATAATCATATTTTACTTTTTTTTTCCCCGTCATGTCAGGGGGGACTTGAGAAACTGCAAGTCGCTTCTGGTGTGAGAGAATTGGCTCATAGAATCATAGAATCAAAGAGTTGGAAGAGACCTCCTGGGCCACCCAGTCCAACCCCCTGACACGAAGCAGGAATATTGCATTCAAATCACCCCTGACAGATGGCCATCCAGCCTCTGTTTAAAAGCTTCCAAAGAAGGAGCCTCCACCACACTCCGGGGCAGAGAGTTCCACTGCTGAACGGCTCTCACAGTCAGGAAGTTCTTCCTAATGTTCAGATGGAATCTCCTCTCTTGTAAGGACATTGCCCAGGGGATGGTTTGATGTCTTTATCATCCTCGTGTGAGGTTTCTCTCATGTCCCCGCACGAGGAGCTGGAGCTGACAGAGGGAACTCATCCGCCTCTTCCCAGATTCGAACCTGCCACCTGTCGGTCTTCAGTCCTGCCGGCACAGGGGTTTAACCCACTGTGCCACCGGGGCTCCAATATTTTACATATTTTACATAAACAAATATTATAATAATAATATATTTTATATAAACAATATAATAATCATTTATATAAACAAATATAATAATGTATTTTATATAAAATGTGATAATAATAAATTTTATTTAAACAATATATAAAATTGTTTATAGAAACACTATAATAATAGTCGTTTATAGAAATAATATAATAATATATTTTATTTAAACCAATATAATAATATATATTATATGAACAATATACTAATTTATATAAACAAATATAATGATGTAATAATAACAGGATTGCTGTGAGTTTCCCAGGCTGCCTGGCCAATATGTTACAGCAGCATTCTCTCCTGATGTTTCGCCCACATCTATGGCAGGCATCAGAGGTTGTGAGGTCTGTTGGCAACTGAGAAAATTGGGTTGATCTATCAGTGTGGGAGAGAGAAGCCTACTCGAGAGAAGTGTGACTGTTGCAATTGGCCACCTTGATTGCAGCTTCAAGGTCTGGCTGCTTACTGCCTGGGCAGATCCTTTGTTGGGAGGTGTTAGCTGGCCCTGATTGCTTCATGTCTGGAATTCCCCAGGCAGTGAGGTTTGTATATCTGTGGAACGATGTCCAGGGTGGGAGAAAGAACTCTTGCTTGAGGCAAGTGGGAATGTTGCCATTGGCCACCCAGATTAGTTAGCATTGAATGGCGGCAAAGTCAATCAGTGAGGGTCTCTGCATGGCTAACCCCTTCTAGCAAAGGATCCCCCCCCCAGGGGGCAGGAATCAGCCAGGCCTCGAAGCTGCAAGGGCATTCATTGCTAATCAAGGTGATCGATTGCAACCTTCTGACTTTCCTCCAACGCACAAGGAAACCCTAATCCTCCCATCATCCCCAAACAATTTGAGGGATTGTGGGAGACGATGGGAGCGCGTGGCCCAGGCATGACTAATGGGTCCGCCTTGGGCACTTGGCGCATAGCGGGCGCATTGTCGGGGCCCACGGAGCGTGTGATGAGGCTTCCTATCAAAAGAAGGAGAGGAAAATGGATGTGTTTGTTTACCCCAACGAAGAGCGGTGTAGTGCTTTCCCGCTTAGGCCTCGACCCCCAAACTCGAGTCTTTTAGGCCAGGGATTGGCCATGAAGGGGGCTGGACTAGATGGCCTTTGGGAGTCTCATCCAGCTCTATGATCTATCTCCTTTCCTGGGGACCTTTCAACAGGGGCTGGATGGCCATCTGTCAGGAGGGCTTTGATGGTGCCTTTGCGGCATCCTGGGGCTGGACTAGATGGCCTTTGGGATCTCTTCCAACTCTCTTATTCTATGATTCTATCTCCTTCCGTGGAGGCTTTGAAACAAGGGCTGGATGGCCATCTGTCGGGGGGGGCTTTGATGGTGCTTTGAGGCATCCTCGGGCTGGACTAGATGGCCTTTGGGATCTCTTCCAACTCTCTTATTCTATGATTCTATCTCCTTCCATGAAGGCTTTGAAACAGGGGCTGGATGGCCATCTGTCGGGGGGCTTTGATGGTGCTTTGAGGCATCCTCGGGCTGGACTAGATGGCCTTTGGGATCTCTTCCAACTCTATTATTCTATTATTCTATCTCCTTCTCCGGAGACTTTGAAACAGAGGCTGGATGGCCATCTGTCGGGGGTGCTTTGATGGTGCCTTTCCTGCATAGATCGTGGGGCTGGACTAGATGGCCTTTGGGATTCTATCTCCTTCCCTGGAGGCTTTGAAACAGAGGCTGGATGGCCATCTGTCAGGGGTGCTTTGATGGTACCTTTGCAGCATCCTGGGGCTGGACTAGGTGGCCCTTGGGATCTCTTCCAACGTTATTTATTCTATGATTCTATCTATGTATCTTCTTCCCTGGAGGCTTTGAAACAGAAGCTGGATGGCCATCTGTCAGGGGTGCTTTGATGGTGCCTTTATGGCATCCTGGGCTTGGACTAGATGGCCTGTGAGATCTCTTCCAACTTTATTTATTCTATGATTCCATCTATCTATCTCCTTCCCTGGAGGCTTTGAAACAGAGGCTGGATGGCCATCTGTCAGGGGTGCTTTGATGGTGCCTTTATGGCATCCTGGGCTTGGACTAGATGGCCTGTGGGATCTCTTCCAACTTTATTTATTCTATGATTCCATCTATCTATCTCCTTCCCTGGAGGCTTTGAAACAGAGGCTGGATGGCCATCTGTCAGGGGTGCTTTGATGGTGCCTTTATGGCATCCTGGGCTTGGACTAGATGGCCTGTGGGATCTCTTCCAACTTTATTTATTCTATGATTCCATCTATCTATCTCCTTCCCTGGAGGCTTTGAAACAGAGGCTGGATGGCCATCTGTCAGTGGGGCTTTGATTGTTCTTTTCCAGCATAGCAGAAGGAGTTGGACTAGATGGCCCATGGGGTCTCTTCCATCCTTATATTTTTATTATTTTTTTTATATATATGTATATATATATATATATATATATATATAAAATTATATATATAATTTATTATTATATTATATATTTTATTATAGTAATATATATTATATTATCATATATATATTATTAATTTCTAATGTTATATAAATATATGTTCTTATTGTATGATTATATTGTTATATATTATATTATATATATGATATTAATATGAAGTGGTGGAAACTCCTTCCTTGGAGGCTTTGAAGCAACGGCTGGGTGGCCATCTGTCAGGAGGGCTTTGATTGTGCATTTCCAGCATGGCAGGCAGAAGGGGGTTGGACTAGATGGCCTTGAGAGGTCCCTTCCAGTTCCATTATGGTGTGATTGTCTGTGGCCACCGCGTGGCCCTTGTTTTGGTTCCTCCTTGGTCCCGCTTCCAGGTCCCTACAACTGGTTGAGACTGGCTTTGGGGCATGATTTTGGCCCAGCGTCCGGTGGGTCAGCGAACCTGGCAGGTGGCCTTGGGCCAAGAGCCAAGCTGTCCATCCCTTCGTCCATCCGGGCAGAGGTCCAGCAGGAACCGTGCCTCTTTCTCGCCCCTTTCAAGCGTGCAAGTGTCATTCTCCCACTTTCCTCGCCAGTGAAGGGACCCCCAAGGGCCATCTGTTCCACCCCCTTCCTTGGAGGAGAGCACGGCTGAATCCCTCCTGAGAGAGGGCCAGCCTGATTCCGTTTTGCAGAGGAGAGGAACCCTCACAGGGAGGCACAACCCAAGCCCACCCAAAAGAGGAGGCCCACCCAAACTACGCTGGGGGTGCCACCTCAGTGTTGAGAGCTTCCTGGCCTTTGGAGTCTCTCTTCCTTCCTTCCCTCCTTTCTTCCTTCTCCGGAGGTCTGTCAGCAGAGGCCAGATGGCCATCCGTCGGGGGAGATTGGGTGGTACCTTCCTCCCTAGGAACAAGGACTTTGGTGTCAGATGTATGCGGATGACACCCAACTCTATCACTCCTTAGTCACATCCCGCCTGGACTACTGCAACACTCTCTACATGCGGCATTGAATCAATCTCACTCCTCCCTCCCTCCCTTCCTTTCTTTCCTCCCTCCTTCCTTCTTTCCTTCCTCCTTCCTTTTCCTCCTTCCTTTCTTTTTCCTTTTTTTCTTCCTTCCTTCCTTTTTATTTCTTCCTTCCTTCCTTCCTTCCTTTCCTTCTTTTTTTCCTTCCCTTCCTTCCTTCCTTCCTTCCTTCCTTCCTTCCTTCCTTCCTTCCTTCCTTCCTTTCCTCCTTCTTTCCTTCTTCCTTCCTTGCTTCCTTCCCATCTTCCTTTCCTTCCTTTTACCTTCCCTTTCTACTTTCCTTCCTTCTCTTTCATTCTTTCTTTTTTCCTTCCTTCCTTTCCTTTTTCCCTTTTTCCTTCCTTCCTTTTCTTCTTCCTTCCTTCCTTTTCTTCTTCCTTCCTTCCTTTACTTCTTCCCTTCTTCCTTCCTTCCTTCCTTCCTTGCTTTCTTTTCTTTTTTCCTTCGTTCCTTTCCTTTCCTTTTTCCTTCCTTTCTTTGCTTCTTTCTTCCTTCCTTTTCTTCTTTCCTTCCTCCTTCTTTCCTTTACTTCTTCCTTCCTTCCTTTTTTCTTTTTCCTTCCTTCCTTCTTCTTTCCTTCCTCCTTCCTTCCTTCTTACCTTTTTCCTTTTATGTTTGGAATCCGCCCTGGGAGAGAGGTTGGGTGGAATATAAATAAAGTATTATTGTATTATTATTATTATTATTATTATTATTATTATTATTATTAGGGGGTTGGGCTGGATGGTCTTTGGGGATCCCTTCTGGCCTTAGGCTTCCGCTTTGGAGGCAGTGGCAACATGGACCTCCTTCCCAGTTCAGGGGGAAAGAAAGGGCATTGTTTACCTTTGGCCTCTTGCAGGAAATGGAGGGAAATGCCCACTCCCTGGACAGATGGACGTCCCGATTGGGAGGAAGGAAGGCAGGCCGGCCGGCCCTGAGTCACCACTTCCTCCTCCTCCCTGTTGACCTCTCCATCCATTCTTCCATTCCATTCCGTGGTGGGGAAACTGAGGCCACTTTGCCACTGAGTTCCCTCCTCTAGAGCACTTCCCCCTTTGCTCTTTACCTCTTCCTGGGACTCCAAGGAAGGAAGGAAGAAAGAGGTGAGAKCCCYTTTCCTTKCTGGTGGCCAAAGCCATYTCCTCMTAGGAAGAGTTSTGCCYTGTTTGGGAAACGAAAGAGCTGCTCRGGAGGAAGGAAGAAGCGACYGRAGYMCCGCTCCGGAGGAAGGAAGGAAGGAAGGAAGGAAGGAAGGAAGGAAGGAAGGAAGGAAGGAAGGAAGGAAGGAAGGAAGGAAGGAAGGGRGGGCCTTATTTTGGGGCCTTTGCKGTCCTTCCTCCGCTGGTCCAAAAGGGTTACGYTCATGCYATAAAGAGGTTGGTTTGGATGCCGGGTTCCTCGTCTTTGTTGTTCTTGTTGTTGTTGTTGTTGTTGTTGTTGTGCCTGACTTAGAGCAACAGGAAAAGGGTTTTCTTGGCAGGATGGGAAAAGGTCTGCCTTAATCCAGGCTAGATTTATGGCCATTTCCCTGGCGTTTGGAAATGGAAAGCACTGCCGTGCATGCATGCGCTTCCCGTGTTGACAAGCGAGCGCCCGGGCCTCTCTCTCTCCGTCTCTCCGTTGTGTAAACACCGTGGAAGGCATTGACGCCCTTCGGCTCCCATTCCAAGGCAAAAGCCCCGGCGGTGGAACTGGAACCGTGCTCATTCCACAGTGGAGAGAGCTCTTCCTCCCTCCAGGTGTTTGGGACTCCAACTCCCACCATTCCTAACAGGAGAGCCCATTTTGCTCTAATTTCTCAATGAATCTCTCATAGACTCACAACCCATTCTGCATAGTTTGGAGGAAGGGGGGAGGGCGGAGGAGAGAAGTCCCTTCCTTCCCTTCTTTCCTTCTTCCTTCCTTTTCTCCTTCCTTCTTTCTTTCCTTTTCTTCCTTCTTCTCCCTTCTTCCTTTCCTCTTCTTCCTTCTTTCCTTCTTTCTCTTACCTTTCCTTCTTTTCCCTTCTTCTTTTACCTTCTTTCTCTTCTCTTCCCTTCTTTCTCCTTCCCCTCTTTTCTTCTTCCTCCTTTCCTCTTCTCCTTCCTCTTTTTCCCCTTCTTCTCTTTCTCCTCCTTCCTTCTCCCTTTTTCTTCCTTCCTTTCCCTTTTCTTCTTTCCTCCTTCCTTCTTCTTTCCTTCCTTTCCTCTTCCTTCCTTCCTTTTCCCCTTTTTCTCCTTCCTTCCCCCCTTTCTTCCTTTCCTTTCTTCCTTCTTTCTTTCCTTTCCCTCTTTCCTTTCCTTCTTCCTCCTTTTTTCCTTCTTCCTTTTTTCTTTCTTTTCCTTTCCTCCTTCTTTCTTCCTTCTTTCTTCCTTTCCTTTCCCTCCCTCCTTCCTTCCCTTCTTCCCTCTTCTTCCTCCTTCCTTTCCCTCTTTCTCCTTTTCCTCTTTCCTTCCCTCCCTCCTTTTCTCTCTTCCTTCCTTTTCCTCGTTCCTTCCTTTTCCTCTTTCCTTCCTTCCTTCCTTCTCCTTCTTTCCTTCCTTCCTTCCTTCTCTTCTTTTTATTTATTTATTTATTTTATTTACTTTGCTTATATACCGCTGTTCTCAGCCCAGGGGTGACTCACAGCGGTGTACAACATAGGAACAACAAAATTCAAAACATAGTTAAAAACAATTCTAGCCCCAGAGTGGCCGTTGGTGTTGGGGGAGGGGTGCTGATGTCACAGGGGACAAGATGGCAATGTCCTCCCCGCTCCCCTTCTTTATTCTGGCCCCAGAGTGGCCGTTGGTGTTGGGGGAGGGGCTGATGTCACAGGGGACAAGATGGCAATGTCCTCCTGGCTCCCCTTCTTTATTCTGGCCCCAGAGGGGCCGTTGGTGTTGGGGGAGGGGCGCTGATGTCACAGGGGACAAGATGGCAATGTCCTCCTGGCTCCCCTTCTTTATTCTGGCCCCAGAGTGGCCGTTGGTGTTGGGGGAGGGGTGCTGATGTCACAGGGGACAAGATGGCAATGTCCTCCCGGCTCCCCTTCTTTATTCTGGCCCCAGAGTGGCCGTTGGTGTTGGGGGAGGGGTGCTGATGTCACAGGGGACAAGATGGCAATGTCCTCCCGGCTCCCCTTCTTTATTCTGGCCCCAGAGTGGCCGTTGGTGGTGGGGGAGGGGCGCTGATGTCACAGGGGACAAGATGGCAATGTCCTCCCGGCTCCCCTTCTTTATTCTGGCCCCAGAGTGGCCGTTGGTGCTGGGTGAGGGGCGCTGATGTCACAGGGGACAAGATGGCAATGTCCTCCCGGCTCCCCTTCTTTATTCTGGCCCCAGAGTGGCCGTTGGTGTTGGGGGAGGGGCGCTGATGTCACAGGGGACAAGATGGCAATGTCCTCCCGGCTCCCCTTCTTTATTCTGGCCCCATCCAGATGATACAAACTCATCTTTTCTTCTTTCCCTTCCTTCCTTCTTCTTCCCCTTTCCTCCTTTCTTTTCTTTTCTTTCCCTCCTTTCCTTCCTTCTCTCTCTCTCCATTTTGTGGTGGTCATCCCTGCCTTGTTTGTTGTCCTGTAACCTGATCTCCTGTCTTCGGACGCAAGCAACCCGCTGGACGCAGGAAGGAAGGAAGGGACCTCCTCCGCCCGGCCAAAAGCCAGCCGTGCTTCCAAACCTTTTGCCCCAAAGAGAAGGAGAAGAAAGAGGGATTGCATGGGACTCGAACCCAGAGCCCAAAAGCGGAGGAGGAAGCGGAAAGGCCGCTTTGGGCAGGAAAGGGAGCCTTGCGTTCTAGGCATCCCAGGCGTCAAATCCATCTCAAAACGGTTAGGAAAATGCGCAGTCGCATGAGACCAAAAACACATTTTGCAATGCGAGAGTTTGCTTCTTTATGTAAGGCTTGGACTGAAATAATCAATATTGTGTTGTGGGTGCAGAATGCGCTGCTCTGGGCCTTCAGGGCACATCACTAGTACTAGTGTTGTTGTTGTTGTTGTTGGTCCACTTGTATCTCTGGGTGGGCTTGACGGCAACCCTCTGGCGGGATTTCTCTTGGCAAGATGAGGGGCCAGGAAGGGACGGAGCCTTGCCTTCCTCAGAGGCGGAGAGAGTGTGCCTTCCGCCCCAAGCGGGATTCGAACTCAGAGCCATCGCCAGGGCAAAAAGCCTTCTGGAAAGGCCCAGCAAAGCGTGTGTTTGGTGTGTCGGATGATGGGAGAGGCTTTGGTTGGCTGCCTTTGGGGGCGCCTTCGTGTTGTTCTTCTTGATCTTCTTGTTCTTCTTCTTGTTCTCCTTGTTGTTCTTCTTCTTGTTCTTTTTTTTCCTTCTTGCTTTTCTTCTTCTCCTTCTCCTTCTTGAACTTTTTTGTTCTTTTTGCTGTTCTTCTTGCTGTCCTCTTTTGTTCTCTTTCTTGTTGTCGTCATTATTTTTGTTCTTGTTCTTCTTTGTGTTCTTCTCCTTTGTGTTCTTGTTCTCATTCTTCTTGCTGTTTTTCTTCTTTTTCTTGCTCTTGTTGTTCTTCTTATTGTTCTTTGTGTTCTTGTCTTTCTTTTTCTTCGTCTTCTTGTTCTTCGTATTCTTCTTCGTTGTGTTCTTCTTGTCCTTTTTTGTTCTTCTTCTTGTTCTCGTTCTTCTTGTTATTTTTCTTCTTTTTGTTCTTGTATTCTTATTCTTCTTTGTGTTCTTCTTGTCCTTCTTGTCATTCTTTTTTGTTCTTGTTCTTCCTTTTGTCTTCATCTTCTTGTTCTTCGTATTCTTCTTCATTGTGTTCTTCTTGTCTTTTTTCTTCTTCTCCTTTTTGTTCCTGTTCTCGTTCTTCTTGTTGATTTTCTTCTTTTTCTTATTCTTGTTCTTCTTATTGTTCTTTTTATTCTTCTTTGTGTTCTTCTTGTCCTTCTTGTCATTCTTTTTTGTTCTTGTTCTTCCTTTTGTTCTTCATCTTCTTGTTCTTCGTATTCTTCGTTGTGTTCTTCTTGTCCTTTTTATTCTTATTGTTGTTGTTCTTCTTGTTCTTTGTGGTCTTCATCTTCTTGTTCTTCTTGTTCTTCGTATTCTTCTTCTTGTTCTTTGTGGTCTTCCTCTTCTTGTTTCTTGTTCTTTGTCTTCTTCTTCTCCTTGTTCTTCTCCTTCCCTGCTCTGGGCACCAGATGCCAAAAGAGGGAGGGGAAGAGAGGGGGACGGACAGCCCTGGGCTTGGGGTCTTGGGGTTGGTGCTGTGGGCCCCTGGGATGGCGATGGAGCGCCCGAGGGAGCCTGCCTTGCCCATGCCTTTCCTCTTGCAGATGTCCACCTACAAGAGGGCCACGCTGGACGAAGAGGAGCTGGTGGACGCTGCCGCGGATGGAGAGCTCTACCCCAACGGCATCCAGGTCAGAACAACCAGACTTACCCAGCTCTTCCATGTTTGGTGGTGGGGAATGGCCTGAAAAAGGGTCCAACCAGATGACCATCTGTGGGGAGAGCTTGGGTGACTCAACAGGGTCAGACTGGATGGTCTTTAAGGGATCCCTTCCAACTCTAGGATTCTATGATAGATATAATTGAGAGTGGGATATAGGATACATATACCTCTTTATCTATGGCTGGATGACCATCTGTGGGGAGGGCTTGGGTGGTACCTTCCTACCTGGCTAAATGGGGTCAGACTGGATAGCCATTGGAGTTTCCCTTCAGGACTTAATGAAATATGTGTCATATCTCCCTCCCTCAATTATATCTATCAATCAATCAATTGGTGGCTGAATAGATATCTGTTGGGAGGGCTCAGTCTGTGCATGGCTAAATGGGGTCAGGCTGGATGGTCTTTTGGGGACCCCTTCCAACTCTATGATAGATACAATTGAGAGCGGGATATATATTACACATATCCCTTTATCTATGCCTGGATGGCCATCTGTGGGGAGCGTTCAGGTGGTGCCTTCCTGCCTGGCTCAATGGGGTCAGACTGGATGGTCTTTTGGGGTCCATTCTGACTAGGATACTATGTGTCATATATCCCTCTCTCAATTATATTTATCAATCGATTGGTAGCTGGATGGCCATCTGTTGGGAGGGCTCAGGTGGTGGCTTTGTGCCTGGCTCAATGGGGTCAGACTGGATGGTCTTTTGGGGTCCATTCTGACTAGGATACTATGTGTCGTATGTCTCTCAATTATATGTATCAATCGATTGGTAGCTGGATGGCCATCTGTTGGGAGGGCTCGAGTGGTGGCTTTGTGCCTGCTCAATGGGGTCAGACTAGATGGTCTTTTGGGGTCCCTTCCATCTCTAGGATACTATGTGTCGTATGTCCCTCTCTCAATTATATTTATCAATCGATTGGTAGCTGGATGGCCATCTGTTGGGAGGGCTCGGGTGATGCCTTCCTGCCTGGCTCAATGGGGTCAGACTGGATGGTCTTTGGAGTTCCCGTTAGGATCCAATTTAAAAAGAAATCCCAATTTATGTAGGGTTTCGGGTTTGGGGTCGCCATCCCTTCACCTTCCATGCCATTGAACCCTGGGATTTGTAGCCCTGTTAAGGTCTCGTCGTACTACAAATCCCATAATTCTTTCATTGTCCCAGTGCCATCAGAACTGCATTCGCTCGACTTGGGAAATATCTGGAACTGGGGACGGGGAAAGGAATACAGACCACAAATTCTGCTCCAAAGACATTGTCACGAAGCCTTTTGATGGGAACAGATGGGAATCTGGAAGGGATTACTGGGAATGTTCCCGAGCAATGAGGGAAAGAGGCCCCGGATTCCAAAAAGGAGGCTCTGAGCCCCGAAAAGGGAACCCCAAAGGTCATCTAGTCCCGCCCCGTTGCATGGCAATAAGATGACCATTGGCTCTGAGGACTCTGGCTGGAAAAACCCGTCTTCTGGCCCTTTGTTGTCGTTCTGGAAACCCGAACTTTGCCCCCCGTAAAGGGCCAGGGAGCGGTTGCGTCACTCTCAGTTTCCAAGCCAAGCAAAAACAAGCTCGCGGCCTGTTTGGTGATAAAGAGAAATGGATCTGTTTGCTGAGAAAACACATGTCGAAAGCACCTGGTTTGACCTTTGGCGTTGCGCCTTCGCGTGCGAGAGAGAGAGAGAAATCTGTGAATCATTGCATTGGTCGTCTAATTAAGGACTTAAGGATCCAAAGGAAATTAAATTGGTTTCTTTTGCCCCCAGGTAGATAGGCCTCAGTCTGAGGTAGGCCTCAGTCTGAGAATGGCCTCGGTATGAAAAGGCCTCAGTGTTAGTTTGCCGTCAGTCTGAGGTCACCCCCAGTGTTAACAAACCTCAGTGAGAGAAGCCTCAGTGTGAACCTCACTGAGAGCGGCCTCAGTCTGAGGTAGCCCTCAGTCTATGAGAGACCTCAGTATGAGAAGGCCTCAGTGTTAGTTTGCCATCAGTCTGAGGGAGCCCTCTGTGTTAGCAGACCTCAGTGAGAGAAGCCTCAGTGTGAACCTCACTGAGAGCAGCCTCAGTATGCTATGCCTCAGTCTGAGGGAGCCCTCAGTCTATGAGAGGCCTCAGTATGAGAAGGCCTCAGTGTTAGTTCATCATCAGTCTGAGGGAGCCCTCTGTGTTAGCAGTGAGAAAAGCCTCAGTGTGAAAATCACTGAGAGCGACCTCAGTCTGAGGTAGCCCTCAGTCTAGAGAGACCTCAGTATGAGAAGGCCTCAGTGTTAGTTTGCCGGCAGTCTGAGGGAGCCCTCCATGTTAGCAGACCTCAGTGAGAGAAGCCTCAGTGTGAACCGCACTGAGAGCGGCCTTAGTATGATAGGCCTCAGTGTGAGGTAGCCCTCAGTCTATGAGAGTATGAGGAGGCCTCAGTGTTAGTTTGCCGTCAGTCTGAGGGAGCCCACCATGTTAGCAGACCTCAGTGAGAGAAGTCTCCGTGTGAACCTCACTGAGAGCGGCCTTAGTATGATAGGCCTCAGTCTGAGGTAGCCCTCAGTCTATGAGAGGCCTCAGAATGAGAAGGCCGCTGTGTTAGTTGGCTGTCAGTCTGAAGAAGCCCTCAGTGTTAGCAGACCTCAGTAAGAGAGGATTCAGTATGATAGGCCTCAGTCAGAAGTAGCCCCGTGAGATGTCTCTGTGGGAGAAGGGCCTCTGTTAATTCGTCTCAGTGGGAGAAAGGGCTGAGTCTGAGGTCGCCCTCAGTGTTAGCAGACCTCAGTGAGAGAGGCCTCTGTATGAGAATCCTCTCTATGTTAGTTTGCATCAGGGTGTGAGAAAGGCCTCAGTGGGAGGTAGGCCTCAGTATCAGTAGACCTGGTGTGAGAAGCTTTGGTGAGAGAAGCCCCAGCTTGAAGGCCTTGTGTGTGAAGTTCATATGAAGACTGCTGTGTGTAAAGCTCCTGTGTTAGTTCGGTGTGAGAAGAGGCTCTGTGAGAGCGAAGCATGAGAAAGAAGCCCAGCGTGGAAGCAAAGAAGGAAGTGTAAAGAACTTTATTTGTGTTACGGAAACCGTGTTGTTGTAAATAATGCAAACACCTGCCTGTTGCCTCCTCCTCGCAGGTGAACTTCCGCGGCCCGCTTGGGGTCCAGAGCTGCTGGTCCCGCCGTCCTGCGCCGGAGAAGCGCCTGCTGGTCCTGGTGGCCGTCCTCCTGGCTGCGCTGCTGGCCTGCCTCTGCCTCCTGGCCATCCCGTTCCGGCCCCGTGAGTGCTTTAGTGCAGACCGGGGTGGACTAGATGCCCTCCCGTGGCTCCCTGGCTGACCCCTCTCCTTCCTCGGACTGACCAGGGCCCTGCCTGTCGGAGTCGTGCGTGGCGGCCTCCAGCGCCATCCTGGCCTCGCTGGACCGCTCGGTGGACCCTTGTGAGGACTTCTTCCGCTTCTCCTGCGGCGGGTGGACCAAGGCCAACCCCATCCCCGACGGGCACTCCCGGTGGGGCACCTTCAACAAACTCTGGGAGCATAACCAAGCCATCCTCAAGCACCTCCTGGGTACGTCTGGCCGTCTGGCGGGAGGGGTCACGTGGTGCCTTCCTGCCGGGCTGAAGGGGAGGGAGGGAGGGGACCCTTTTGTTCCCCTTATCAGCAGCCTTCGTTCTCGGGTCAGACAGGCCGGCAGCGCGCTTTTCCTGCCAGGCCTTGGCGTGGATTTTCCACTTCCTTTTTGCCCCGTTGCACATTTCCCAGGCAGCTTAGTGTGGTCAAGGTGGCCAGAGTGGTCATCCTCCTCATCAGGGAGCTGAGATAGTTATTATGGAATGCCCACCGCTCAATGGGTATTCTGGGAGCAGCAATCCCCCGTCTAAATTCATATTCGTATTATTATTATCATTATTATTATTATCGTCATCATTATTAATATTATTATTATTAATATCCCGCTTTATCTCTCCTCCTATATTAGTATTATGATCAAAATTAATATCATTATATTTATATTATTATATTTATTTATATCCTGCTTTATCTCTCCTATATTAGTATTATGATCAAAATTAATATCATTATATTATTATTAATATCCTGCTTTATCTCTCTTCTCATTATTATTATTATTATTATTTGTATCCTGCTTTATCTCTCTTCTCATATTAGTATTATTATAATCATCATCATCATTAATATCAATATATTGTTATTATTTATATCCCGCTTTATCTGGCCTTCCATATTAATATTATTATCAAAATTCATATTATTATTATTATTATTATTATTATTTATACCCTGCTATATTTCTCCTCCCATATTAGTTATTATTATTATCATTGTTAATATCATTATATTATTATTGATACCCCGCTTTCTCTTTTCCCATATTAGTTATTATTATTATTATCATCACTGATATCATTATATTATTATCATTTATACCCCACTTTATCTCTCCTCCCATATTAGTATTATTATCATCATTATAATAATTATTATATTTATTTATATCCCGCATTAATTATCCTCCCATATTAACTTACTATATTATATAATAATAATAATAATGATATTATTATTATTATTATTATTATTATTATTATTATTATTATTATTATTATATTTATACCTGGCTTTATCTCTCCTCCCATATTAGTATTATTATCATGTAAATAAATATAAAAATTATAATTATAATATTTATTTATATCCTGCATTAATTATCCTCCCATATTTATCCTCCCATATTAATCTTATTATTATATAAATTATTATTATTATTATACCAGGCTTTATCTCTCCTCCCATATTAGTATTATCATTATAATAATTATTATATTTATTTATATCCTGCATTAATTATCCTCCCATATTAATCTTATTATATTATATAATGATATATTATTATTATTATTTATTTTATTTCTAATAATAAATAAATAATAACATTATTATTATTATTATATTTATACCTGGCTTTATCTCTCCTCCCATATTAGTATTATTATCATGTAAATAAATATAATAATTCTAATTATAATACTTATTTATATCCCGCATTAATTATCCTCCCATATTTATCCTCCCATATTAATCTTATTATTATATATTTTATATATTATATTATTATTATTATTATTATTATTATTATTATTATATTTATACCTGGCTTTATCTCTCCTCTCATATTAGTATTATCATTACAATAATTATTATATTTATTTATATCCTGAATTAATTATCCTCCCATATTAATCTTATTATATTATATAATAATATAATATTATTTATTTTATTTTTAATAAATAATAATAATAATTATTATTATTATTATTATTACTATATTTATACCTGGTTTTATCTCTCCTCCCATATTAGTAATTATCATCATTAATATCATTATATTATTATTATTTATATCCCACTTTATTTACCACTTTATTTATTATTATTATTATTATTATTATCATCAAAATTAATATCATTATATTATTACTTTATTTATTTATACCCTGCTTTATCTCTCCTCCCATATTAGTATTGGTATTATCATCATCGTGAATATCATTATATTATTATTATTATTATATTTATATTCTGCTTTATAAATATAATAATAATATTATATTTGGGTTTCACGCTCCATAATCTCCCCCCTAACAGCATCCACACTCCCCTTTTGATGACCATGACGAAGCTGATATTATGCATTTCCCTTTACACACACCCCACTTTTGACCTCCGTGATTGAGACGCTGCGCCAGGAAGGGGCCGCCGCTCCAAAGGATACACGGACCTCCTTTCGGGACTGCGACTCCCATCATCATCACCCCCTCCCTTGTGTTTTGGCTTCCGTTTTGCAGAGAACACGACGGCCAACGTGCCGAGCGAAGCCGAGCGGAAGGCGCAGCGCTACTACCAGTCCTGCATGAATGAGAGCCAGATCGAGGAGCTGAAGGCCAAGCCGCTGCTGGACCGCATCCAGAAGGTAGGGTGAGCCCCCAACGCCAGGCCTCATGCTACTAAATGGATCTCTGGGTGGGCTAAAACCAAGAATATTAAAGGGAGGATTAGGAAAACGTGGTGGTCTCCAGCATAGACTGGCTGGCCATCTGCTGGGAGGGATCGGCTGGTGTGTTTCCTCGTCCCAGCTTTCTCTCTCTCTCTCTCCCTCGGCAGTTGGGGGGCTGGAACATCAGCGGTCCTTGGGAGGAGTCTGACTTCAACCAGACGCTGCTGGAGGTTATGGCCCGGCACCACACCTCCCCCTTCTTCGCCCTGGACGTGGCCGCCGACTCCAAGAACGCCAGCGTCAACATCATCCAGGTTCGTGTGGGTGTTAGGGATTCCTCATCTTCGGAAGAGGAAGGGGAGCAGAGAAGTGCTCGGGAATTGGAGGGAGAAGAAGAATCAGATTATGAGAGTTTGTAAGTAAACACATTTCTCGAGAGACGAAAAGAGACAGAGCACAGACGGTGCTCAGCTAGAATAGCTACTAAAAACGTTGAGCTAATTGAGAGACGCCCTAGCACTTCCTGCATGCTATAAATCAGTATCAGGAGCAGTCAGCTTTCACTGGTAACAACGACCCAGATACTGATGTTTTCATTCCAATGGAATCTGCTTTGCGTCTGCTGCTAAAAACTTAGTTCATTGCCTGTTGTCTAATGGAAGACTGCTGTCTCTTTTGGGATTTTGTAAGAGACTTTAATTTGTGTCTGGATGAAGACTTTCTCGCTTTCTTTTGCACTTTTCAATTGCATTTGCTTATCCTTCGTGTCTGCTGAAGTAAAGCATTTTTCTTTTACTTTCAACATTGTATTAAAGCTGTTTTTGAAGGGCAATTCGGGACAGTGGGGCGGAATCGGGACCGCACACACCCCTATGTGCCGTGTGCTGATCCACCCGCCGCTCTCCCTTCGCAGGTCGACCAGTCCGGGCTGTATCTCCCCGCCAGGGATTATTACCTCAATAAGACCCAGAATGAGAAGGTAAGTGCTGGGACTCCTTGTCTGAAGGGGGAAGCCAAAGGTTATCTGGTCTGACCCCAAAGCAGAGTTTAGCTTGCAGCCTAAAAGGGCGGCACATCATCCGCACCATTTGCTGCCTCGGTTTCATGCTCAGGTCCTGCTCCTCTTACATCTTAAAACGGTAGGATTTTCTGAAGGGGGAACCCAAAGGGCATCTAGGCTGACCTCACAGTTGTTCTGGGATTCCTGCTGAAAACGGTGGCACGTAATCTGTACTATTTGCTGCCCTGGTTTCATGCCCGACTCCTGCTCTTGCAGTTAACATTGTCTGAAGGGGGGAGCCCAAGTGCATCCAGCCTGATGCCATGGGCATGACATCAATCCCAATTCTTCTCTCCTTGCCCTGCCACAGGTGCTGCGGGGCTACCTGTCCTTCATGGTGCGGCTGGGGTCACTGCTGGGGGGCGGGGAGGAGGCGGATACGCGCCGGCAGATGGAGGAGCTGCTGGACTTTGAGACGGCACTGGCCACCATCACCGTCCCACAGGAGAAGCGCCGCGACGAGGAGCAGATCTACCACCGCATCACGGCCGGGGAGCTCCAGGTGGGGAAGAGGAAGGGGAACGAGGAAGGTGGGGTGGGTGGAAAGGGAAGCAGGGAGCGAGGGAGGAAAAGGAATGGGAGGGAAGGAAAGAGGGAAGGGAGGTTGGAAGGAAGGAAGGAGAGGCTGTGAAAGAAGGGAAAAAGAGGGAAGGAAGGAAGGAGAGGCTGCGAAGGAAGGGAAAAAGAGGGAAGGAAGGAAGGAGAGGCTGCGAAGGAAGGGAAAAAGAGGGAAGGAAGGAAGGAGAGGCTGCGAAGGAAGGGAAAAAGAGGGAAGGAAGGAAGGAGAAAGGAAGAAAGAAGCAAGGCAGGTAGAAGGAAGCAAATAAATGAGGAAGGAGGGACTGGGGAGGAAAGAAGGAAAAGGAATGGGAGGAAGGAGAGAAGGAAGGAAGGAAGGAAGGAAGGAAGGAAGGGAAGGAAGGGAGGAAAGAGAGAGGGAGGAAAGGAAGGAAGGAAGGAAGGAAGGAAGGAAGGAAGAAGCAAGGCAGGTAGAAGGAAGCAAATAAATGAGGAAGGAGGGAGAGACTGGGAAGGAAGGAAGGAAAAGGAATGGGAGGAAGGAGAGAGGGAGGGAAGGAAGGAAGATGAACTAGCAAGAGGAAGGAAGGAGACTGAGAAGGAAGAGAAGAATGAAGGGAAGAGAAGGAAGGCAGGCAGAGGAAACTGAACGAGGAAAGGAAAGAAAGCAGAAGGGAGAGAGGGAGGGAAGGAAGGAAAGAAAGAAAGAAAAAGAAAAGCAAGGCAGGTATATGAAAGCAAATAATTGAACATGGAAGGAAAATGCAGGGGGAAGGAACAGGGAAGTATGAAGGAAGAAGAAAGGAAAGAAGGAGGCAGAGGCTCGCAAGGGAGGAAGGAAGAGTCGAACGAGTGGAAGGGAGAGAGGGAATGAATAAATGAAGAGAGAAGGAAGGAATAAGATAGGAAATAGGAAAAGGAGGCAGGCCTGCAAAAGTAAACACACAAGGAAAGAGGGAAGGGAAGGACCCAAAGGAAGGAGGGAGGGGCCTTCCTGCCTGCCTTCCTCCTTCCCTTCCACTTCCCAGCTTGCTTTCCTTTCCTTTTCTCAGGGCCTGGCGCCTGCCATCGACTGGCTGCCCCTCCTGAACGCGGTCTTCTCCCCGGTGGAGATCAACGCCTCGGAGCCCGTGGTGGTCTACGCCAAGGAGTACCTGGGAGAGGTGTCCCTCCTCATCCAGAAGACGGACAGGCGGTGAGCCAGACAGCGAGCAGGAAGGAAGGAAAGAAGGAAGGAAGGAAGGAAACCCTTTCCTTTCCGAGACGGATCTCTGTGAGGAAACGCCGTTGCTATTCCAACTCCTCTTGTTCTTGTTTGTCCCCCAGCATCTTGCACAACTACATGGTCTGGCATCTGGTGCGGAAAGGGGCCACCTTGCTGGACCAGCGCTTCCAGGAGGCCGAGGAGAAGTTCCTGGAGGTCCTGTACGGGTCCAAAAAGGTGAGGGTCCTGCGTGGGCCCATCGCCCCCAAAGCGGGCTGCGGTTGGAGGAGGAGAAAAGGAAGAGTCCTTTAGAGAGGAAGGGTCCGATGTAGGATCCAATACAACAGCCAGCAGTGTGATCTTGATTGCTGTGGACTCATCTTGTTGCGTATCAAATAATAATAATAATACTAAATATAATATTCATATTAAGTAAAGGGAGATTCTCCCTTTGGAGATGGAGGCCAGATATTACAACAACAACAATATGTGAAGGGGGGAGTCCCATTTAGAAGATGAAGGCAGGGCATGAACATAAGTATAATAATGGAAAGAATTAGAATAAGTAAAAGAGGAGATGATGATGATGACGATGATGATGAAGGCCAGATATGAGGATGAGGGTGTGTTTGTGTTCCTCCTTCTAGGCCTGTTTGCCTCGCTGGAAGTATTGCGTCAGCGACACGGACAACAACCTGGGCTTTCCATTGGGCGCCATGTTTGTGAGGGCCACTTACGCCGAAGACAGCAAGGCCGTGGTGAGTCCCTTGGCCTCCTCCATCCCCCAAGGGGGGGGGGTTATGGGGTGGGTGCGTTTGGGGATGGCCCCTCTACCCTCCCGGATCCCCCAAGGGGGCCTATGGAGTGGGTGGATTTGGGGACGGCCACTCTCCACTCCTGCACCCACCAAGGGACCTATAGGGTGAGTGGATTTGGGGATGGCCACTCTACCCTCCCAGAGCTTGCTGAAAACAGCAAGGCTGTGGTAAGTCCTTTGGCCTCCTACATACCCCAAGAGGGCTTCCAGGGTGGGTGGCTTTGGGGACGGCCACTCTACCCTTCTGGACCCCAAGAGCGGTTCCAGGGTGGGTGGATTTGGGGATGGCTACTCTACCCTCCTGGACCCCAAGAGGGGTTCCAGGGTGGGTGGATTTGGGGACGGCTACTCTACCCTCCTGGACCCCAAGAGGGGTTCCGGGGTGGGTGGATTTGGGGACGGCCACTGTACCATTCCAGACCCCCCAAGGAGGGTTCCAGGGTGAGTGGGTTTGTGGCCAGCCACTGTACCCGCCCAGAGTCCCCAAGGAGGATATCCAGGGTGGGTGGGTGGATTTGGGGACAGCCACTCTACTTTCCCGGAGCTTGCCGAAGACAGCAAGACCACAGTGAGTCCCTTGGCTTCCTCTGTCCCCCAAGGGGGTGGGGGTGGGGTCCAAGGTGGGTGCGTTTAGGGACGGCCACTCTACCCTCCCGGAGTGGCCACTCTACCTCTGCTGTGGCCTCCTCTCCAGGTGGAGGAGATGATAGCAGAGATCAAGGGGGCCTTTGAGGAGAGCCTGGCCGGGCTGCACTGGATGGACGTGGAGACGCGGCGCTCGGCCCGCGAGAAGGCCGAAGCCATCGCGGACCTCATCGGCTACCCCAAGTTCATCATGGACCCCAAGGAGCTGGACAAAGTCTTCGCCGACGTGAGTTTCGGGATCGAAACCCGGGGGAAGGGAGGAAGGAAGGAAGGACAGTCCTGAGAACTGAGACCCCAATGGGACCCCCGTATTAATGGGGCTGCCTTGCTTCCCGGCAGTACGAGGCGGCCCCCGACCTCTACTTCGAGAACGTCATGCAGTTCCTGAACTTCTCGGCCCGACTGGCCGCCGACCAGCTGCGGAAGCCCCCCAACCGCGACCAGTAAGTCCAGGGGAAAGAGCGAGACCCCAAGCCACTGATGTTTGTTGGTGGCTTGTTTGGTTGTTTGTTTTCCTTTGATTGTTTCCCTTCCTTGTTGTTTTCCTCCTGTCCTTTGCTGCCCCCTGGTGGCCGGTCCTGGTATGGCTGGTGAAATCCATGCATAGAGAGGGGAACAGGGCCTTGTTTGCGCCTCCCCTTCTTCCTCCTTTGCCTTCCCGGTTCATCTTTTTGCAGGTGGAGCATGACCCCACTGACGGTGAATGCCTACTACTCCCCGACCAAGAACGAGATCGTGTTCCCGGCCGGGATCCTCCAGAGCCCCTTCTACACCCGGAACTCACCCAAGTGAGCGGAGCATCAAAGCGGGGAGCGGAAGGGGTCGGCCTTACCTCTCATTCCCTCTCCTCCTCTTCCTTCCCTCTTTCCACTCTTTCCCTTTCTCCTCCTTCTTTTCCTCTCCTTCCCTTTTCTACTCGTTCTCCTTTCTTCCTCCTTCTCCTCCTTTTCTCTCTTTTGTCCCTTCTCTCTCCTTCTTTCTTTTCCTTCTTTCTCTTTTCTACCTCCTTCCTTCTCTTCCTCTCTTCCCTTTTCTCTCCTTCCTTCCTTTTTTTCCCTTTTTCCTCCTCCTTCCTTCCTTTTTCTCTTCCTTCCTTCTCCTTCTGTTTCTTCCTCCTCTCTAATCTGCTTTTCCTTTTCTCCTTTCTCTTTTCTACACCTTCCTTACTCTTCCTCTTCCTTCCCTTTCTCTCTCCTTTCGTCTCCTCCCATTTTTATCTCTAATCCATTTTTCTTCTTCTTCTAGTTCTTTCTCTTTTCTTCTCTTCCTTCTCCCTCCTACTTTCTTTTCTCCTCCTCCTTTCTTCTTCTTTCTCCTTCCTCCTCTATTCTACTCCTCTTTTCTTCTCCTCCTGTTCCATCTCTTCCTCCTCCCTCTCCCTTTTTCTCCTCCCTTCCTTCTCATTTCCTTTTCTACTCCTTCTTTCTCCTTCCTTCTCTACTCCTGATTGCTTCCTTCCCATTTTTCCTGCTTCGTCCTTCTTCCTTCCTTTTTCTCTCAGTCCTTCCCCTTTCTACTCCTCCTCCTTCTTCCTCCTTTTTTCTTTTCTCCTCCTTTCTCTTCCTCTCTTCTTTTCACTTTTCTACTCCTTCTCCTTTCTCCTTTCTATTTTCTACTCCTCCATCCCTCTCCTTCCTTCCCTTTTCTACTTCTCTTTTCCTTCCCTCCTTCTTTCCCTCTTTTTCCTGCTTTCCTTTTCTTCCTTCCTCCTTCTCCTTCGTTCTCATCTCCTTCTCCTCTCTAAGCTGCTTTTCTTTTTCTCCTTTCTCTTTTCTACACCTTCCTTACTCTTCCTCTCCTTCCATTTCTACTCCTCCTTTCTTCTCCTCCCATTTTATCTTTCTAATTCGCCTTTCTTCTTCTTTCTTCTCGTTCTTTCCCTTTCTTCTCCTTTCCCTTCCTCTCCTTCCTTCCCTTTTCTCTCCTTTTCCTTCTTCCTCCTTTTCTTTTCTTCTCCTTTCTTCTCTTTCTCCTTCTTCCTCCTTTCTTTTCTCCTCCTCCTTTGTTTTCCTCTCTTCCTTTCCCTTTTCTACTCCTTCTCCTTTCTTCTCCTTTCTCTTTTCTACTCTTCCTCCTTTCTCTTTCTTCTTTTCCCTTTTCTACTCCTTTTCCTTTCTTCTCCTTTCTCTTTTCTACTCCTCCTTCCTTTCTCTTCCTTCTTTCTCCTTTATTCCCCTTCTTCCTCTTTCTTTTCCTCCTTCTCCTCCACTTCCTTCTTCATTTCTTCCCTGCCAATCAAGACAGAGAGGAGCTTATCCATAGCAAGTTGCTTTTGGCGTTGCCTCTCTCCGTTATGAGAATACCAGGAGAATCAAACACAAAATCAAGCCAAAGGCCGAGAAATCAATTGTTTCCTGAATATTTTGGGCCTTTTGGGTTTTCAGGGAATTGACGCGAAACTCCCTCGACCTTATTCTCATGGGCTGCTTTGTTTTCCTTCCTCTCGTTCCTTCCTTTTTCTTTTGCAGGGCCCTCAACTTTGGTGGCATTGGCGTGGTAGTGGGCCACGAACTTACCCACGCCTTTGATGATCAAGGTGAGGAAGGAGATTGCCATCAGCAACATACTGATGATAATGCATCCTATTTGTTATCTGTCCTTCCTAAGCACTCGAGGAAGGGGACAACAAAGTCGAAACATACCAACACGAACAGAAAAATACATATATCATGACACACCATTATTTTAAAAAAATTCACCAAACATAGAGTATGATGTTGATGATGATGATGATGATGAAATCGATCCCAAGGGCCCCCCAGTGCAACCCCATTCTGCCAGGCAGAAAGACATAATCCGATCCCTCCCGACAGCTAGTCATCCAAGATATGCCTAATATCTATTTATTTATTTACTGCATTTGTGTACCACCTTTCTCAGCCTTACGGCAACTCAAGGCGGTTTAATAATGATGATGATGGGGCCTGCCTCCTTCCAATCCTATTCCCTTTGCAGGCCGGGAGTACGACAAGGAGGGCAACCTGCGTCCTTGGTGGAAGAATTCCTCGGCGGAGGCCTTCAAGCACCAGACGGAGTGCATGGTGGCGCAGTATGGCAACTACTCGGTCAACGGGGAGGCTGTCAACGGGAAGCACACCCTCGGGGAGAACATCGCCGACAACGGAGGACTCAAAGCCGCCTACCGGGTGAGGCCACTACCCAATGGGGCGCAACAACTACCACAATATCCCATCCTGAAGGGTGCCAGTCAAGGAGAAAGCTCTCCCCTGCAAACCCCTGAGGCCTCGGCTCAAATGGGGGCTCGTCCAGGCTCAGGTGGATCACTTGAGGCGGAGGAGTCGTGAGAATCTTGAGGGTCGGCTCCTACATCGTCCTCCTTTTTTTTTTTTTTTTGCGTATTCAGGCTTATCAGAACTGGGTGCGGAAGAATGGGGAGGAGGAGACCCTCCCAGCCCTCAGCCTCACCAACTACCAGCTCTTCTTCGTTGGGTTCGCCCAGGTACTCTGCCAAACAGTAATCATAATAATAATGCACATTTTCTACCCATATAATCTATCCATCCATCTCTGTCTGTTTTATCTATCTATCTATCTATCCATCTGTGTCTGTCCAACCATCCGTCTATGGCTGTTATCAATCTATTCAAAGTAATAGAATAGTAAGTAGTAAGTATTCTATTTACTCTATCTATCCATTCATCCATCTCTATCTATTCTATCCATCCAGTCATCTATCTCAAGCCTGGGCAAACTTCGACCCTCCAGGTGTTTTGGACTTCAACTCCCACAATTCCTAACAGCCTACCGGCTGTTGTCAATACATTGTATTCTATTTATTCTATCTAGCCATTCATCCATCTCGGTGTAACATATATCCATCCATTCATCTAAGTATCTCCTATATATATACATCCATATATTTCTCTCTGTCCGTCTATTGGTACATCATCTACCTATCCATCTATGGCTATCTATCTATCTATCTATCTATCTATCTATCTATCTATCTATCTATCTATCTATCCATCCATCCATCCATCCATCCATCCATCCATCCATCCATCCATCCATCCTTCCTTCCACCCATTCATCTCTCCATCTGTATCATTCCTTCCATCTCTCTATGGCTGTTATCCATCTATTCTATTTATTTTATCTATCCATCTATTCTATCCATCCATGGCTGTCTATCATCTATCCATCCATTTATCCATCTATCTATATCTATCTCCTGTATATATATATATACACACACACACACACACATATATCCATCCATTCATCCTCTATCTATCTATCTATCTATCTATCTATCTATCTATCTATCTATCTATCTATCTATCTATCCCCTCACTCCATCCATCTATCTAGACGAGAGCTAGCATGGCATAGTGATTTGAGCATTGTACTCTCAAGCAACCAGAGAGTCAATTTATCCGGCACCTCTTAAGCCCGTGTGTAAAGGAGGCACCCAGTTTGTAACAATGCCACCAATTAGTAAAAGTTTGTAAAGGAGCCACTACTTTGTAAGGACTTACTAAATTGATAACATAACTAATAGCTTGTAATGTTGATTTGGTCTTTCTTGAATGTGTAGCGTAGTTTAACTTGAAAGTATTTGTAACAGAGACTTGGCTTTAGAAGAAACTGTAACAAGTTTATTGAAGTATAGAAGAAGCTTGATGGTTTCAATGTTTATTAGCTCTTAGAGGCACATTTCTTCAGAGGTTACATTTAATACATTTCATAAAACAACTCTTAAGAGAACTATTCCTTTCACTAAACAGGTTTTAAACTTATTCTCCTTCAAAATGTGTTTCTTTCTTCAATAGATTACTTCAGGTACAAGCCTATCCTTTCCCCATGCCATTTCTGTTGCAGTACAGATTCCCACCAGGGTTCTCTCCCCCTTTTGCTCACACACTGACCAACAATATAAACAAATTAACTCGACCCATCCAAACCACACAGGCTAAAAGCCAAAACCTTCCTGATTCTCAACACAGCAGAATCAGCCTTTCCCTGCAGATCTCAGACTACAGACTACCCCACTGGCTCTCAACACACAACAGAACCAGCGCTCCCTGTAGTTCACTGACTATAGACTGCCCGTTTTAAAATGGCTGCCCTGCCAAGTGGCAGTTGGCTCCGCCCCTTTTTCCATGGCAACCCAGCTCAAAGTGAGTTAAGCTGGCTACCACCCCCACCCCCCAGTTATACTAGTTTAGATACCCTTTTAAACACCTATCTATAATCAAACATAACTGTAGATTAAAACTCACACTCCACCACACCATGGGTTCACTCAGAGTGGGCTGCTTACCAGTGAGTAGGTTGCTGCCTCCTTCCTCGCTCTCTGGTGTGACATACTCTCCCCTTCCTAAGCGCTTGAGGCAGGGGACGACATAGTCAAAACATACCAACATGAACAGGAAAATACATATATCACAACACACCATTATTTAAAAAAGCATACACCAAACATAGAGTATGATGTCAATGATGATGATGAAAGGGACCCCAAGGGCCCCCTAGTCCAACCCCATTCTGCCAGGCAGGAAGACACAATCCAATCCCTCCCGACAGATAGTCAAGCTGTGCTTAATAATGATGATGATGATGATGATGATGGGGGCTGCCTCCTTCCATTCTTTCTCTCCTTCTCTCTCAGGTCTGGTGCTCAGTCCGCACGCCGGAGAGCGCGCACGAGGGCCTGGTGACCGACTCGCACAGTCCTTCCCGCTTCCGCGTGGTGGGGACGCTCTCCAACTCGAGGGAGTTTTCGGAGCACTTCCACTGCCGCCCGGGGTCCCCCATGAACCCTGCCAGGAAGTGTGAAGTCTGGTGAAGGAGCTCCCCTTCCGGGAAGAAAGAAGGGCCACACCGGGCCGTTTTGGGCCTTCCTCTCTCTGTCGCTCGCTCTCTCTCTCTCGGGAAGCCTTTGCCCACTGGGAAGACTCCAAACTCGAGACTTATTGGTGGCCTTGCCTATATCCTCTCGGCGGTCCGGCATATCCCATCATGCTGGAAGAGGCTTGGACTGCCTTCTGTTCCCAAAAGGCTGGTATTTTTATGCAGGGAATATAGACTCTTCTTGCCTTGAATGGGAAATCCACCAAGAAGAGAGGAGGAGGAAACCCCTTTACGCTCACACCCTTCACCGAGGCCTGCGTCATAGACACAAACACCAACGTATAGAAATAGTATTATTATTATTATTTTGAATCTTGCAGAACACTGGAAATTTCAGGGAACGTGTATAAAGTTGAATGGATCGGTATTTATTTCTACTTTTCGTGCGCAAGAGCATCCTGCTTGAAGCCAAAGGACGGCTGCCTGGAGCGGAAGACCCAACTCCCTTCCATCCTAAAAGCGTGGGAATCCGTTACTTTGTGGACTACGACTCCCAGGGAATTGGGATTTGGGGGAGCCGCTCTGCAGGGATTTCGCTTCCAAAAGGGACCTTCGTTCTTTTTTTCCATGTCCTTCGGAATTCCCAAGTGCCTCCGGCGTCTTCTCCGGCTGACGCTTCTCCTGTCCACTTCCGCACGGTCCGGGAAAGAGGCGGAAGGCAAGCGGTTATGGGGCGGAGAAGGAAGGGTCGCCTGAGCCCCAAACCCACTCACCAGCGGACTCTCAGTTGCTGTTGATTGTCAGAAAAACGCCCTGTGTGATCTGCACAGAGAAACGACTTCAAACCTATCTAACTGAGTTATGTCCCTATATGCTGAATACATGAAGGCTGTTGAGTAAACCCTTCTGAAGAACTTCAAAAACGAAAAAAAAGCACCAGCGGAATCTCAGGTTCAAAAAACGGATCGTTTCCATCCGAGGCTCCCACTCTTCCTCCCACAGAATCGTGGCAATTCTTCATTTCGTCCTCCTCTTTCGGCCCCTTCCGTGACCCCAAACTGGGGCTGGACTTCCATTTGTGTCAATGTCTGGAGTGAAAGACCCTTTCTCCCCGTTTTTGAGCTTCGTTTTTCGACCTGGCGTTGGAAGCAGGAGGGCAAGGCAGTAATGTGTGTGTTTGTGTATATACATATACACATACACATCACACTGATAAATAGAAATCACTTATAAGTGTCGCCAAGGCAGTTCAAGGGGAATCATAATGCCATAACTATGCAGGCTGAAATGCCTCTCATGGACAAGTATGTGTGTGTATATTATATGTGTGTGTAAATATACATATACATAGTATATATGATCTCACTTAGAAATCACTTATAATGCAGTTCAAGTGGAGTCATAATGCCATACATTTGCAGTCCGAAATGGCCCTAAGTGCACGCATGTATGTTTATATATGTGTGTGTGTGTATATGTGTGTGTATGTATACATATATATATATATATATATAATCTTACTTATAAATAGAAATCAATTATAAGGCAGTTCGGGTGGAGTCATGTCATAAATGTGCAGTTTGAAATGGCCCTAAATGCATGTGTGTGTGTATACACACACACACACACACACACACACTCATAAATAGAAATTACTTGTAAGGCAGTTCAGGTGGAGTCATGTCATAAATGTGCAGTTTGAAATGGCCTCCTAAATGCATGTGTGTGTGTGTGTGTGTGTATATATGTGTGTGTGTATATATATATATATATATATATATATACACACACACACACACACACACAATCTATACACACACAAACACTCATAAATAGAAATGTGCAGTTTGAAGTGGCCCTAAATGCACGTGTGCGCGTGTGTGTATACACACACTCACTTACTTACATACACACACTCATAAATAGAAATCACTTATAAAATACTTCAAGTGGGGTCATAATGCTATAAATATGCAGTCTGAAATGATTGTGTGTGTGTGTGTGTGTGTGTATATATATATATATATATAATACATTAATATGTGATACCTTCACTTCACTTAGGCAATCCCTTGTTGTCCAAGTAGGATAGTCCTCCAGGGTGGGTCAGTAGATGACTTGACCTTCATCTTCTCCCGTAGTGAGGGCATCGGTTTCCAGGTGGAAGGCAGTCCCGGTCAGGGTTGGCTTGACGCGCCTTCCTCTTGGTACGTTTCTCTCTTTCGCCCTCCATTCGTGCCTCTTCAAATTCTGCAGCACTGCTGGTCACAGCTGACCTCCAACTGGAGCGCTCACAAGCCAGGGTTTCCCAGTTCTCAGTGTCTATGTCAGTTTTTAAGGTTGGCTTTGAGCCCATCTTTCAATCTCTTTTCCTGTCCTCCAACATGCCGTTTTCTGTTCTTGAGTTCGGAGTAGAGCAACTGCTTTGTGATACCTATTTGTAAGTGATTGATATATGTGTATGTGCACTTAGTGTTGACTCCAGGCCTGGGAACCCCTATGACCACAGCACCACTCAAGAGTCCATAATATAAGGACTGGAGGAAAAACAAAAAGGGAAATGTTGTGATCTCCATAGGAGAAGGAGGCGATTGGCTGGATTGGATTTCGTAGGATTTGGAGGCCTCTTTGGCCACGCGGCACCTCAATGTCTTTCCCGTACGTTTCCTCCAAGAGTGCCTTGCCAAAGTGGGCTGGAAAGATGCATCCAAGCACCCCAATAAGGGATGGAAATGACAAGAGAAGAGTGACGGGTTGCCGGTTTGACTTCCCTTCCTGTGCCTTAATGCCAGAATGGCCCATCACAGCCTTAATTCTCCACTTCCCCAATGCGAAATCAAGAAAAGGAGCTCATAACTCTGCGGAAACTATGAATCCCATCAGGGTTTGGATTGTTGGGGAAATCCCATCAGGGATTTGTAGTATTCCATGTTCAAATTATGTAATATATCCATGCAAGGAGGAAAAGGAAGGGAAAGAAAAGCTTTATTTTTATCTCTCTTTGTTCTTTATCTCTGTTTTGGATGACTGTAATTCCTGGCAAATGCAATAAAACAAAGCTTTTATACGACCACGTTTGTATTTCTTTGTTTGCTCTCACATTTCCGCTTCCCAAAACAGACCAATGGAGCTGCCTTGCCGTTGAATGGATCCAGATCCCGGGTTTCATCCCAAATTTCTCCCTCTCTAGTTGACACATGGGACTTGGAGTACTCTTTCTCATTGTAGAATCACATTGTAGAATCCTCAGTGGGTTGAAAGCCAAAATCAAGGTCCCTACAACATCTGTTATAGAACTCTAGTATGCTGATGATAACGCAGTCTGTGCTCATTCAGACCTACAACGAATGTTATAGAACTCCAGTATGAGTCCCCCTCGGGGTGAGAAAAGCGGTATACAAATACTGTAAATAAATAATGCAGTCTGTGCTCATTCAGAAGATCTACAATGTGTGTTATAGAACTCCAATGTGTTGATCATAACGTAGTCTGTGCTCATTTAGAAGACGACCTAAAATGTCTGTTATAGAAATTCAGTATGCTGATAACAAAGTCCGTGCTCATTCAGACCTACAACGAATGCTATAGAACTCCAGTATGCTGATGATAATGTAGACTATGCTCATTCAGAAGAGGATCTACAATGTCTTATAAAACTCCAGTATGCTGATGATAATGCAGTCTGTGCTCATTCAGAACATCTTCAATGTCTGTTATAGAACTCCAATGTGTTGATCATAACGTAGCCTGTGCTCATTTAGAAGACAACCTACAATGTCTGTTATAGAAATTTGGTATGCTGATGATAATGCAGTCTGCTCATTCAGAAGGTCTTCAATGTCTGTTATAGAACTCCAGTATGCTGATGATAATGTAGACTATGCTCATTCAGAAGAGGATCTACAATGTCTTATAAAACTCCAATATGCTGATGATAATGCAGTCTGTGCTCATTCAGAACATCTTCAATGTCTGTTATAGAACTCCAATATGCTGATGATAATGTAGACTGCTCATTCAGAAGGGGACCTACAATGTCTTATAAAATTCCAGTATGCTGATGATAATGCAGTCTGTGCTCATTCAGATCTACAATGTCTGTTATAGAACTCCAATGTGTTGATCATAACGTAGCCTGTGCTCATTTAGAAGACGACCTACAATGTCTTATAGAAATTCAGTATGCTGATGATAATGCAGTCTGTGCTCATTCAGACCTACAACGAATGTTATAGAACTCCAGTATGCTGATGATAATGTAGACTGTGCTCATTCTGAAGAGGACCTACAATGTCATATAAAACTCCAGTATGCTGGTGATAATGCAGTCTGTGCTCATTCAGAATAATTACAAGCCACTCTCAAAACTTTTGCAGAAGCATAATCAGGCCTCTTGGTGGCCTGCAGGCCTCGGTTTTAGCGTGCAGGCCTCCCCTACAAGTAGGCTGTGTTGCCATCGCAACGAGAACCACTGCGAGGCAGGCTTCCCAGCATACGGTAGGCCTCAGTCTTTCCAAAGCTGAGAATGTGGCCTCTATCTCTCTGTCTCTCTCTCTATCTATCTATCTGAGTGTATCCCCACCGGTGTTTTGGACTTCAACTCCCACAATTCCTCGCGCCCCTTCCTTTTCCTCCGCTTCACCAGGAAGGCTGGAGTTCTACAGTGCGCAGGCGCGAAAGCTGAAAGGACTTGAGGTGAAGGAAGACTGGCTGTCCAGAGTGCGCCTGCGCAAAAGCTGGAAAGAGGCGGAGTTGGAAAGAATGCGGGAGGTCTACAGTGCGCCTGCGCGAAAGCTGGAAGGAGGCAGGGTGAAAGGAAGGCGGGAGTCCCAGAGTGCGCCTGCGCAAAAGCTGGAAGGAGGCGGAGTTGGAAGGAATGCGGGAGTTCTACAGAGCGCCTGCGCGAAAGCTGGAAGGAGGCAGGGTGAAAGGAAGGCGGGAGTCCCAGAGTGCGCTTGCGCAAAAGCTGGAAGGAGGCGGAGTTGGAAGGAATGCGGGAGTTCTACAGAGCGCCTGCGCAAAAGCTGGACGGAGGCGGGGTTGAGGGAATGTGAGGGTCCTAGAGTGCGCCTGCGCAAAAGCTGGAAAGAGGCGGAGTTGGAAGGAAGGCGGGGGTTCTACATTGCGCCTGCGCGAAAGCTGGAAGGAGGCGGGGTTGAAGGAAAGCTGGAAAGAGGCGGGGTGAAGGAAGCCGGCAAGGCGAGGATGCGCCTGCGCGAAAGCTGAAAGGAGGCGGAGCTAGTGAGCGAGCGAGGTCGGTCTTTTCCGGAGATTGCCGAAGAGCCGAGCGGCGTCGCTTGCCCTCGTCGTCATCTTCGTCCTGCCGGACTGCTGCTGGAGGCGGCCGCCGGCGCCATGTTGGAGGCCGCGCTCGGTCCGTGAGGAGAATCCGTCGGCATCGCCCGCCCGAACGCCGCCACTGTCGGCGGGGCCTTCTCTCCGGGCTGCAGGCCGCTCTCTCTCGCCGGGACCGGCGGCCCTCCCTCATGAATAGCGGGCGAGGCGGCGGCCCGAGCGGCGGCGGCGGCGCGGCCTGAGGAGAAGGAAGGCAGGGAGGGAGGAGGGAGGGGGCGGGGAGGGAGGGAGGGAGGGGGAGGAGCGCAGGGCGCGTTCCACGGAGACCGGCCGGGGGTGGTGGCCCGCTGGGCTGTCCCCGCCGCCGCCGGCCTGGGCCTGGCTCCGCCTCGCCATGAGCCTCCCGCACAAGACGGCCCTCAAGCCCGGAGCGGGACCGGGGGCGGCGGGGGCGGCGGGAGGAGGGGCGCCGGGAGCAGGGGCGGGGCCCTCCGCGGGGGGCGGCGCCGGGGGAGCGCTCCCCCCACAGCCGCCGCCGCCCCCCCCGCCGCCCCTCTCCCCGCTCCCGCCCGCACCCCCGCCGCCCCCCACAGCCGCCGCCCCCGCGCCCCCCATCCGCGCCCTGCAGGGCGGACCGTATCCTTCCCGCCTCTGGATCCAGGGGACAGGGAGCGGGGCCGACTGGAGGGCCACTGGGGGCCCTGCCAACTCTGGGGCTCCATTATTGTTATTATCAAGCAGAGCTGGGTGGCCACCTGTCAGGAGGGCTTGCCTGGTGTCTTCCTGCCTGGATTGAACTGGGTGGCCATTGGGGTCCCTGCCAACTCTGGGGTTCCATTATTATTGTTGTTGTTGTTATTATCAAGCAGGGCTGGATGGCCACCTGTCAGGAGGGCTTGCCTGGTGTCTTCCTGCCTGAACTGGGTGGCCATTGGGGTCCCTTCCAACTCTAGTGTTCCATTATCATTATTATTATTATTATTATCATCAAGCTGATCTGGGGGGCCTTCCAACTCTAAGGTTCTATAATTGTTATTGTTATTAGTATTATCAAGCAGAGCTGAGTGGCCACCTGTCGGGAGGGCTTCCCTGGTGTCTTCCTGGTTGGCAAGATTGGGATTGAACTGAATTGTCGTTGGAGTCCCTTCCAACTTCTATAATTGTTATTGTTATTATCATGCAGGGCTGTATGGCCACCTGTCAGGAGGGCTTGCCTGGTGTCTTCCAGCCTGGCAGGATTGGGTTCGAACTAGATGGCCATTGGGGTCCCTTCCAACTCTAGGTTCCAATTATTATTATTATTATTATTGTTATTTTCAAGCAGAGCTGGGGGGGTCACGTGTCAGGAGGGCTTGCATGGTGTCTTCCTGTCAGGCAAGTTGGGATTGAACTGGGTGGCCATTGGGGTCCCTTCCAACTTCTATAATAGTTATTGTTATAAACATGCAAGGCTGTATGGCCACCTGTCAGGAGGGCTTGCCTGGTGTCTTCCTGTCTGGCAGGATTGGGATTGAACTTCCAACTCTAGGGTTCCATTATTATTATTATTAGTATTATTAGTATAATTGGGGTCCCTTCCAACTTCTATAATAGTTATTTTTATTGTTATTATGTCAGGAGGGCTTGCCTGGTGTCTTCCTGCCTGGCAGGAGTGGGGCTGGACTGAATGGCCACTGGAGCCCCTTCCAACTCTGGGGTTCTGTTATCGTTATCATCATTGAACAGAGCTGCTTGGCAGAAGCCAGGTTCTATGGTTATTATCACTGTTTTATTATTGTTATTGTTATTATCAAGCAGGGCTGGATGGCCACCTGTCAGGAGGGCTTGCCTGGTGTCTTCCTGCCTGAATGGATTGAACTGGATGGCCATTGGGGTCCCTTCCAACTCTAGGATTCCATTGTTGTTGTTGTTATTGTTGTTATCAAGCAGAGCTGGGTGGCCACCTGTCAGGAGGGCTTGCGTAGTGTCTTCTTGTCTGGCAGGAGTGAGGGGGTTGGACTGAGTCCCAACTCTAGGGTGAAATTATTATTATTATTATTATTATTATTATTATTATTATTATTATCCAATGCTAGGGTTCTGTTGTTATCAAGCAGAGCTGGATGGCCACCTGTCAGGAGGGCTTGGATGTGTGTTCCTCCCTGGCAGAAGTGCTGGAGTTGGACTGGATGGCCATTGTAGTCCCTTCCAGCTCAGGGGTTCCATTATTATTATTGTTATTATTATCAAGCAGAGCTGGGTGGCCACCTGTTGGGAGGGCTTGCGTGCTGTCTTCTTGCCTGGCAGGAGTGAGTGGGGTTGGATTGAGCCCCTTCCAACTCTAGGGTGCTATTATTATTATTATTATTATTATTATTATTATTATTATTAATACTATCAAGCAGGCCTGGATGGACACCTGTTGAGAGGACTTAGATGGTGTCTTCCTGCCTGGTAGAATTGGGGTTGGTCTTTATGGCCATTGGGGTTCCTTCCAGTGCTAGGGTTCTGTTGTTGTTATCAAGCAGAGCTGGATGGCCACCTGTTGGGAGGGCTTGAATGTGTGTTCCTCCCTTGCAGAATTAGGTTTGGACTGGAAGGCCATTGGAGTCCCTTCCAACTCTGGGGATCTATTATTATTATTATTATTATTATTATTATTATTATTATTATTATTATTATTATTATTATTATTATTATTATTATTATCATCATCATCATCATCAAAGAGAGATTGATGACCACCTGTCGGGAAGGCCTGGATGGTGTCTACCTCCCTGGCAGAATTAGGGTTGGACTGAATGACCATTGAGGTCCCTTCCAACTCTAGACTTCTGTTATTATTATTATCATCATCATCATCATCATTAAGTAGAGCTGGATGGACACCTTTGATATGTATTCCTGCCTCACGGAATTGGGGTTGGACTGGATGATCCTGGAGTCCCTTCCAACCCTTCCATCATCAAACAGAGCTGGATGTCCACCCGTCAGGAGGGCTTTGATGTGTGTTCCTGCCTGGCTGGATTGGGCGCAAACTGGATGGTTGTTGGGATCCCGTCCAACTCTATTATTGTTGTTATTGCTTGAGGTGGGTTCAGAGTCGCAAGGGTGTCTCTGTTTACTGTTTGGGTTTAATTTCCCTATGTCCTGCCTTTGACTGCCTCCTCCCTGTTTTCCGAATGAAGTTTTGCAGAGTTATAGTTTCTCTTTCACTTTGTTTATGGATTTCTGTGGCCACCTCCGGCTGTGCTTGTGTTTGTTGCCTGCCTGTGTTGGATGTGGGATGTTCAATGACGTTCTGGTTTGTTTGGGTTGGCAGCCATCTTTATTATTTGGGTCACGTTGTGTTGGAAATGTTGTATTTCCTTGCGATGAACTCCATTGACCCCCTTGAGTCTACAAGACTAAGTTATCATTGGCATATTGGAGTTCTGTAACAGACGTAGGTCTTCTTCTGAATGAGCACAGACTACGTTATCATTGGCATACTGGAGTTTTATAGCAGGTCTTTTTCTGAATGAGCACAGACTACGTTATCATCAGCATACTGAAGTTCTATAACAGGTCTTCTGAATGAGCACAGACTATGTTATCATTTGCATATTGGAGTTCTGTAGTAGGTCTTCTGAATGAGCACTGACTATATTAGCATCGGCATATTGGACTTCTATGATAGGTCTTCTGAATGAGCACAGACTATGTTAGCATTGGCATATTGGAGTTCTATATCAGGTCTTTTTCTGAATGAGCACAGACTACATTTTCATCGGCGTATTGGAGCTCTATAACAAGTCTTCTGAATGAGCACAGGCCATGTTATCATCAGCATATTGGAGTTCTATATGAGGTCTTTTTCTGAATGAGCACAGACTACGCTATCATCGGCATATTGGAGTTCTATAGCAGGTCTTCTTCTGAATGAGCACAGACTACATTTTCATCGGCATATTGGGGGCACCTTGGGGAAAGCCATTCTTCCCGGTCCCAGGAGAGAATAATGCCCCTCCTTCCTTCTTAAGGGAAGTCCTTGCTTTGGCCTGCTTTTCCTTCCTCCAAGCAGTTCCTTTTTCTGGCTTTGGCCCTTCTTTTGGCATTGGGGGTGAGGGCTAGGGCTTGCCCCCTTTCTTTGTGGGCGGGGTGCTTTTCCCACCCTTCTTTTCAGCAGACATTGAAGCCGCCCTTGACATGCTTTCTTTTGCTTTTCTGAAGAAGCGGACAGGAAATGGCCAAATAAAGGGCCTGAGCACAGTTTGCAGAACAAGAAAAAGGGACTCTTTGGAAGGGACTCTTTCCTGGGAAGGAAGTTGGCTTTCGGAATGCTGTGTGCAGCACAAGGCTGGCAGGGCATTAATGGGTGCCATTTATCAATGGAGAATAGTCCTGCATCTCCCGCCTGCAGGTCCATTGGCCCTACGTCTCTCTCTTCCCAGGGCTCAGCCCTGCATTTTATTTTATTTATTTATTTATCGTGTCAGGGGCAACCACCAGACAATTGTATTACATTTCTAACAGAACAAAACAAACAGACAGACAAAACAAAATTTGCAAGCTTGGTAGTTGATTAAATGTCCTTTGACCAGTATCTGGCCACTTGGAGTGCTTCTAGTGTTGCCACAAGGAGGTCTTCCATGGTGCATGTGGCAGGGTTCAGGTTGCATTGCAGCAGGTGGTCAGTGGTTTGCTCTTCTCCGCACTCGCATGTTGTGGATTCCATTTTGTAGCCCCATTTCTTGAGGTTGGCTCTGCATCTTGTGGTGCCAGAGCGCAGTCTGTTCAGCGCCTTCCAAGTTGCCCAGTTTTCTGTGTGCCCAGGGGGGAGTCTCTCATTTGGTATCAGCCATTGGTTGAGGTTCTGGGTTTGAGCCTGCCACTTTTGGACTCTCGCTTGCTGGGGTGCTCCAGCGAGAGTCTCTGTAGATCTTAGAAAACTATTTCTTGATTTAAGTCGTTGATGTGCTGGCTGATACCCAAACAAAGGATGAACTGGCGATGTCACTGCCTTGGTCCTTTCACTATTGGCTGCTACTTCCCGGCGGATGTCAGGTGGTGCAATACCGGCTAGTGTAATTTCTCCAGTGGTGTAGGGCGCAGGCACCCCGTGATAATGCGGCATGTCTCATTAAGAGCCACATCCACTGTTTTAGTGGTGAGATGTGTTCCACACTGGGCATGCGTACTCAGCAGCAGAGTAGCATAGCGCAAGGGCAGATGTCTTCACTGTGTCTGGTTGTGATCCCCAGGTTGTGCCAGTCAGCTTTCGTATGATATTATTTCTAGCACCCACTTTTTGCTTGATGTTCAGGCAGTGCTTCTTGTAGGTTAGAGCACGGTCCAGAGTGACTCCCAGGTATTTGGATGCGCTGCAATGCTCCAGTGGGATTCCTTCCCAGGTCATCCTCAGAGCTCGGGATGCTTGTCTGTTCTTGAGGTGAAAAGCACATGTCTGTGTTTTAGATGAATTAGGGATGGTTTCCCCTGTAATAGGCAGTAAGAGCACCTAGAGCTTCAGAGAGCTTCTGTTCAACCATTTCAAAGCTCCCTGCTTGAGCGGTGATGGCACGATCGTCAGCATAGATGAAACACTCCGTCCCTTCTGGCAGTGGCTGGTCATTTGTGTAGATGTTGAACATGGATGGAGCAAGCACGCTCCCCTGAGGTAGGCTGTTCTTCTGTTTCCGCCATCTGCTTCTCTGGCTCTGGAACTCAACAAAAAAGCTCCTGTTTTGTAGCAGGTTTCCTATGAGGCGGGTGAGGTGGTAATCCTTTGTGATATTATACATTTTTCTCAGGAGGAGGCGGTGGTTTACAGTATCATAAGCTGCTGGCAGGTCTATGAAGACAGCTTCTGTGAAGACCGCCCTGCATTGAGTTGAATATTCCAGGTATTTGTTTACTTATTGTGTCAGAAGCGAGTTGAAGGTAAAGTTAACATGTGTTTAAAAACACAAAGGTTGAAAACTTGGCATGATGCTAAATGTCCTTTGACCAGAGGCTGGCCACTTGGCATGCCTCTGGTGTGGCTGTGAGAAGGTCCTCCATGGTGCATGTGGCAGGGCTCAGGCTGCATTGTCGTGAGTGGTCTGTGGTTTGCTCTTCTCCGCACTCGCATGTCGTGGACTCCGCTTCGTGGCCCCATTTCTTAAGGTTGGCTCTGCATCTCATGGTGCCAGAGCGCAGCCTGTTCAGTGCCTTCCTAGTCGTCCAGTCCTCTCTGTGCACAGGAGGGAGTTTCTCATCCAGTCTCAGTCACTGATTGAGGTTCCAGATTTTAGCCTGCCGCTTTTGGGCTCTTGTTTGCTGAGGTATTCCTGCGAGTATCTCTGTAGATCAACGTTTCTCAACCTGAGGGTCGGAACTCTTGGGGGGGTCACGAGGGGGCGTCAGAGGGATCACCAAAGACCATCCCTCATTTCTCTCCGAAAAATCCTATCCTAGTTATATTTTACCTTGTTCACGTCAGCATATTTTCAATTTTAATGTATTACGTTTGGCCCGGCCATTTTTAAAATTGTTTATATCACTATTGATTGTTTTTTTGTTTATGCGATTTATATGATTTGTATTTTATTGATTGTTTATTGATGTTGTGTTTATTGGTGTTTCGTTTGATGTACTTTGGGTTTGGCCTCATGTAAGCCGTACCGAGTCCCTTGGGGAGATGGTAGTGGGGTACAAATAAAGTTTATTATTATTATTATATTATTATTATTATTATTATTATTATTATTATTATTATTATTAAAACACAGTATTTTCTGTTAGTATGGGGGTTCTGTGGGTGAAGTTTGGCCCAATTCTATCGTTGATGGAGTTCAGAATACTCTTTGATTGTAGGTGAACTATAAATCCCAGTAACTACAATGTCCAAACCCTTCCAATATTTTCTGTTGGTCATGAAAGTTCTGTGTGGGAAGTTTGGTCCAATTCTATAGTCGGTGGGGTTCAGAATGCTCTTTGATTGTAGGTGAACTATAAATCCCAGCAACTACAACTCCCAAATGACAAAATTAACCCAACCCCCCCATCCCACCAGTATTCAAATTTGGGCGTATCAGGTATTTGTGCCCAGTTTCGTCCAGTGAATGAAAATACATCCTTCATATCAGACATTTACATTACGATTTGTAACAATAGCAAAATTACAGTTATGAAGTAGCAACGAAAGTAATTTTATGGTTGGGGGGTCACCACAACATGAGGAACTGTATTAAGGGGTCACAGCATTTGGAAGGTTGAGAACCACTACTGTAGATCTTAGAAAACAATTTCTTGATTTAAGGCATTGGCTTCCTGGTTGGTATCTGAACAAGGTATGGACCAGAGATGTCACCTCCTTGGGCCTTTCATTATTGGCTGCTACTTCCTGGTAGATGTCAGGTGGTGCAATACTGACTAAACAGTGTAATTTCTCCAGTGGTGTTGGGTGTAGACACCCCGTGATAATGCGACATGTCTAATTAGGAGGCACATCCAATGTTTTAGCGTCGTGAGATATGTTCCAAACTGGGCATGCATATTCAGTATCATAGTAGCCAAGTGCAAGGGCTGATGCCTTCACTGTGTCTGGTTGTGATCCCCAGGTTGTGCCTGTCAGCTTTTGTATGGTATTATTTCTAGCACCCACTTTTTGCTTGATATTCAATAGTGGTTTTTGTAGGTCAGAGCACTGTCCAGAGTGATTCCCAGGTATGTTGGTGTGCTGCAATGCTCCAGTGGGATTCCTTCCCAGATGATCCTCAGAACTCGAGATGCTTGTCTGTTCTTAAGGTGAAAGGCACATCTGTATTTTAGATGGATGAGGAATCAGCTGGTTTTCCCTTTATTTATTTATTTATTTTACGACATTTATATGTTGCTCTTCTCACCCCGAAGGGGACAGAGTGGCTTACAAGGTATATATACATACAATTTATTATATTATTAGCATAGTACAATATAAGTTAAAATATTACTGTACTATACCATTATATTGTAATATTATTAGTAATATTACATGTAATATAAATATATAATTATAATATCATATTAATATTACTATTATATTGCATTACATTATAATATAAGAAATATTATATTATAATATATTATATTATTAGCATACCACAGGAGACAAGGTGGAACTGTCCCCGGCCCCCTCTCTCTTCACTCTGGCCCAGAGCGGCAGCTGGTGCTGGGGGGGGGGGAGAGGTGTCCCCAACTGATGAGATATGCAGGAGACAAGATGGAACTGTCCCTTGGCCTCCCCTCTCAAGCTTCGGAGAGCTTCTGTTCAACCATCTCACAGCTCTCTGCTTGGGCGGTGATGGCACGATCGTCAGCATAGATGAAACTCTTTGTCCCTTTTGGCAGTGGCTGGTCTATTGTGTAAATGTTAAACATTAATGGTGCAAGCTGGTTTTTCCTGTAACGGGCAGTAAGAGTAGCTGAAGCTTTGGAAAGTTTCTGTTCAACCATTTCAAAGCTCCCTGCTTGAGTGGTGATGGCACAATCGCCAGCATAGATGAAACTCTCTGTCCCTTCTGGCAGTGGCTGGTCTTTTGTGTAAATGTTAAACATGGTTGGAGCATGTAATAGGCAATAAGAGCACCTAAAGCTTCAGAGAGCTTCTGTTCAACCATTTCAAAGTTTCCTGCTTGGGTGGTGATGCCATGATCGTCAGCATAGATGAAAATTTCTATCCCTTCCGGTAGTGGCTGGTCATTTGTGTAAATGTTAAACATGGATGAAGGAAGCACACTCCCCTGAGGCAGGCCGTTCTTCTGTCTTCGCCATCTGCTTCTCTGGCCCTTGAGCTTTTGTTCAACCATTTCAAAGCTTCCTGCTTGGGTGGTGATGCCATGATCATCAGTATAGATGAAACTCTCTATCCCTTCCGGTAGTGGCTCGTCATTTGTGTAAATGTTAAACATGGATGGAGCAAGCTGGTTTTCCCTGTATTAGGCAGTAAGACACCTAAAGTTTCAGAGATCTTCTGTTCAACCATCTCAAAGCTCTCTACTTAGGCGGTGATGGCACGATCGTCAGCATAGATGGAAACGCTCTGTCTCTTCTAGCAGTGGCTGGTCTATTGTGTAAATGCTAAATATTAATTGTGCAAGCTGGTTTTCCCTTTAATGGGCAGTAAGAGCAGCTGAAGCTTTGGAAATTTCTGTTCAACCATTTCAAAGCTCCCTGCTTGAGCGGTGATGGCACAATCATCAGCATAGATGAAACTTTATCCCAGTAGTGGCTGGTCATTTGTGTAAACGTTAAACATTGATGGAGCAAACACACTTCCCTGAGGCAGGCCATTCTTCTGTTTTCTCCATCTGCTTCTCTGACCCTTGAGCTTTTGTTCAACCATTTCAAAGCTTCCTGCTTGGGCGGTGATGCCATGATCGTCAGCATAGCTGAAAGTCTCTGTCCCTCCTGGCAGTGGCTGATCATTTGTGTAAATGTTAAACATTGAGGGAGCAAACACACTTCCCTGAGGCAGGCCATTCTTCTGTCTTCGCTGCCTGCTTCTCTGGCCCTGGAACTCAACAAAAAAGCTCCTGTTTTGTAGCAGTAGTCCAGGTGAAGTTCTGAAACATTTCCCATGGGCATAATTCACAGTGTGTCCTGGAATGAACCGAGCTCCAGCACGTTTGCATTGTTGTGCTTCCACTCCTTGGAGAAGAATTGAGGGAAGCCAAGGACTTCCAGGTATGAAGGCAAGGTTTCCCTGCCAGCCAGGTGCCTGTCGTGTTGGCTGCTCCCCATCACCCCCTGGCTTGAAACGAGCCTGTTCCTTCAGGCGGGTCTGGCTCTGGAGGCGCTGTGGAGCCCAGCCTTTGCTTGCGTTGTGTGTTGGTGGCGGCGATGTCCCCTGGAGAGCCTCCCTCCCCTCTCCTCCCCTCCGTCCCTTTCTGCTCTGCTCAGCCATTCAAAAGGCTGGCATTGACCACAGGGAGACAAAGAGCCTCTTTCAGCTTTTGTTAGCAGCCCCCCCTCCCTTTGCCGTTCTCTTCCCTGTTCCGATTCCCATTGTCAATTCTCTCACTCAGCAGCCGCCGCGGTGGCATTTGACTGAGTGGCCATTGCATTGCTGCGGAGGGCAGGTACCTGTCCCCTTCACCTCCCGGCCTGCTTCCAAATGGTCCATTTCGCTGCCCTTTGCATTGCCAGGGACAGGCGCGGATTTCATATTTTCCGACACTGTTGTGATGTGACAAGCAGAACCCGACTGTGCGAGGAAAACATCAGCAGGCAACTTGGGAGCATCATGGAATATGTAGCTGATTGGTGAAAACTCTGGACCTGTTTTGGAGGGGCTCACGTTTTTCCTGTTGGCCTTCTTCCATTTTGTGTCTTTCCTCGTTTGGTTTCTCTTTCTCCGAAAGGGCGCCTCCTTCGTTAAATGCCCCTTTCCCTGCGCATTGCATCAGTCCCGGTTTCTGTTTATGAGGCTGGGCGTCTCGGGCCTCTCCTCACACCGGTTGAGCAATCGCTTGTGACAAGCGGAAAGTCCTTCCTGTGTGCTAACCGAGAGGGGGGCAAAAAAGTATCGTGTGTCTGTATTTCAAAACACGGAGGACATGTGTTCAGTCATTGCCCACTTTTGCCAAGTGACAAGTCGTCACATGGTGGGCTCCTTGTTTTGAAGGCTGCGCTTGCCTCTCGGCTCAGGTTTCGGGTCTTTTCCGTCAGAAAGAGATCCGCCGACAATGGCCGAGGGTCGGATGTGAAACGCTCCGTGTTTATTGGTGGAGCCTGGGACGTATCCCTCCCGAACAAAGTAGAGTTTTGAAAGCGTATGGCTGATGACACGTCTCCGAGGAAATGTGTGTTAGGTGAGTTCCTGGCGCTAGTTCTGTCTCAGTGTACCTTTCCATTTCCCATCGTGGTCAACTGTGAATCGCACATATGGTAATAATTCCTGCCATTCTCTTCTGCTTTCTCTGCATTCTTTGGCATTGAAATAGAAGCAAAAGATGGGTGTCACGCTTGCTATTCACTTAGAGCTGGGTGGTGTTGCACACAATGTTGTCCTCCTCTTCTTCCCTTGGTGTTTGGACTTGGTGTCAGGCACAGCCTTTTACGTGCCAGGAATCCTTTTGGGCTACCCCAGACCTTTTAGCACAGAGGTCCTCAAACTTTTTAAACAGAGGGCCAGGTCACAGTCCCTCAAACCGTTGGAGGGCCAGATTATAATTTGAAAAAATACATGAATGAATTCCTATGCACGCTGCACATATCGCATTTGTAGTGCAAAAAACAAACAAAACAATACAGTAATTAAAATGAAGAACAATTTTAACAAATATAAATTTATTATTTCAATGGGAAGTGTGGGCCTGCTTTTGGCTGATGAGATAGGATTGTTGTTGTTGTTGTTGTTGTTGTTGTTGTTGTTGTTGTTGTGGGTTTCCAAGTCATTTCAGACTTAGGTTCATGGGTAAATGATCTTGGAGGGCCATATCTGGCCCCCGGGCCTTAGTTTACAGTAATTAAAATGAAGAACAATTTTAACAAATATAAATGCATTATTTCAATGGGAAGTGTGAGCCTGCTTTTGGCTGTTGAGATAGGATTGTTGTTGTTGTGTGTCTTCAAGTCATTTCAGACTTAGGTTCCCCTGTTTTAGCAGAACTGTCAGTTGGGCTCTTTGGGCATGGCCACGTTATGGGACACTTTTGATATTCCACGTTGATTGTTCTGTGGCAAACTTCACCTCAGGATCTGATCGACACTTTGGATTACTCGATTAAGGTGTCAAAGGGTGTGTTACTATTTATTGGTTATTGTTTATATGTGGTTTCTATTCATTGTAATGTATTTATTGTTTTGTTTATTGCTTTTGTTTATTGATGTACAGTTGGGCTTGTCCTCATGTAAGCCGCTCTGAGTCCCTTGGAGAGATGGTGGTGGGGTATAAATAAAGTATTATTATTATTATTATTATTATTATTATTATTATTATTTTATAAAGGGGACATTTGGGTCCCTTGCCAGATAAGCCTGGGTTGGTCACTTCCTGAGTCTCTCTCAAAGGGAAAACTGTTTTGTTGACTGTGGCACAAACATTCCTAGGCAGTGGGTCGCTGTGAGTTTTCCGGGCTGTATGGGCATGTTCCAGAAGCATTCTCTCCTGGTGTTTCGCCCACATCTGTGACAGGCAACCTCTGAGAATGCCTGCCATAGATGTGGCAGAAATGACAGGAGAGAATGCTTCTGGAACATGGCTGTACAGCCTGGAAAACTTGCAGCAACCCAGTTATTCCAGCCATGAAAGCCTTTGACAACACATTCCTGGGCAGCCGTGAAGTCCAATTGTCTCCTGTTGGTCTTGCCTGTAGTTTTCGTTCCTGCGGAGTCTGTCCTTTAATTCCCCCTTATCTGATTTCTGAGGTGTTAACTGAGAAAAGTGTGTTCTGGAGTTATATAGCTCCCAGCATAACTTGTGGATGTGCCAGTTGTTTTCAGGAAGTAAGTTCTCCTCCTCGAGCAAACATATGACAAACCAGCCTTCAGTTATTTTTCTTTAGCTATGTAAGCTCAAAGCGGGTTAGTTTCACTTTCGTTGTGCCTGTTTTTCCTGCAGTTTTGAATAGCTTTTCCTTTGGTGGTTTGACAGAATGTCAATAAAAATCTGGACACGAAAACTAGACTGTTGTTTAGTAGGGTGATGCATAATTCAGAATAAAATCGAAACTCGTATCCAGTTAATTGAATTTGTGCTGTTTCCGAGGCATGCTATTTTCGTGCATATGAAACTATTTCCGAGGTGGCGGGAGGGATTTAGAATTTGAATAACTCACCCTTTTTTTTGTAACTGTTCTGTAACATTCAGATGTTTCCCAAGGTCAGTCTAATTTTCACTATAACCCTTAACTTTGGTAAAACCAGGATAAGATAAAGTGCTTTTTAAATTTTCTCCTTTGCCGGTGCAACCATAAGGAAGGGAGCTGTGGGCGTGATTAATCACAGCCATCTTAATTGTAGTTTGGAAAGGTCAGGCCCCCACTGGTAGAGAATTGCAAAAGGCCCTGCCGTAAACTACATTTCCCAGAATGCAAAGCTGCTTAGGACTCAAATGAGGCTGAAGGACCCAAAGCTGCTTAGGACTCAAATGAGGCTGAAGGACCCAAGTGAGGGCTGGCCTCGCAGTCGCCATTTAGAGTTGATCTAAATAAAACAAATATCTGTAAAAAGCACGCAGGCAAGTAATGTGTTTGTGTGTCATAAAGACAGACAAAAAAATTCAAGGGGATTGCTGTTGTCGCTTTTGAGGGGGGGATATAAATTGGTCTAAAATCTTTCTGAAACTTCCAGGGATTGATGCCCTCGCTGTACATCTATATAAATAAAAATGTAATGTTCGTTTATAGGATTAGCATAACTCAAAAACCACTGGGCGAATTGACACCAAATTTAGACACCTCTCAGGCCAATGTATGTCCATTACCCCTAAAAACACACAAAAAAAAAAAAAAACCCCAGCAGAACAGACTTGAAACTTTGCCAGCAGACATCAGACAGGCACCTTCGTTGCTGGCGTTTTGGAGAATGGTCAAGACCTGGCTCTATGAGCAAGCGTTTGGCTAAGTAATGCAACTAACTAAGGAAGACGGTAACTGAATATAGGAACGGCACAATGACTATGAGAATGGATCTGACTTTAACGGAGGCGTTGTATATGTTGTTTGTGGGTTGTGTGTCTGATGTTAATTGTTGGTGGAGCGACTTTGTCGTTCCGGTTTTTTGTACTATTGTGTTTTAACTGCACTGTGAACCGCATTGAGTCGCCTGCTAAAGGCTGAAATATGCGGTATAAAAGTGAAGCAAATAATAATAATAATAATAATAACCGCCCAAAATAATCAATATATAAATATACAGATACACTCATATACATATACACATGCACACATAGATACATACACACACATATATACACAAACACACACAAATATACACATACATATACACATGCACACATAAACACATATACATATAGACTTATGTATATGTGCATGTGTATATGTAAATATGTGTGCATGTGTATATGTGTATGAGTGTATGTGTATGTGTATATATAGTTTATTTTTGTGGGTTTTAAGTCCGTTCTGCTGGGGGTTTTTTTGTGTGTTTTTATGGTTCCCACAAACAAAAATTACATTTTTATTTTTTATAGATATACACATACACACATATACATATAGACATACATACACGCATATATACACAAGCACACACATATACACAATATACATATACACATATAAACAAAAAATACACAAATATATACACACGTATACACACATGCACAAACACATATATACGCATCTATGTATATTTATATTTATATCTATATATATGCAAACACACATATATACACAAATATTTACACACACATAAGCACATACATACACACACAAAACGTATACACAGACTGGGCCACAGCAACGTGTGGCAGGGGACGGCTAGTTATATATAAAATTCAAGCAGATAGCCCTTGTAGTTTTACATACATACATACATATATTTCTTTAAAGCACAGTGGCAAGGTTGGTCAGAAGTGAACTCTCATTCCCAGAACTGCTTTTAAGAGGACTGTTAAGACAGGGGAAGAATTAATAGGAAGTGGAGGAAATGGGTGCACTCTCTTCTTTGGTCACCTTCTCCGCTGTGTTGGCAAAAGTTTGTGGCTGGTCTTCCATCAAAGCTTGAGCTGTTTGCTGGTTGGTTGACAGTGACAGTGTTGACAGGGAAATGTTGTTGTTTTCCATTGCTTGGCCATTCTTGCCTCGGCTCCTTAGCTTGGCCTCGTCTTTGTCCCATCTCCTCTTTGGGTTCCTTTTTCCATGTGATCCCTTTGGGATGTGGAGCTGGGGCTTTTACCGGGGGGGGGGGGCAGCCTTTTTGGTGGCAAACCCACTCTGTGTGTGGGCCTCGTTGTTGCTTTCCCACCTTTTCCTTAACTGGCTGCTTTGCAGAATCCCCCGGGGACCCGTGCCGCAGCCCTTGGAGGACCGGATCTTCACGCCAACTGTCTCCACTGTGTATAGCACGGTAAGTACAGTATCCATGGGTGATTTTCCGCCTCTTCTGCTGATTTCCGGGCCCTTCTGATGCCTTCTGGTAGCCCCTCAGTTCTTGCTTCTAAGGTTCAGTAGCCTCAGGCGGTGACTTTGGGGCATCTTTTGACAAGCCCAGTGTTTCTCAACCTGGGGGTCAAGACCTTTGGGGGGGGGTCATGAGGGAGTTTCAGGGGGGTCGTCAAAGACCAACCAAAGATCTCCCCTCTTGTTTATTGTATCCACTTCCCTCAAACTAGGATTCCAAGGTATAATATAGAGCAGTGTATCTCAACGTGGGGGTCGCAGCCACTGGGGAGGTCGTGAGGGGGTTCAGAGGGTTCGCAAAAAACATCAGAAAACATATATTTCTGATGGTCTGAGGAAACCCTTTGGCAGAGAAGGCCGAAGATCTCTCTGCCTGTCCTCCTCTTCCTTTCTGGAAACAGATGGTGAATCCTCCTACCAAAAGCCCTCCTCCACTGTGATTGGTCGGCCTCTCAGCCAAGGGGAGGGCCGTTTCTGAGACTCAAAGCGGGGAGGGGAGAGCAGGCATGCTCGGCGCATGTCTGGTCGAGGGAGAGCGTGCGAGGCTGGAGGGAGGCTCTTGCCAGCGAGCCCCTTCAAGGCATCGGGATTCTGTGTGGAAAGTTTGGCCCAATTCTATCATTGGTGGGTTTCAGAATGTTTGATTGTAGGTGAACTATAAATCCCAGCAACTACAACTCCCAATTGTCAAGGTCTATTTCCCCCAAATTCCACCAGTGTTCACATTTGGGCTTATTGAGTATCCATGCCAAGCTTGGTCCAGATCCATCATCATTTGAGTCCACAGTGCTCTCTGGATGTAGGTGAACTAAAACTCCAAAACTCAAGGGCAATGCCCACCAAATCCTTCCAGTATTTTCTGTTGGTCGTGGGAGTTCTGTGTGGTACGATTGGTTCAGTTCCATCGTTGGTGGAATTGCTCTTTGCTCGTAGGTGAACTATAAATCCAAGCAACTACAACTCCCAAATGACAAACCCAATCCCCCCAACCCCATTAGGAAGATAGAGGAAAACTGGGCTAGACTGTATAGCCATTTCACTAGTTGCTGTGAGGGTTAGCCATGGTTGCATCCTCAATGGACATCCTCCCAGGGGTCCAACAGCCGAGAGGTGTCTTGTGTTAGGGGATATTCCCGTCACAAAGTGCGTCCTCCAGGAAAGTGATGACAGAGGCTGAGCCACTCCCTCACTGGGCCAATATGCTCAGGATGTGGGTCAGCAGGCCAATCCTGTTTGCGCTGGGGATGTGAGGCGGCAAAACAAATCCTGGGCAGAAGAGCTAAGGTTGCCACCAGGAGGGTTTCCTCCCAGTTGGCTCATTGCTTGGTTCAGATTCCTAGGTACTACTGGTATATTCTAGCCCAGTGTTTTGCTTTCCAGCCAGGTTTGTTTGTCCCCAATTGCCCCCTTGGCTATGAACAAAATGCTCAGAATGATGTGGATTATATGGCACTGGCTTTTTAAGTCTTGAATTCATCCTTTGTTGGGTGAACTTGACCTGTGTTTTGGAGCAGTGTGATGTGTCATGCCAGGAACCACAACACCGTCTGTGCCCGGCTATTGTTATTGTGATGTCCTTGGTGCTCACAGGCCCCCACTTGCGCAGTGCTGACCTTAATAGGTTTATCATAGATCATGAGCCTGATCCCTGGGAATCCATGTTTAAATAATGTTCCCACTATTTGGGATTCTGCTGCTTCAAGGCAGATTAAAACCACTGCCTGTTAAAAGCAAGAGTGGAAAGCTGTTGTTGCGTTAACAATGTGGGAAACAGCAGACTGACACAGTTCTCACTGGTTTTATGGAGTCTTGTGGAATGCCTGCATTGTAGGATGAGAGTCACAACCATAAAGATTCTGTAAGCAACACTTGAGATGTACATATTCCCACCTTTGGGTTAGGATTTGGTTGTTCTGGCAAATGAGAGTTTTTGTCCAGGCTTCCAAATATAAAATAATTCATCTGAGGATGCCTGCAGTAGATGTGGGCGAAACGTCAGGAAAGAGCCTCTCTCCAGCCTCACACGCTCTCCCTCACCCTGTACATGCTCCTGGAACATGTCCATACACACAGCAACCCATAAAATAAGTCATCTGAGGATTCCTGCCATAGATGTGGGCGAAACGTCAGGAGAGAGCCTCTCTCCAGCCTCATATGCTCTCTCTCACCCCACACATGCTCCTAGAACATGGTCATACACACAGCAACCCATAAAATAAGTCATCTGAGGAGTCCAGGCTTCCAAATATAAAATAATTCATGTGAGGATGCCTACCGTAGATGTGGGCAAAACGTCAGGAGAGAGCCTCTCTCCAGCCTCACACACTCTCTCTCACCCCACACATGCTCCTGGAACATGGCCATACACACAACAACCATAAAACAAGTCATCTGAGGTTGCCTGCCATAGATGTGGGCAAAACACCAGGAGAGAGCCTCTCTCCAGCCTCACACGCTCTCCCTCACCCGCATATGCTTCTGGAACATGGCCATACACACAACAACCGTAAAACAAGTCATCTGAGGTTGCCTGCTGTAGATGTGGGTGAAAAGTCGGGAGAGAGTCTCTCTCCAGCCTCACACGCTTTCCCTCGCCCGCACGTGCTCCTGGAACATGGCCATACACACAGCAACCCATAAAATAATTCATCTGAGGATGCCTACCGTAGATGTGGGCGAAATGTCAAGAGTCGGCCTCTCCTCAGCCTCACACGCTCTCCCTCAACACGCATATGCTCCTGGAACATGGCCATACACACCACAACCATAAAACAAGTCATCAGAGGTTGTCTGCCATAGATGTGGGCAAAACTTCAGGAGAGAGCCTCTCTCCAGCCTCACACGCTCTCCCTCGCCCTGCACATGTTCCTGGAACATGGCCATACACACAGCAACCCATAAAATAATTCATCTGAGGATGCCTGCCGTAGATGTGGGTGAAACGTCAGGAGAGAGCCTCTCTCCAGTCTCACATGCTCTCCCTCGCCCTGCACACGCTCCTAGAACATGGCCATACACACAGCAACCCATTAAATAATTCATCTGAGGATGCCTGCCGTAGATGTGAGTGAAACAACAGGATACAGCCTCTCTCCAGCCTCACACGCTCTCCCTTGACACGCATATGCGTGTCCTGGAACATGGCCATACACACAGCAACCCGTAAAATAAGTCTTTGGAAGAGGGATAGACCTCTAAGGAAAAAGAAACAACCACTTCAATGTCACACCAGCCACAAACTTTTGCCCTGCTACGTCTGTTTAAATCATTGTTGTGGTATTGAAGCCTATCAGCCATAAAATATTGCCCTGCCCTTTTCTTTGAATCTTTGCTTCCTCAGGCAAATGTGCAAACACCAGCATTACTGCAGGAAGCCTTTTGTGAAAGGCCCCGTGCCTTCTGCTTGCACAGAGTCACATGCACTCTCCTCATTGCTAGGAGACGGAAGTAATTTGAGCCAGGACAGGGCATGACCTCCGGCTTCCTGCCTAGAACCTGGCCTCCTGTGCAAAAGGATCCGGTGGTGTGCGAAACCATCTATCAGGCATCGCTTTGTCCCTGCAAAGAGTGGATAATTTCTGATCAAAGAGAGACGGGCTGCCTGGAGCACACTGGCTGCGGATGCCTCTCTTCAAAGGGAATCATGGCTCCCAGAGCAACCAACTTCATTGTCATTTTTTGGGATGTGGGGGGCAAGCGGGGATTTGAGGGTGTCTTTGCCACTTCTACCTGAACAGGTTTAGGGGCTTTTGCTCATTTGCCACAACAAGAAGCTGGAGAGTGCTTAACGAAGCTGAAGGTTGTCTCCCCCATGAAAACGACGCTTGCCTTTTGCAGGTCAACATGGCCCATATTACACATTGCTATTCTCTGCCTCTGGGGAAAAAACAGAAATGTGAAGATATGATCTGAAAAGCAGGCATCCTCTTAGGGCCCATCGAGGAGACATCTTTGGATGCGGTGGTCCACCTCCATCGTTTCTCAAGCCTCATCTGCCTCTCTCAAACTCCTGCTGTGCTGTCAGACTTTTGTTTTGCCTATCAAAAAGCTAGCAGAGAGAGCTCCAGCTCCCCATGCGGGAACATGAGAGAAGCCCTCCCACAAAGATGGTAAAACATCAAACATCTGAGCATCTCCTGTGCAGCATCCTTGCAGACAGCCAATCCTCTCACACCAGAAGCAACTTGCACTTTTTCAAGTTGCTCCAAACACACACACACACACAAAATCTGCCTTTTCTGGGATTTGTTTTTCACCTCAGATGGATGTGACATAGACTCATAGAATAATATAGTTGGAAGAGACCACATGGGCCATCTAGTCCAACCCCATTCTGCCATGCAGGACAGGTCAAGTCCAGGCCGCAAGTCACCTGGCCCTTCTACAGAGCGTGCCCTGCCCTACTGCATTTGTGTGTGTTGTGGTAACTGCACAGTGGCAGGTAGAAAGGCGCTCCAAAGAGGTCACCACTTCTGCACAAAGAATCATGGGTTGCCTTCTTTCTTCATTCTTTGGAAGCACTTTACAAGTCCTGCAGCCTCAAGAAAGCTCCGAGCTTTGAACTCCGTGGCTTGATGTGGCATTTGGGGGCTGTGTGGTGGTAGTGCTGGGAGTGTTGTTTTAGTGATGTGTGCTGGGGAAAGCATTCAGTTTCGTTGTACGAAGTTATTATATTCTATTCACTAACCATATAATCCTAAACCATACCATATGGCAGTGTGTCTTCAAGTCACCTCTCGCCTTACGATGACCCCTTCGTTAGAGCAGGCATGGCCCAACTTTGGCCCTCCCTCCAGGTGGGATGTGAGAATTGGTTTCTGTATCAGGCAGAGAAAACACCTTAACCCGGAACCCTTTCCAGAGGGAGGGTGGGAGGTCAGAGTTTAATAAGATGCACAGTGTTTGCGTTTAGCAGGCATCCATTTTGGAAGATAACAAAAGACTGGGCACCGGTCAGAGTTGGCCCAGTTTGGCTTTTCCAGAACTGCAGATCTGCGGATTCAGCCAACGGCTCGGTCCTAGCAGGGGAATGCCTGTTTTTCCTGGCAACGGATGTGGCGTTCAGTAATAAAACAGGCCTTTGGAAGCCCTTCCCCACAGCACTCTGTCTTTCTTGGCTGCAGACTAGATCTGGGGCGGAGGAGGGAGGAAGCCTGGTTATTGGGGGGGGGGGGGAGAAAACATAGAACGAAGGAGAGGCTTAGCCTCTAAAGATGTGGAACATGACATTCAAGGCACTCCTTTGACTCCACTGGAGCATCAGGCCTTATATGCATTTAATTTCCATTGTGTTCTGACTGGAATTGGGGGGAGCACCTATATTGGATAAATATGAGGATTTAAATCAGCGTTTCTCAACCTGGGGGGTCACAAGGGGGGTTTCAGAGGGGTCGCCAAAGACCACCAGAAAACACATGTTTCAATAATGAGTGTTCCAGCTCATTCTGCCCATTTTGGTCCCTATAAATCCCTTTGTTTGGCTTTGTTGTGGAGCTCTGCATGAACTCTCCTCCTTGGTTTGGCTAACGCTCTCCTTCCTTGCAGGTGGCCCAAGTTGCCCGTCAGCCCGGCCCTCCCGCCCCCTCCCCTTACTCCGCACATGAGATAAGCAAAGGGCACCCCTCCCTTGCCGCAACGCCACCCGGGCATGCCTCTTCTCCCGGCCTCACGCAGGTAAGGAAGAAGGCCTTTGCGCCGAGAGAGCACATGCGGGTTTAACAAGCGTACTGTACGCATGTAGGAATCAGTAAGGCATTTTCCACAGCTGAGGACTGTATGGTGTGATTAAAGCATGGGTCCCCACTCTTCCACTGAGAAGAAATGAAGTTGGGAAGTGAGTGAGAGTGGGAAGGGAGCGGGGGACTTGCCTTGCAGAAGGAAGGGTTGAATCGCTTCCCTTGGAAATACAGTAGAGTCTCGCTTATCCGACAGAAACGGGCCAGCAGAACGGCAGATAAGCGAGACTCTACTGCATTATCCATCCACCAACCCATTCTATTTATCCATCCATCCATTATCTACCTATCCATCCAATCCATCCACCAACCCATTCAATCTATCTATCCATCTATCCATTCAATCCATCCATTCATCCATCATCTACCTATCCATACATTCAATCTATCCATCCATCCACCAACTCATTCTATCCATCATCTATCTATCCATACATTCAATCTATCCGTCCATCCATCCATCCATCACCTATCCATACATTCAATTTATCTATCCATCCATCCATCCATCCATCAACCCATTCTATCCATCCATCATCTACCTATCCATACATTTAATCCATCCATCCACCCATTCAATCCATCCATCCACCCATCCATCTATCCATCCACCAACCTATTCTATCTATCCATTCTATCTGTCTATCTATCCATCCATTATCTACATACCTATCCATCTGTTCAATCTATCGATTTGTCCATCCATCCACCAACCCATTATATCCATCCATTCAATCTATTCATCCATCCATTCATCTATCCATGCACCCACCAACCCATTCTATCTATCCATTCATCCATTATATATCTATGTATCCATCCATCCATTCTATCTATCTATCTATCTATCTATCTATCTATCTATCTATCTATCATCTATCTATCTATCTATCTATCTATCTATCTATCCACCAATCCATTCTATCTATCCACCAATCCATTCTATCTATCCATTCATCCATCATTCAGTCTATTCATCCATCCATCTATCCATGCACCCACCAACCTATCCATCCACCTATCCATCCATTCAATCTATTTATCGATCTATCTCTCCATCTACCAACCCATTGTATCTCTCCATCCATCTATCCATTCAGTCTGCCCATTCATCATCTATCTTTCCATCCATTCAGTCTACAGTAGAGTCTCACTTATCCGACATAAATGGGCTGGCAGAACGTCAGGAAAAATGAAAATGTCGGATAATGGGGAGTCTCCTACTGATACCCATCCGACGCATCGTTAGACGCCTAGAGTACTATCAACAGAGTACGACTAGAGTACGCCTAGAGTACTATCAACAGAGACTCAAAGAGAGAAGGCAAGGCAAGGCTTTGGGGCTAGAGTGGCCCAGCAGGAAGTGCCCGGATGATGCGGAAGAGGAGTGTGGAAACCACCGAGGGAAGGAGGGAGGGTGCTTCCACTTCCCATCCTGCCTCTTTTCCCCCTTTCCTCCCTCCCCATCTTTCCCTTTTCACTTATTGGGAATGGAGAGAGTGTTGAGGAAATGCATTCCTTTCATTGAAGGGGAAATGCTGGAGGAAAAGGGGAAGGTCGGATAAGGCGGAAGGTCGGATAAGGGAAGGTCGGATAAGCAGGACTCTCCTGTACAGCAAAGGAGGTACAGCCTTCCAGGGAGACTGGCAAGAGTGGTTTTGATCCCATGAGAAGAGAGTGGCCGATTGTCCAGGCCCCAAAGCTGCATTTCAAGCCCACCTTCCATTGCTTTTGTTTCAAGAGCCTGAAGCAGGAGGATGTTGGGCTGCACTTTGGGTCGTGATCATGAAAGGAACTGGGAAGGAAGGGCACAAGGAGGCAGTCAGGAGCCTTTTTCCACCTCCGGCTCTGCGTCAGAGTTGCTTGAGCTGCCACACCTTCTCTGGTGGTCTTGATGGGATTACATGGAAGGAGACATAGCATGCTTCAACCCCAGCCATGCTTGTATGCACTGTCAGGGTGGTCGCATACATGGTTAGTGTAGGAACTGCCATGGCAGCCGGTTGTGCTTGTGAATGCTTCCTTTCTGTTTCCCTGGTCCTCTTTCTAACCTTTGCAAGTGTCACCACTTGAGTGGCACCCCCAAGTTGTTAAGTTACGAAGATCCCGCAGGAATGCCCATTCGGCCCTCTTAAGTTCCAGGAGGCAGGCTGCGTGTCCCCCACAAGAAGGGTCCTCCTTCGCCTGCCTCGAATGCTCAAGCGAGCCACAGCCTTCCCTTGCCCCCCTCTACCTTTTCCAGCTTTGCCAAAGGAGGATAGGAAGCGCCCGCTTTGAGCGTCCCCCCGTCTCTCTTTCCGTCACTCTCTGTCTCTCTCTCTCTCCTTTCCTTCTTTCCTTCCTTTCCGCCTTCCTCTCTTACTCTGTCGCTCTCTCTCACTCTTCTCTCGCTCCAGCAGCCAGGAGGGAGGAGGGACAGAAGCTTCCCGCCCCACCCAAGAGCCAGCAGTCTTTTTGAAGATCCAAGGGAACTGGTGCAAAGGATTCTGGGATGTGGGATGGTGAGTCGCAAGAGGACCGAGGTGGAGCCGTGCCCCGCTCAAAGGGACGAAGGAAAAGAGTCCGGCGCCCGCAAGGGAGGAGGCCCCGACGGGAGGGTGGGCTCCCAAGGGCTGCGTGCAGAGTGCCTCGAGGTGCCGTGTTTGGCAGAGAAGGCACCTTCGGCTCTGGCGGTGACACTGGGTGGTTGCTTTGTCCTTGAAAAACAGCAGCCTTGTCAGTCTTTGTGGCTGCTCAGAGGAGCAGAGTCTGTGGAGCAAGGTTTCCGGTGTGGTGTGTTGTCTTTAGAGCATTATTTCTCAACCTGGGGGTATGGACTCTGAGCGGGACTTCAGAGGGGTCACCAAAGACCATCAGAAAACACGTATTTCTAATGGTCTTGGGAAGCCCTTTGGCAGAAAAAGCTGCCTATCTTTCTTTTCCTTTTTGGAAACAGAGGGCAAATCCTCTCACCAAAAGCCCTCCACCTGCTGTGATTGGCCAGCCTCTCAGCCAAGGGGAGGGCTGTTTGTGAGACTCCAAGAGGGGAGGGGAGAGCAGGCATGCTTGGTGCATGTGCGAGCGAGGGAGAACATGCGAGGCAGGAAGGAGGCTCGCACTAGAGAGTTGAAGATCTCTCCGCCTGTCCTCTTACTTATTGGAAACAGAGGGTGAATCCTCCCACCAAAAGCCCTCCACCTGCTGTAATTGGCCAGCCTCTCAGCCAAGGGGAGGGCTGTTTGTGAGACTCCAAGCAGGGAGGGGAGAGCATGCGAGGCAGGAGGGAGTCTCGCACCAGAGAGCTGAAGATCTCTCCGCCTGTCCTTCTCTTCCTTATTGGAAACAGAGGGCGAATCCTCTCACCAAAAGCCCTCCTCCTGCTGTGATTGGCCGGCCTCTCAGCCAAGCGGAGGGTTGTTTCTGAGACTCCAAGTGGGGGGGGGGGGAGAGCAGGTGTGCTCAGTGCATGGCAGCGTGGTGCACATCTGTGAGCGAGGGAGAGCATGCGAGGCTGGAGAGAGGCTCCCCTCCAATCATTGGTGGAGTTAAGAATGCTCTCTGAGTATAGGTGAACTATAAATACCAGCAACTACAACTCCCAAATGTCAAGGTGTATTTTCCCCAAATGCCACATTTGGCCTTATTGAGTATCCATGCCAAGTGCGTATTGAGTATTTATGCCAAGTTTGGTCCAGTTCTATCATTGGTTGAGTTCACAAGGCTCTCTGGATGTAGGCAAACTACAACTCCAAACTCAAGGTCAAGACCCACCAAACCCTTCCAGTATTTTCTGTTGGTCACTGGAGTTTTGTGTGCCCAGTTTGTTTCCATTCCATTGTTGGTGGTGTTCAGAATGCTCCTTGATTGTAGATGAACTATAAATCCCAGCAACTACAACTCCCAAATGAGAAAAACCACCCCCCCCCCCAAACCCCACCAGTATTCAAATTGGGATGTATCAGGTATTTGTACTAAATTTATTCCAGTAAAGGAAAATACTGCGATGGTTGGGTGTCGTCACCACAGGAGGAATTTGATTCATTAGGAAAGTTGAGAAACACATTTGGGTTGCTCTTGTGATTTGAGATTGTGATTTGAGATTAGTGGCAGTCTCGCTTCCCCCTACATGTGTTGTTGTCAACGTTGAGATGCATTTGTGAATGTTCTTCCCTGTGATTGGGCTGAGGCATTTGGGAACCGGTCGACCTGAGGCCATCCCGTGCCGTTTCCCAGGCGTGTTTTTCAAGGTGGTTCCTTGGCACACAGCGCAGCGCTGGCACCGGTGCCAAGGCAGAGCTTTCCGTGCTGTGTTTATTTGGGAGGCGTGACTCAGCACACCCTGCCCTGCGTGACCCCCCCCCCCCTCGGCCTGTTTATTGGGTTTATACGGGTTTGGAAACGCAGGTGCAGATCCTCCTTGGGGAGGGGAGATTTCCAAACGGCAGGAGTCCTTCCTGGAGCTTCTGCCCTGCATGCCAGGGATGCCACAGGCTGCCAAAGGCATGCCTCACTGGGTGGAAGAGATACTCTGCTCTGATTCTTCTCAGCCACGGTTTCCCAAGTTCCCTGGCCTCATGGGCTTCTCTTGTCCTCCCTTGACGCCGTTTGGGATGATGTTTTTGGGGAGAAGGAGGTGTTTGGTTGCTGTCTGAGTGGACCAGGAGAAGCTTTCGCAAAGCCACGAGGCTGCCCTTCAAGTTGGTATTGCCAGCCAGCATTCGTTGCTCTGTGCTCCAGAGAAGTGTCCAAGGGCAAATGGTTCCAGTCGGCCTCTTGAGTTGCGGAGGAAGAAGTTGTTGTGTTGTTGTGACCGAGAGACCACGCCGGGAGAAGGGCAGAGGGTGTGTGCCGGGCAAAGGTACAAGTCACTGATTTTTGGAGTTTGCACTGCTCCTTCTGGCCCAGGATAGCTGAAAGGGGGGCAGTTCCATCCTGTCCTTGCTTCTCAGGCATTCCTTCTTCTAGTACCCTCATTGAGCTGAGTTGGGGGAGCGGGTGGGAGGAGCCCGGTGTCCCGCTGTTTGCTGCTGTGCTAACCGCCGTGCCTCTCTCTTTTCCCGGCAGGCCCCTTACCCTTCTGGACAGAATGCCGCGCCGACCGCGCTGGTCTACCCACAACCCCCGCAGACCATGAGCACGCAGCCCCAGGCACGCTCCCCGGTAAGAGAAGAGCAGCAGCCGCAGGAGGAGCCCTTCTTCTTGCTTAGCTGGAGCTTGGTGTGGCTCATTTATTTATTTATTTGCAACATTTATACGCCGCCCTTCTCACCCTGAAGGGGACTCAGAGCGGCTTACAAGATATATTGTACTATACAATTATATTGTAATATTATTAGTAATATTACATTTAATATAAACTGTATATAACATTTAATATAAAATATATAATTATAATATAATATTGGTATTAGTATTATACTGTATTACATTATAATGTTATACATATTATATGTATATACAATATATATTAGCATAGCACAGGAGACAAGGTGGAACTGTCCCCTGGCCTCCCCTGTCTTCACTCTGGCTTAGAGCGGAGGTTGGCACTGAGGGAGGGGTCTCCAACTGATGACATATGCAGGAGACAAGATGGAACTGTCCCTTGGCCTCCCCTGTCTTCACTCTGGCTCAGAGCAGAGGTTGGCGCTGAGGAAGGGGTCTCCAACTGATGACATATGCAGGAGACAAGATGGAACTGTCCCCTTGGCCTCCCCTGTCTTCACTCTGGCTCAGAGCAGAGGTTGGCGCTAAGGAAGGGGTCACCAACAGATGACATATGCAGGGGACAAGATGGAACTGTCCCCTGGCCTCCCCTGTCTTCACTCTGGCTCAGAGCAGAGGTTGGCGCTGAGGAAGGGGTCTCCAACAGATGACATATGCAGGGGACAAGATGGAACTGTCCCCTGGCCTCCCCTATCTTCACTCTGGCTCAGAGCAGAGGTTGGCGCTGAGGAAGGGGTCTCCAACTGATGACATATGCAGGGGACAAGATGGAACTGTCCCCTGGCRTCCCCTGTCTTCACTCTGGCTCAGAGCGTAGGTTGGCGCTGAGGGAGGGGTCTCCAACTGATGACACCTTCCTCCTACATGTCCTTTGCCAAGCCTTTGCGTTTGGCGCTCTGAAATGGGAAGGAAGGGGCTGGCGGGAGGGAGAGAGGTGCTCTCCGTCCATCTGGAAGACGCCAGTTGCCACGTGAGGAGTGCCACCATGTGCCTTCTTTTCAAGACCAAGGCTTTACAGACCCTTTGGCTTGTGGGCTTCTCATTTGCTGCTGAATCAGCTCTGAACCTCATTCTTCATGGGATGACAGCTTAGAGATAGGATGGTTTCTTCCCATCAGGAAGACACTTGAGTGCATAAGGAGGGTCGCTCGTTCCCCACCCCTTTGGAAGGATTGGAAAGGAAGCCATCCCTTATTTATTGTTGATTAATTTACAGTGTTTATAGTCCTCCTTTCTCACACTCGGGGTGAATCACAGCGCACACATACACGGCAAATATTCAGTGCCGTTCTTAGACATACAAGACAGACAGAAAGAGGTATTTCAGCATTTTTTTGGCGCCTGGAGGTTATGATTGATTTCAGCCACAGGGAGGTGCTGTTTCCTCCTTTTTCTTTGATTGCCGGCAATTTTATGGTGTCGTAAAATACCTCCCCGCTTTAAGCAGGGCCTAAATTCTTTACTCACAGCTCAGCTGTTCTCGAACTGCTTAGGTGGACAGTAAGCTAGTCTTGACAGTCAGGCTTCAAACTTGCCACCTTCTGGGACGGTATTGCTGCTGGTGATTAACCAGGTGTGCTACAGCCCGGCCCTTATTGAGTCAGTCCAACTCAGGCTTCGAACTTGCCACCTTCCGGGACGGTATTGATCTATTGCTGCTGGTGATTAACCAGCTGTGCTACAGCCCATCCCTTACTGGTCAATCCAACTCAGGCTTCAAATTTGCCACCTTCCGGTGGGCAGTGATCTATTGTTGCTGGCGATTAACCAGTTGTGCTACAGCCCGGCCCTTCCTGGTCACTCAGACTCAGGCTTCGAACTTGCCACCTTCTGGTAGGCAGTGATCTTTTGCTGCTGGCGGTTAACCATTTGTACTACAGCCCGGCCCTTACTGGTCAATCCGACTCAGGCTTCGAACTTGCCACCTTCTAGTGGGCAGTGATCTATTGTTCCTGGCGATTAACCAGCTGTGCTACAGCCCGGCCCTTACTAGTCAATCTGACTCAGGATTCGAACTTGCCACCTTCCGGTGGGCAGTGATCTATTGCTCCTGACGATTAATTCGCTGTGCTACAGCCCGCCCCCAGCTTGCTCTTCCCAGGTGAATGAATGGGAGTTTGCCATCTCTTCCGAGATGAAGCTGGAGGTGGAGGGAGCTTACGGAAGTGCTTCCCAGCAAACTTTGGTGCTGCTGAGGGAGATGGGTATGAGTGTTGATAAGGGTTGGAAAGGATCGCAAAGGATTGGTGGATCTTCCTTGTTCCTTGGCTATTCCTGTTTGCTTCTTCCATTTTGTGAGCACATTTCTCCTAAACATGGACCCCCACAGACACTGGAGAGAGGATAAGGAGCAGGCCAGTCCATCAGTACAGATACAGCCCATGCATGTGCCACAGATTGAAGGGTTTTAGGCCTTTCCCGGGTGTTTTTGGCGGCTTCCTGGACACGGAAGGACCACTGAAGTCCCCCTGCCAGACCTTTGGGTCCCTGTCTGTCCCTGTCCTGCAGCAAAGCTTTGACTGTGTAGCATCCTTGGTTTTTCCATTTCTTTCTTTCTATTATTACTATTACTATGATTATCATCATCATCCCTTTGTGGATTTATTTTGCATACAGTGTGATGTGTTTTTGGCCTTCTGTTGTGGTGGTGTTTTCTGACTCTCTGTGCCTTTCCTTTTTGTGTTTTTGTTCCTCCCGCTTCTCCTCATCAGTTTGCTGCGGGGCCTCGACCTGCCCATCACCAGGTACGGTACCCCCCCTCCTCCTCCTGCCTCCTCTGCTAATTACTTGTGGGGGAGGGGGCTTCACGCATCCATAATCTCTGCTAGGAAGACTCTCAGGCCCATGAGGCAGCTCGTATCTCGCTCCTTGGGATCACTGGTGCTCTTCTTCGCTGGTTAATGCCCCACCAACGGCACTCCCAAGCCTGAGGCTGCCACCGTTTCTGTTAGACACGAAAGCGCTGGCGTTCCCTTGAGCTTTTGGTGCCTGCTTCTCTCCTTCCTCCCACGCTTTCAAGACCTGACCATAGGAAGCTACTTTACCTGAACTCCCAGAGGCTTGATGTTATTCCAGGGATACAATGAAATACCTGAAATGTCTCATCCACTTTCAACGCACTGCTCATTGAGTGCAAATATCCTGGAAATCTTGGTTGCCTGGAGTGTTTGGAAGAAGTTTGAGGCTAGCCTTAAAGAGGAGGGTAGTGTGAGCACCCTTTTTTCTCTAGCTGTGAATCATTAGGCAGCATAGATGACAGGGTTGTACTGGGCCCATAACCCTGGTTGGGTGAGTGGGCTTATCAACAAAACACCCTCATCATTAGTGAACAGCAGAGTAACTTATTAACAGCAGCGTGACCCAGCACCAGTAGCCCAAAGTGATAATAATAAGAAAAACGCAGAGACCAATGTTACTATCTCTTGCATAGGGGGCTTTTCTTTGTAGTAAAATAATATGGCTGCACAATTTACAACAAGGTTTCCATAACACAAATAAAGAAATACATAGTAGCTTTACACATAGCGGCCTTCACACTGGAGCTTTCTCACACAACGCTTCTCTCACACTGAAGCTTTCTCACACGAGACTTCTCTCACATTGGGGCTTTCTCACACAAGGCTTCTCTCACATTGGAGCTTTCTCAAACGAGGCTTCTCTCACACTGGAGCTTTCTCACACGAGGCTTCTCTCACTGGAGCTTTCTCACACGAGGCTTCTCTCACACTGGAGCTTTCTCACACGAGGCTTCTTTCACTGGAGCTTTCTCACATGAGGCTTCTCTCACTGGAGCTTTCTCACACGAGGCTTCTCTCACACTGGAGCTTTCTCTCACAAGGCTTCTCACTGGAGCTTTCTCACATGAGGCTTCTCTCACATTGGATCTTTCTCACACAAGGCTTCTCTCACACTGGAGCTTTCTCACACGAGGCTTCTTTTGCACTGGAGCTTTCTCACACAAGGCTTCTCTCACACAAGGCTTCACACAGAGGTTTACCTCACACTCCTCAGGTCAACACTAGCTTTGGCCCGCTGACTAATGGACTTCGGCCTACTCACTCTCCTCAGGGCAACACTAGCTATGGCCTGCTGACTCTTAACAGGCTTTGGCCTACTAATTCTTTCAGTGCTTGACTCACATTTTTGTAATTAAAAATACCTAGTTCATTTTTAATATTTCTGACAAGGGTTGCTGTGAGTTTTCTGGGCTGTTCCATAAGCATGCTCTCCTGACGTCAGGTGAGAATGCTTCTGGAACATGGCCATACAGCCCGGAAAACTCACAGCAACCCAGTGATTCCGGCCATGAAAGCTTTTGACAACACATTGAACCTAGAAGACAGTCTTCTAGTCCTCTCTTGCCCTTTGCGTCGCAAATGATGCTGACTGAAAGGTACTACTCACCTGGCCCTGTTTTCCGAAATGACAGCTGCCTTTTACGTTGTCTATAATCTGCTCCTCATGCTTTAACTGGGCCTGTTTCCGCCTGGGTCCTAGTGCCATTGCCTGGCAGGGCAGCACAGAGTAATGATAACAAACAAGTATGCAGTTGCTCAATATTTATAGATAGCTGTGGAAGGTTTGTGTTGTTAAGACACACAACATTGAAATTACGGCCTGGGCCCAGCAACACTGGACTTTGGTCCGATTGTTGTGCTACATGTCAGAAAAGGCAGAGTGCGTGGAGGTCCTAAGGAATCAGGAGGCACCCCTTCCTGGCAAGGGAGAGAGAGGCCGCAGGGCCTGGGCTGCATGCCGGACCCCCTTCCTCTTCCCCTTCCTCGACCCCTTCCTTTCCTGTTGTTGACCTGCCAGCTCTTCCATCGGCTTTCTTTCTATTTCCTGCTGCTTTCTTGCTTCGTTGTTGAAGGGAGGATTCAGACCCATCCAGGTAACTTTATCACTACTGGTTGTGCATGGCCTGGCTGTCTCTTGACCATGGGGCCTGGAAGGCCCTTTCAGCGCCCGCCCCAGATCTGAGGGTGAAGGAAGGCCTTGGGCTGGGGGTAGAAATAGTTGGAAGCCAAAGTAGGAGGAAAGGTGGGATTGCTCGGAGTTCAGAGGGAAGGTAAGCGCAGCGGATGGTGAATGCAACCCTTTCGTAGAAGCCTTTGAGAATAAGGACTCTGGCTCCTTGTTGCTTGTGGGGAACGAACAGGAAAGCTTTGCTTCAGGAGGGGGTCCCCCTCAGCTTTGTTTGGCCCCGTGAGGAAAGGGATGGTTTAAAAGACGGGGCTCCTGCTCCTCGCTTCCTTCCTTCCTTCCTCCCCACAGTTTTTCCAGAGGCCCCAGATCCAGGCCCCCCGAGCGACGCTCCCGAACAGCAGCCCCTCCATCCGCCCCGGAGCGCAGACCCCGGCCGCCGTCTACCAGGCGAACCAGCACATCATGATGGTCAACCACCTTCCCATGCCCTACCCCATGCCCCAGGGCCCTCAGTACTGCATCCCACAGGTAAGGTGGGCCTTGGGCTCCTTCTCCTCCTCCCATCTCCCTTCCTTGCTCCCAAGCAGGGGCACTTCCATGATTTCTGCCTCCTGAGCCTCTTGGGCCCTTTCTCCGCAGTATCGCCACAGCGGCCCCCCATACGTTGGCCCCCCGCAGCAGTATCCTGTTCAGCCGCCGGGCCCGGGCCCTTTTTACCCAGGACCGGGACCTGGAGAGTTCCCCAATGCCTACGGTGAGGAGGGGTTTCCCCTTGAGTGGAGCACGAGGAGGGCTATCTTGTGATCCATCTGCTTAATGCCTGCACTTTGGCCTCTTTAAATATAGGTTTCTTACCTGTAACCATAGTTTCAGGAAGCTAGTCTAAGTGAAGGGTCTCGCTGCTGCTTCAGCGGCGGATAAAGAGAACTGGAGGCTGTAGCCCCTCCCACTGGCTACTTATACTCACTGGGGAAGTAAGCGGGGCTACCGCCAAAAATGTTTAATAACTCTCTAGACGGTTCCGAAAGCTGTTCTGCGCAGGAATGACCATATGTGTGATTCACAGTTGACCACGATGGGAAATAGCATGTTCTTTGTCTGGGGGATTCTCCGCTACTTGCCACAAATTGTCTCTTTTAACATTAAAAAAAAATTAAATAACCATGTGGCATAATTGCTGGCATTCAACCTTTCAAAAGTCCACTTCCTTGAAATGCCATCGCCATCTTTCTAAAGCCTCAATATGGTCTCGACTGAGCTATACTGGGCCCATAACCCTTGTTGGGAAAATGGGCTTATTAACAAAGGACCCTCCCCATAAATGTACAGCAAAGTAACTTATCAGCAGCAGCGTGACCCAGCACCAGTGGCTTAAAGTGATAGAAAGAACAAAAACACACAGACCAACGTTATCTCTTCCTCAGGAGGCTTTTCTTTATAGCAAAATAATATGGTTGCACTGTTTACAACAACAAGGTTTACACAACACAAAGTTGTTTATACTTCCTTCTTTGCTTCCATGCTGGGCTTCGCTCTCACAGAGCTTTCTCTTGCAGCGAAGTTGCACAGGAGCTTCACACAGTAGCTTTACACACAGCTTTAAACATGAGGCCTTCATTCAACCTGGGGCTACTCTCACTGAAGCTTCTCACGCCAGGACTTCTCATACTCTGAGACCTTCTCACAGACTAAGACCTACCTCACACTGTGAGGCCTTCTCTCACAAGCTAAGACCTACTCACACTGAGGCCTTCTCTCACAGAGTAAGGCCTACCTCACACTGAGTCCTTCTCTCACAGACTAAGGCCTGCCTCACACTGTGAGGCCTTCACTTAAAGACTAAGACCTACTTCACACTGTGAGGCCTTCTCTCACAGACTAAGGCCTACCTCACACTATGAGACTTTCTCACAGACAGGCCTTTCTCCCACTGAGGTTTACTCAGACTGACTTCTACTAAGCTACAGGCACACCTGCTTATATAGAACTACGGCTTTTGCTGAGTCATTGCATCCATTTAACCCTTTCCATTCTTGACTCATATTTTTGTAATTCAAAATACCTAGTTAATTTTTTAATACTTCTGACATACCTGTCAGAAGTGGCAGTTCGGGACCCACACTTTCTTCCCTCCTCTCCCATGGCAGGAGCCCCTTTCTACCCCAGTCAGCCGGTGTACCAGTCGGCCCCCATCATAGTGCCTACGCCGCAGCAGCAGCAGCAGCCGCTTCCTCCGGCCAAGCGGGAAAAGAAAACGGTAAGAGGGGGAGAAGCAAGAAGAGAAAGGGGGAGAAGGGAGCAAAAGGAAAGGAAGGAGATGGAGTTGCAGAAGCTGGGAAGGGGCCAGCCAATCATAACCACCTTCCAGTGGAGGGAGGCCTCACTGGCGCAGTGTAGAACATGTGGCTCCTTCTCTCAGTCGCGTGGGGTCCATGAGCTTTGCTTGTTCCTCTCCAGATCCGCATCCGAGACCCCAACCAAGGGGGCCGAGACATCACGGAGGAGATCATGTCCGGTGGCGGGAGCAGGAACCCCACGCCCCCCACTGTCCGGCCCTCCTCCACCCCCACACCACCCCAGGTAGCACCAGAATGGATTTTTCCCAGCCTCCTCCTGGGAAGTGGTTTGGTGGGTGGGTGCCTACCATCCTCATTCTTAATAGTAATGGCTTTTCTCCTCCCTTCGTCCCCATGTGCTTTTTGGTCTTTTTTTTCTCCTCCTTTTCCAACCCGACTCTGCCCCCGACCCTTCTTCCCTTGTCTTCCATGTGGCCAGCTTTTGCGTTTGCACACTCATCATCGCCCTTTTTTGTCCTTCCAATCCCAGCAGCAGCAGCTTCCCAGCCAGGTCCCTGAACACAGCCCTGCCACGGCCTATGGGGCTGTGGAGAACGTGCCCCCTGCAGCCCCCAGCGGCAGCAGCAGCCCCGTTTCTGCAACTAGTGACTTGAAGCCAGGTGGGTCATTCCCAGTGTTGCCGCTCAACCCATCCTGCCATCTCTGTGGGAAGAGGTTCAGAGGGACAAAGGAGGGGGGAGGTCTGTGTGGGTCAAGTGGTCTTACCGACAAAAGACCCTCCCCGTGAATGTACAGCAGAGTAACTTATCAGCAGTAGTGTGGCCCAGGCCCAGTAGCCCAAAGTGATTAAAAAAAAAAAGAACAAAAACATACAGACCAATGTCCTCTCTTCCAAAGAAGGCTTTTCTTCGTAGTATTGAACTTTCTCACACCAGGTCTTCTCACACTGTGATGCTGCCCTCACAGACTAAGGCCTACCTCATGCGGTTACGTCTTCTCTCACAGACTGAGGCTTAACTCACACTGTGAGGTCTTCTCACACACTAAGGCCTATCTCACGCTGTGAGGCCTTCTCTCACAGACTAAGGCCTACCTCACACTGTCAGGCCTTCTCACAGACTAAGGCCTACCTCACACTGTGAGGTCTCACAGACTAAGGCCTCCCTCACACTGTGCGGCCTCCTCACACACTGAGACCTTTCTCCCACTGAGGTTTACCTCAGACTGATGGTTACTAAGCTACAGGCACACATGTTTATATAGAACAGCAGCACCCATTTAACCCTTTCAGTGCTTGACTCACATTTTTGTAATTAAAAATACCTCACAGACTAAGGCATACCTCACATTGTGAGGCCTTCTCACAAACTAAGGTCTACCTCATGCGGTTACATCTTCTCTCACAGACTGAGGCCTAACTCACACTGTGAGGTCTTCTCACAGACAGGCCTACCTCATGCTGTGAGGCCTTCTCTCACAGACTAAGGCCTACCTCACGCTGTCAGGCCTTCTCACAGACTAAGGCCTCCCTCACACCGTGAGGCCTCCTCACACACTGAGACCTTTCTCCCACTGAGGTTAACCTCAAACTGATGGTTACTAAGCTACAGGCACACATGTTTATATAGAACAGCAGCACCCATTTAACCCTTTCAGTGCTTGACACACATTTTTGTAATTAAATACACCGAGTTAATTTTTAATATTTGTGAGAGTCTGTTGTGTCTTTGGAGCGCCCCTTCTAATGCGAGTCCTTTTTCTTTTCCTCAGAAGAGAAGCCTAAAGCAGAGCCAGTATTAAAGCCTCCTTCCCCTGCCCTCACGCCGGAGCCAAGCGGAGAGAGGAAGGACCCAGCGGAGCCCGAGGAGGCCCTCCCTGCTGCTGCTGCCACCTCCGTGGAGGAAATTCCTCCTGAGCTTCCTTGCCCAGCCTCGCCCGTGCTGGCCCCTGCGCCACTTGAGTCGACAGCTCTTGCTGCAGAGGAGGAGGAGGAGGAAGAGGAGGCGGGGGGACAGGATGGACACGAACTGGACTCTGCGCCAATGAAAGAGGAGGTCTCCCCGCTTTCCGTTGCCCCTTCTTGCCCGGAGGCGGTGCCCACTTGCCCCCCAACGGTGGACGAGGCCTCTGAGGATATATGCAGGGAGCCCCCTCCCATCGCCCCCTGCGACCTCCCAGTGACTGCTAGTATTAATCCAGTTAAAGAACTCAATGGAGTTAGCGAAGGGATCGCAGACACGGACCAGCAAGAGGAGGAAGCTGTGGCCCTGGCTGTGGAGCTGGAAGGGCCAGAGCCCTCTGAAGCTGAAGGCGGCCTCCCATTGGCTCCTGCCGCTGCTCCGTCACCCCCTCCTCCCAGCCTTCCTCCCCCTTCTGCGGCCAGTCCACCCCCCTCGCCCCCCCTCCCACACCCTGCCGAGGGGCCTCTAGGGGGAGAGGAGGGGCCCCCAAGAACTACCTGTAGCATAGGGCCCCAGGAGAGCCCTCCGGAAACGAAAGAGGCCGCGGAGGTGGACGGCCGGCCAGAGGAGGAAAAGGAGGAGGAGGAGCCCCCGGGCCTGGATGCAGAGAAGTGCCCCGACGCAGGTGAGTCGGCAGCGCACACGCACATACACAGCTATTCAATATCGATATCAATGCACCCTTTTCCCCTCCTGCCCCTGTCACCTATGGCAAACGTGTACCCCACTGCAACTTCCGATCTGTCAGATTGGAGCACTGAGATCCGTTGCCCTCGGTACTGGTGGGTTTGCCACATCGGAAGTCCCCTTTGGCCATTCTGTGACTTGCCGTGTTGCCTTGTTCAAACGTTGAGGGGGAAAGAGTCCCTTCTTTTCCTCCCTTGGCAGAACCCCCTTTCATATGGCATCTCGAGGCAGCCATTTTGAGGTGGTGATTTTCTCCATCGTGGTCCCTATGAAAACGCACCTGTGCCTCCACTGATAGCCCTGCCCACTCTCCCCATAGAATATATAGCCAGTGGGAGGGGCTACTGCCCCAGTTCCTTCACCTTGAGTAGCGGCTGAAAGGGCCGAAGCATGACAACAGCGTGGAAGATGGGCAGGGATGTACAAATTTCACAGGTGACCACTCGGAGAAACACAATTACAGGTAAACAACCAAGTGTTCAGTGTGCCCCAAAGGGAGACCCCATAAACCAATGGGCAACGGGTTCAATATGGAATGTTGGGGGGTTGGTCCCCCATCAAGTAGATGCGGAGAGGCCTTGTTTTGGCAAGTGGCCAGCTTGAACTTGCTTTTGTACTTATATATTATTGTATTTGCATATATGTTGTAAACCAACCTGAGTCCCTCGTTGAGGTGAGAAGGCCAGTATAGAAAACTTCCAAATAAATAAATAAATAAATTTTGCAGCCCAGACCGCTGTCCCTGCACCAAAGACGTGGCAGAAACCAAAAGATCTAGGCCAGGCCGCCGAGGAGGAGAGGGAGGCCGAGCCTGAGGTGAGGAGGACGTGCAAGAGGGAGGGAGGCGGACGGTGGGTTTGGCCTTCTCTGCAGCCAAGGAGAGGTTGACCCGGGCCCGGCTTGCCTTCCAGCCTAAAGCCGAGGAGGAGCTTCCGGGAGAGAGAATACTTGAATCTGAACCCGAGGCGCTGAGCCCCAGAAGAGACTCTGCCTCCGACCTTAAAGTAGCGAAGGCCGTGGAGGAGAACGGCGAGCAGGAAGCGGAGCCCATCCGGAACGGAGCCGAGAGCATTCCCGAGGTCGAGAGGGGCGAGGCGTGTTTGGGCGGCACGGAAGGGCCTGGCGAGGCCCCCACCGGGCAGAGCAAGACAGGTAAAGTCCAACGTGAAGGGCCTAGGCTGGAGACATGGGTCGTATGTCCAGCTGAGGCCTGAGAAAGAGCCCGCCTTCCGTTCTTACAGAGCAGTGGAAGCCCCTCAACCCCGAGGGGAAGAAGCAGTACGGCCGGGAGTTCCTGCTGGACTTCCAGTTCATGCCGGCCTGCGTCCAGAAGCCGGAAGGGCTGCCCCCCATCAGCGATGTGGTCCTGGACAAGGTGAGGAGGGACGGAGAAACTAGGGGTGGAGGGGATTTAGAGGATTGGACCACCGGGGCCAGCCTTAGCGTTGCCTTTCTCTGCCATGATCCATGCAGATCAATCAGCCCAAGCTGCCTCTCCGCACGTTGGACCCTCGGATCCTGGCGAGGGGCCCGGACTTCACCCCGGCCTTTGCCGATTTTGGAAGGCAGCTCCCCGGCGGGCGAGCGGCAGCCGTGAGTGTGACTTCCTCCTAAATGACGTCCTCCATGTTAGGGAAAACTACCCCAAAATATACAGCAGAGCATCCAAAAACAAACAGGATGCAAAAGTCAAGCATCAGAGCGTGAAGTGCCGTGTGATGTGGCTGTAAAGAATTTAGAGCTGAGGCAGGCAAAGAGGCAGAGTCCCATCTTAAAAAATCACAAAGGGATCCAGAGGGCTTGAGATCCCAAAGGCACATCTTACTGAGGCGGACATTTTTTTTATCATTAATTATTATTATTATTATTATTATCTATATAAATAAAAATGTAATGTTCGTTTGTGGGATTAACAGAACTCAACAACCACTGGGGGAATTGCCGCCAAATTTGGACACAAGACACTTCTCAGGCCAATATATGTCCTTCACTATAAAAAAAATTGATTTTGTCATTTGGGAGTTGTAGTTCTTGGGATTTATAGTTCACCTACAATCAAAGAGCATTCTGAACTCCACCAATGATGCAATCGAACCAGACTTGGCAAACAGATCTCCCATGACCAACAGAAAATACTGGAAGGGTTTGATGGGTAGTGTCCTTTCGTTTTGGAGTTGTAGTTCACCTACATCCAGAGATCACTGTGGACTCAAACAATGATGGATCTGGACCAAACTTGGAATTAATACTCAATATGCCCAAATGTGAACACTGGTGGAGTTTGGGGAAAATAGAATCTTGACATTTGGAAGTTGTAGTTGCTGGGATTTATAGTTCGCCTACAATCACAGAGCATTTTGAACCCCACCAACGATAGAATTGGGCCAAACCTCCCACACAGAACCCCATGTGGGCCACAGCAACACATGGCTGGGGACGGCTAGTTAACCATATTTATATACCGCCTTTCTCAGCCCGGTTTACAAATGGCACAATTTGATGCCTACAATAACAATAACATGTTGGGTTACCCCTCCCAGCAACATCCCCTGGTGGGTATGGCGGGCCCCAGTGCATCTTGGGAGTGCCAGATGGAGGGAGGGAGGGAGGGGGTGCTGCTGTAAGAACATATGGGTGCCTCTGGTTTCCATTTCTGGAGCAGATCCTTTACCTGTAGGAAATGTTCTATGTGTTTTTCTCCTCCCTGTAGGCCAGCAAAGTGCAGCCCCCGCCTGGCTTGCCTTCGCTCGCTCGCTGCAGCCCCCCGACCTGCCCGTTGCTGGTCTCCCCTCACCCGCAGCTGAGGAACCTCCAGATTGGGGTGAGCCCTCCCGCCCAAGCCCCCTCCCCTCCTCCCCGAGAAGGCCTCTCCTGCTCCCAGTCCTTGTCATGTTTGAGGGCGCCGCCATTGCACTCCAAGGCTGGGAATCGCCTCTGTCCTTAACACACAATCCAGTCCAAGGGTAAATAGTGTAAAAATCAATGTTCAAAAAACAGGAATAATCCTCAGCTTACATGGAATGCACTACAAATCAGATATGTGCAGTGTGCATAGGAATTCATTCATGATTTTTTCAAATATAATCTGGCCCTTCAACAGTTTGAAGGACTGTGACCTGGCCCTCTGTTTAAACAGTTTGAGGACCCCACTACTATATTATTAGCATAGTACATTATCAGTATTAAATATTACTATATTGTATTATATCATTATATTGTAATATTATTAGTAATACTGCATGTAATATAAATATATAGTTATAATCTATTATTAGCATATTGCATTACATTATAATATTATAAATATTATATGTATATACAATATATTATATTTTATTATATTATTATATTATATTATATTATTAACATAGCACAGGAGACAAGGTGGAACTGTCCCCTGGCCCCCTCTCTCTTCACTCTGCCCCAGAGCGGCAGTTGCTGCTGGGGGGAAGCGTTCCCAGCTGATGACATATGCAGGAGACAAGATGGGACTGTCCCCTGGTCCCGTCTCTCTTCACTCATGCCCCGCTTCTCCAAGATGCCATTTTCCCTTTCCCGGGACTGGATTCCCTAATCCTATGACATATGCAGGAGTCAAGATAGAACTTGACATATATATAGACAGCTGATAAGGGCTTTTCAGCTAATAAGCGACAAGACCTTCGAACTGCCTCATGAGAAACTCTATGTTGACGGAACATCTATCTCCTATCTAACTGCTGCTCATTAGCCCATCCACCTGGAGTTACATCTTCCTCCTTTGCATCTCCCTCCCCTGAGCTCATTTCTGCCTCTGACCTTATATATCTAGGGAACTGCTTTTTTGCCTTGGACAGAGAGCTCTAATTCTCAGGGCTTCAAATCTCTTGGTTCCCTGTATTGGTCAACTGTGAATTGCACATATGGATTTAAGACTCAAAGCAGCTCTTTATGAAAGGGCTTTGCTGCCGCTGACCGCCTCCAAACAAGTAACTTCCTTGGAGCTGCCAAACTTACCTTTCTCTCAGGAAATCCAACATGGCGGTCCGATGAAGAAAAAAACTAAAAAGGCCAGGACAAGGGCCGCCAAGATGGCCGCCAAGTCCTTTCTCAGCCTCACAGCCCTGCAAAAAGGGCGGGAAAATCGCCGGGTCTGCTTTCTTCCCCTGCGACTCACCTCTCTGGTCAGCAGGGAGAGAACTTGCTCCCTCTGCTGGCACCTGAACTGGAACTGGATAGCGCCAATGCGCCTCGCCAGCGCACGGCAGGATCGGCACAGCTCACCCCACCGGTATTGGTCGAGCTCACTGAGGCCGGCGGAGGCCAAGAGGACCATCTTGTGGGCAACACTCCCCCGCTTCAAAGAGGCAGCTAACTCTCTGGAGGCAAGCGGTGCTCCGACAGAGACTGGCGGAGGCGTTCCTCCCTCGGAGGGCGTTTTCCCTTTCCTTTCTGGTAGTGGCACGGCCCTGCATGTCGGGGAGGGTGCGTTCCCACAGGCTGGAGCTCTCCCTCGTCCCGAGGTTGGCGGACACTTGCTGCCCCTGAACCCTACCGGGAGCGCCACCCTGGAGGCCGATGCCCCGATTCCAGGCCGCCTGACCCCAGGACCCGCCCGCCGCGGCAACAAGAGACCTCCACGCGCTAGGTCTCCATCGCGGCTGAGCCGGAGCCCCAGATGGTGTAGATACCGGTCGGTATCAAGGGCAGGAATTGATCCTGCTCCTTTTCTTCTTCATCTTCCTCGTCATCTGGAGCTTCAAGGAAGAGGGGGCGCTTGCGTTTAGTTCCATTCTTCCTCTCGCTGGGGGCCATATGGGCCTGGCCCGATGGCTTGCCCGGGCTATTGGCAGCTGACCTCTATGGGGCAGTATGTGTTTGTTGGTCCCCCTGCACCTTCTTCCATGCCTCCCTTAGACTGCATGCCTACTATGCCTATGTCTGACCATGTGAACTACATGCCCACTGGGGTTCTTTTTCTTCATTGGACCGCCATGTTGAACTCCCTGAGAGAAAGGTAAGCTCCAAGGGAGTTACTTGTTTGGAGGCGGTTGGCGGCAGCAAAGCCCTTTCATAAAGAGCTGCTTAAAGTCTTAACTCCATATGTGCAAATTCACAGGTGACCACTCAGGGAACTACGGTTACAGGTAAGCAACCTATAATTCTCTTGTTGGTGTCCCCACTGTTGTCATCAGGCTTCCTAACAGGCCCAGAATCCCCAGTGATATCAGAACTATGCACAATCAGAGGCTGAACTACAACATCCGCTGTCTTCCTTCCTTCCTCCCCTTTCAGCTGCTGAACGTTGGGCCGCGGCGGTCCCAGCCGGGCCAGAGGCGGGAGCCCAGGAAGATCATCACGGTCTGCGTCAAGGAGGACGTCCACCTGAAGAAGGCGGAGAACGCCTGGAAGCCCAGCCTGAAGCGGGAGACGCAAGTCGAGGACCCTGAAAACATCAAGACAAAGGTGAGGAGGGGACACTCATCGGGGGAAGGATCAATGCCACGAGTATAACTCCCATCATTCCCCTTGCATTCCCACACACCTGGGAGGTAACCCCGTGGGGAGGGATGGCTATGGAGAACAGGGAGAGATACCAGACAACCTACTACCTCTTGCAGCTTCCTATTTGTTGCTTTTGATATTTTTGTTGTTGTTTGGAGACATTGCTGAGGCACCCGGTGGCCTGGACTCACCTTGGAAGGCACTCCTTGTTGTTCTGTGGCGTTCATTCCTCCTCTTGCTCTTTTCTTTGCTTCAGGAGCTATTCCGGAAGGTCCGCAGCATCCTCAACAAGCTGACGCCCCAGATGTTCAACCAGCTGATGAAGCAGGTGACGGACCTGACGGTGGACACGGAGGAGCGGCTGAAGGGCGTCATTGACCTGGTGTTTGAGAAGGCCATCGACGAGCCCAGCTTCTCCGTGGCCTATGCCAACATGTGCCGATGCCTTGTCACGGTAAGGCTCCACTGCAGCCTCCTGGCCCACAAAGCATGGGGGTGGCTGGTGGTTGGTTAGTGGGGCAAGGCCTTGGTCTGTGATCCTTTTGACGGAAGGAGATGCGAAATGTAAGGATGGGAAGTGTTCTTTTTAAGAGGGAGCTCATCAAGCCTTGGGACGAAGTGCACCTTCGAGGCACGCTCATCTTTCTTCTCCCACTGCCTTTTGGTTTGGGGCAGCTGAAAGTGCCCATGGCGGACAAGCCCGGGAGCACCGTCAACTTCCGGAAGTTGCTTCTGAACCGCTGCCAGAAGGAGTTTGAGAAGGACAAAGCTGACGATGACGTTTTCGAGAAGAAGCAGAAGGAGCTGGAAGCAGCCACCGCGGTGAGTCCTGTCAGAAATATCTAAAATTAACTGGGTATTTTTAATTACAAAAGGTGAGTCAAGTACTGAAAGAGATGTTAGAGTCAGTGGGCCAAAGCTAGTGTCATCCTGAGAAGTGTGAGGTAAACCTTTGTGTGAGAAAACTCCACTGTGAAGGCTGCTGTGTGTAAAGTTACTATGTATTTGTTTATTTGTGTTATGGAAACCTAATTCTTGTAAATAGTGCAACCATATTATTTTACTACAAAGAAAAGAGTGAGTAGGCCAAAACCTGTTAGTCAGTGGGCCAAAGCTGGTGTCATCCTGAATAGTGTGAGGTGAACCTCTGTGTGAGAGAAGGTAATGTGGGAAAGCTCCAGTGTGAAGGCTGCTGTGTGTAAAACTACTATGTATTTATATATTTGTGTTATGGAAACCTAGTTCTTGTAAATAGTGCAGCCATATTATTTTACTACAAAGAAAAGAGTGAGTAGGCCAAAGCCTGTTAGAGTCAGTGGGCCAAAGCTAGTCTCGTTCTGTGGAGTGAGAGGTAAACCTCTGTGTGAGAGAAGCTTAGTGTGAAGGCTGCTGTGTGTAAAGCTACTATGTATTTGTTTATTTGTGTTATGGAAACCTAGTTCTTGTAAATCAGTGGTTCTTAACCTGTGGGCTGTAGACCACCAGTGGGCCGCAAGGATGAAAAACTCGTGCCACCTGCCACTCCTTCCCTGTCGCTCACCAGATGTTGTTGTTTTTCATTGTTACAAACTGAACATAAAGCATAGTGATTAATCAAAAACACAATATGTAATGATATATTGTGAAAGAGAGACAGCAGGAGGGGGAAACAGAAAGAAGGAAAGGAGCTCTGCCTCCTCCTCGGCGGGCCGGATAAATGCCCTCGGTGGGCCGCAGGTGGCCCCCGGGCCGTCGTTTGAGGACCCCTGTGTTAAGAGATACAGATGCAGAAGGGTTCTTTGTGAGCGTCTGTTGTTGGGAAGGGAAGGGGAGCTCTAGCGGGCCAACCCTCGTCTCGCCTTCGGCCCTCGCTCACTGTGAGCTTCCCGCAGCCGGAGGAGCGGACCCGGCTCCACGACGAGCTGGAAGACGCCAAGGACAAGGCCCGGCGGCGCTCCATTGGGAACATCAAGTTCATCGGGGAACTCTTCAAGCTGAAGATGCTGACAGAGGCCATCATGCACGACTGCGTGGTCAAGCTCCTGAAGAACCACGACGAGGAGTCCCTGGAGTGCCTCTGCCGCCTGCTGACCACCATCGGGAAGGACCTGGACTTCGAGAAGGCCAAGGTGAGGGAGGGAGGGAGGGAGCAGGCCGAGGGAACGGAGGCCAGCATCAAAACAGCGGGGCTGGTTTAGTAAAGAGGTGGAAAGAAGAGTGCCTGCTGTGTTTCCCCCTCCCTCCAGCCTCGGATGGATCAGTACTTCAACCAAATGGAGAAGATCGTGAAGGAGAGGAAAACCTCCTCTCGGATCCGGTTCATGCTTCAGGACGTCATAGATCTCAGGCAGGTACGTGTATCTGGGGGTGTTGCTTTATGAAAGGATGGCCAGAGGCTGACTAAAGGGCAAGGCTTGGCTTCGCGGCTCGCTTGCGTCCAGACCCGCCAGCCATTTCCCCCTTCGCCTCTGGCCAGAATGAACAGGCCCTTGCGACCCTTAACTCGCCTTCCTGCCCTCTGCAGTGCAACTGGGTGTCGCGGAGGGCGGACCAGGGCCCCAAGACGATAGAGCAGATCCACAAGGAGGCCAAGATCGAGGAGCAGGAGGAGCAGCGGAAGGTCCAGCAACTGATGACCAAAGACAAGAGGAGGCCGGGTATGTGGCCCCACAATGGGTCACCCTGAGCAGTTTTCATTGGGAATAGGATTTGAATTGATTCTCAGCATAATTCTATTGTAACATTGGTTGCCTTTCGTGTGAGCCACTTCTTTAAATCTCTAGAGAGACAAAGGGCGATATAAATGAGAATATATATATAACACTTCAGTGGCCTTTTGTTGTGTGCCCGGCAGGTGTCCAGCGGGTCGAGGAGGGCGGCTGGAATACGGTGCAGGGGGCGAAAAACAGCCGTGTGCTGGACCCCACCAAGTTCCTTAAAATCACCAAGGTGAGGGTGTAAGAAGGGGCACTTCTGGAGAGCGGTCTCAGGGGAAGGAAGGAAGGTAGGAAGGGGGAAGGGAAGGAGGGAGGGAAGGAAGGGGGAAGGGGAGAAAGGGAGGGAAGGAAAGAAAGGAAGGAAGGAAGGAAGGAAGGAAGGAAGGAAGGAAGGAAGGAAGAGGAGAAGGAGGGAGGGAGGGAAGGAAGGGAAAAGGGGAAAGGGAAGGAAGGAGGAAGGAAGGGGAAGGAGGGAAAGGAAGGGAAAGAAGGAAAGAAGGAAGGAAGGGAAGAAGGAAGGAAAGGAGAAGGAAGGAAGGGAAGGAAGAAAGAAGGAGGGAGGGGAAGGAAAGAAGGGAGGAAAGGAGAGGGAAGGAGGAAAAGGGAAAAGAAGGGAAGAAGAGGGAAGAGAGGGAAGGAAGGAAAGGGGAAGGGAAGGAAGGTGGGAAGGAAGAAAGGAGAAGGAGGAGGAAAGGGAAGAAAGAAAAGAAGGAGGAGGAAAGGGAAAGAGGGAGGGAGGAGGAAAGGGAAGAAAAAGGGAAGGACAAAGGAGAAGAAGGAAGGGGAAGGAAGGAGGAAGGAAGAAAGAAGGGAAGGAAGGTGGAAGCAAAGAAAGAAGGAAAGGGAGGGAAGGAAGGAAGGAAGGAAGGAAGGAAGGAAGGAAGGAAGGAAGGAAGGAAGGAAGGAAGGAAGGGAAGAGGGGGGAAGGAAGGAGGGAGGGAAGGAAGGGCCTGTTGTCCTGATGGCAGCTCTCTGTGTCGCCTTGCAGCCCACACTCGACGAGAAGATCCAGCTTGTGCCTAAAGCCCAGTTGGGCAGCTGGGGAAAGGGCAGCAGCGGCGGCGCCAAGGCCAGCGAGATCGGTAAGCGTGGCTGGCCAGCTCTGGCGGCCCATCTCCCTCTCTATTTGGAATCCCCTGAACCCTCTTGAGTTTGAGAGAGGGGCCCCATCCTCAGTTGTGGGGGGATCTCAAGTCCAAAAAGCAAGACACATCATTCAGAGCCACTCACAGAGCACCTCTTCGCCAAACGCCTTCCCAGTGGTCCCAAACCCGGCTTGGGAGCTCCTCTCCTCACCTGGCTAGGCGCTCGCGGGGGAGCTTTCCGCCCTCTCCTCTTTGGGGCGTTTTCCTGGAGTCTGGAGACAGCTGTCACTCTCCCCAACATCCTCTTACAGATTCCTTACGACCAAGTGCCACTAGTCTGAACCGATTCTCTGCACTGCAGCCTCCTGTGTCATCATCGGTTTCTGCCTCGGCCACACCCTCCGAGTCGGACGCTCGCAGGACCTTAACCAGGTGAGCCCCCCCCCTCTCCTCTTGTGGCCTTGAGTCACCCTCCATGCATGCTGTTTCATACCACCTGCGTAGCTGTGTGTGTTAAAAGAGGGGAAACTAACAGAGCTCTGAGGTCAGCTCTGTTAGTTAGGTTGACTGCATGGTGCCCATGTTTATTATCCTAAACTCTCATATATATTTATATTTATATATATCTCCATCCATCCACCATGGTTTCTGTGAGATGATGATGATGATAATAATAATAATAATCTTTATTTATACCCCGCCACCATCTCCCCCAGCGGGGACTCGGAGTGGCTTACATGGGGCCAAGCCCGAACAACAAATTACAATACAAAAATACAAATTGCAGTAAAATAAACAACATAGCAATCTATATAAATAAAAATGTAATGTTCGTTTGTGGGATTAACATAACTCAAAAACCACTGGGGGAATTGACACCAAATTTGGACACAGGACACCTAACAACCCAATGTATGTCCTTTACTCAAAAAAATTGATTTTGTCATTTGGGAGTTGTAGTTGCTGGGATTTATAGTTAACTTACAATCAAAGAGCATTCCAAACTCCACCAAGGATGCAGTTGAACCAAATGTGGCACACAGGACTCCCATGACCAACAGAAAACTCTAGAAGGGTTTGGTGGGCATTTATCTTGAGTTTGGGAGTTGTAGTTCACCTACATCCAGAGAGTACTGTGGACTCAACAATGATGGATCTGGACCACACTTGGCATGAATACTCCATATGTTCAAATGTGAACACTGATGGAGTTTGGGGGGGAAAGACATTGACATTTGGGAATTGTAGTTACTGGAATTTATAGTTCACTTACAATCAAAGAGCATTCTGAATCCCACCAACGATTCCCACACATGCTCACAATCAGTTTTAAATATGAGGCGGTCTTCTTGGCTGCGATGGGAGATCCCCCCCCCCCTTACCCGGGCACTGACCCTTCTCTCCCTTCCACAGCCGTGGGAGCACCGGGCGGGAGAAGAACGACAAGCCGCTGCCCTCGTCCCTCTCCCGCCCCAACACCTTCCTGCGGGTCAGCAGTGCCGGCAGCAAGGAGCAGCTGCTGGACAACCAGGCGCAAGAGGAGCAGCGCAGGGAGATGCTGGAGGCTGTCAAGCAGCTGACCGGTGGCACTGCGGAGGGAGGAGGAGGAAGCCGGACCAGTGCCACTGCAGAGGCCGGGAGGAGCAAGGTGGCCAAGGAGAGCCCAGGTGAGGGCTTGGGGCGGCGCCTGTGCCCACAGGAGTTGTCCTCCCTTCAAGGGAGAAAGGCTCCTCCACCTCATTCTCTTCTCCCAACCTCAGTTTCCTTAACAGCCAAGCCAGAAACGTCCACGTCGCCCTGTCTGGAAAAGCCAGCCTTGTCTGACGAGGAGATCGAGAGGAAGTGCCGGTCTATCATCGATGAGTTCTTGCACATCAATGATTATAAGGTAGGTAGGAAAAAAACTTGTAATAATAGTAATAATAATACTTTATTTGTACCCCGCTACCATCTCCCCAAGGGACTCGGTGCGGCTTACATGAGGCCAAGCCCGCAGTACATCAATAAAACGAAGGCGGTAACAAAATAATCAATACAAAACAGTAAAATAAATCTCATAAACAAAAATAAACAATAACAATAACATACAAGCATTTAAAAACCTATGTCTGGGCCAAATGTAATAATTTAAATCTTAAAAGATAATGCTGGATGTGAACAAGGTAGGGTATAACTAGGATAGGGTTTTCAAAGAAAAATGAGGGCGCGCAGGCAATCCTAAATCAATGTTAAAGTGCACTTGAGGGCACCTTGCTAAGAGTTTCCCTTATTCTGGGAAGGCACACTGGAACAACCACGTTGCTTCCCTTTAATTGTGTTTCTTCGAGTGGTAGATAACCCCATATGTGCAAATTTCACAGACTACCACTCGAAGAAACACAGTTACGGGTAAGCAACTCCTTCTTCCTGGAATCTGTGAAAGACGCACGTATGGGGTTATCTTCTGCGCATGCACATACATGCGAATTTTCACAGACTACAATTTGAAGAAACAGAGTTACACGAAAGCAACTGGTTCTTCTTCGTGGAGCCCGTGAAAGACGCACATATGTGCATGCGCAGAAGATGTGTGAATATCTTCTGCGCATGCGCATATGTGTATCTTTCACGGGCTCCACGAAGAAGAACCAGTTGCTTTCGTGTAACTCTGTTTCTTCGAGTGGTAGTCTGTGAAATTCGCACATATGGAATTATCTTCTGCGCATGTACATATGTGCGTCTATCGCAGACTTAGCAAAGAAGAAGAATAACGAGTGGCTTACCTGTAGCTGTGTTTCTTTGAATGGTAGTCTGTGAAATTCGTATGTGTGCACTTGCGCAGAAGATAACCCCATATGTGTGTTTTTCACAGACTCCACAAAGAAGAAATAATAATAGAGCCCATTTGGGGGAGCTTGGAGCCCCCTCCCTCTCTCTCTCTCTCTCTCACGCTGTTCTTGGGAGTTCTGTGGTTTCAGCACTTGGCGCTGATTCTGTAGTCAAGAGTGGGAATCCCAGATAGGGTTAAGTTGGTCTGTATGTAGAACGGCCTGATTCGGTCTCTGCTTGCCGATGGTCAAGAAAGTGAGTGGCATGCCTTCCTCCCCTATCTCCTGCATTTCTGTCCTCACGCAGGAAGCGATGCAGTGCGTGGAGGAGCTGGGCCTGCCGGGCGCGCTGCCCGTCTTTGTGCAAGTCGGCGTGGAGTCCACCCTGGAGCGCAGCCAGATCACCCGGGACCACATGGGCCAGCTGCTGTATCAGTTGGTGCAGTTGGGGAAGCTGGGCAAGCAGGACTTCTTCAAGGGGTGCGTAGTCCGCCAAGGAAGGGAGGAATGGCAGGCAGGAAGGAGGGCATTCTGAGCAGCTTGGCTCTCTCTCTCTCTCTCTCTCTCTCTCTCTCCCCCACATAGGTTTGCGGAGACCTTGGAGATGGCGGACGACATGGCCATCGATATCCCCCACATCTGGTTGTACCTGGCGGAATTGGTGACGCCGATGCTGAAGGAAGGAGGGATCTCTATGAGAGAGCTCCTCACGTAAGCAGGGCTCTCTCTTTTGCAGCCCACTCCCACAGCGGGTTAGTCAGGGAGCCAGAAGAGGAGCCAGATTGTTGGGCCAGAGGGCTTATTAACAAAAGGCCCTCCCCATGAATGATTAGCAGAGTAACTTATCAGCAGCAGCATGACCCATCACCAGTAGCTCAAAGTGATAAAAAGACCAATGTGATCTCTTCCTTCGGGAGGCTTTTCTTTATAGCAAAATAATATGGCTGCACTATTTACAACAAGGTTTCCACAACACAAAGTTCTTTATTCTTTTCTTTGAACAGCTTCCATGCTGGACTTCTTTCTCATACAGATAAACAGCTTCGCTCTTGAAAGAGCCTCCTCTCACACCAAACTTACACAGGAGCTTCACACAGTAGCATTATACAGCAGCCATCATACTGAAGCTTCACACAGTAGTTTTACACACAAGGCCTTCAACCTGGGGCTTCTCTCACACTGAAGCGTTCTCATACTGAGGCCTACTAGCACTGAGGTCTACCTCACACTGAGGCTTTTCTCCCACTGAAGCCTTTTTCACACAGAGGCCTTCTCATACTGAGGGCTCTATCAGACTAAGGCCTTGCTCCCACAGCCTCTCTCATACCGAGGCCTCACTCACTGAGGTCTGCCAACACTAAGGGCTCTTTCAGGGCTTTCTCCCGCTGAAGCCTTTTTCACACAGAGGCCTTCTCATACTGAGGGCTCTGTCAGACTAAAGCCTTGCTCCCACTGAGGCCTCTCTCACTGAGGTCTGCCAACACTGAAGCTTTTCTCCCACTGAAGCCTTTTTCACACAGAGGCCTTCTCATACTGAGGGCTGTATCAGACTAAGGTCTTGCTCACACTGAGGCCTCTCTCCCACTGAGGCCTCACTCACTGAGGTCTGTCAACACTCAGGGCTCTATCAGGGCTTTCTCCCAATGAAGCCTTTTTCACACAGAGGCCTTCTCATACTGAGGGCTCTATCAGACTAAGGCCTTGCTCCCACTGAGGCCTCTCTCACTGAGGTTTGCTAACACTGAGGCCTAGTAAGTAAGCTCTAGGCACACCTGCTTATATTGAACTAGAGCTTTTGCTGAGTCTTTGTATCCATTTCACCCTTTCAGTGCTTGACTCACATTTTTGTAATTCAAAATACCGAGTTAATACTTAATAGTTCTGAGAGAGATGTCTTCCATCTCTGGCTGACCCTTCCCTCTCTCTTACATCGCAGAGAATTTAGCAAACCCTTGCTTCCCGTGGGAAGAGCCGGCATCTTGCTTTCTGAAATATTGCACCTTCTATGCAAACAAATGGTAAGTGCTTGCGAGTCGGTTTGTCCGGAGAGATGGGCAGCCAGGGAACCTCTCTGTGGGTCGTAGCCTGGAAGAGTGAGTGAGCCCCGGGGTCCGCTTTGCCTTGCCTTTCAGAGCCATAAGAAAGTGGCCGCCTTGTGGAAGGAGGCTGGCCTCAGTTGGAAAGACTTCTTACCCGAAGAGGAGGATGTCCACGCCTTCCTCATGGAGCAGGTGAGCCAGGCTGCATTTGGGATGCAACGGCAAGGCCCCAGGTGCTGACGCTTTGTCGGAATCGAGGCTGGCTTTGGCCTCCGTCGGGAAGGCCTTTGGTCGGAAGGAGCTCCCGCCTCCCTTTGTTACGCTGAGCCGCCCCCTCCGCCTTCTCTTGTAACGCTGCAGAAGTTGGACTTCACAGAGACAGACGGTTCCGGTTCCTCAGAAGCACTTTCCAAGAGAGAACTCTCCGACGAAGAGCTGAACAGGCAGCTGGAGAAGCTCATTGTGGAGGAGAAGGCCAGCGACGAGCAGATCTTTGACTGGGTCGAGGTACAGAAGGCCCTCCGAGGGGGAGGGTGTTGCTCCCGATAGTCATTCCGGGAAGGAAAAGCGTCCATTGCCGGGCCTGGGAGGGGAAGCACCCGCCTTTATGCCTGCAGTATGCTCTGTGTGGCCCTTTGGCATGTCAACAGCACCAAACCGCAGAAGAGAAGCTTTCTGGCCTGCTTTGTGACGCTCGCTTGTCCTCTTTGTTCCAGGCGAATCTAGACGAGAGCCAGATGAGTTCACCTACATTCCTTAGAGCTTTAATGACAGCGGTTTGTAAAGCGGCTATTATAGGTGAGGCATCAAAACCCTTTGATATTTAGAAGGCACATACACACAGTCGAGTCTCGCTTCTCCATCATGGTCAATGTGAATCGCACATATACATTGTGATGTTTGGGTGCTAAATTCGTACATACAGTAATGACTACATAATGTTGCCATGTATTGAACTACCCTTTATTTATTTTTATTTTATTTATTTTTAGTCTTTTGTGGTTTATTAAAGTAAAAGATAAAAAGTTCAAAAAGGCAAAAGTATATATTTCAAAAGATCAATCCAAGGTAACATAGGCAAACAAGATCCATGAAGACACAGGCAAAGCAAAGTCCCATGAGAACACGACAAGTTCCTAAAAACATGAACATGAACGCTGCAAGAGAAATCCAAAGTCTCTTGGTTGAAGCAGGAAGTTGCTCTGACGCTGGGACATATTTAAACAGCCTGTTTAATACTCTTTGGACAACATGAAGGCATTCCTCTCCTCTCGCCTGGTAGCAATTCTGACACTCTTTCGAACCTTAAATTCCTGAAATAAGGAAGGAAGGAGAGAAGGAAATTAAAAAGTGAAAGAAGGAAGGAAAGAGAGAGGGAAGGAAGGAAGGAAGGAGAGAAGGAATAAAAAAGGGAAGGAAGGAAGGAAAGAAGGAAATAAAAAAGTGAAAGAAGGAAGGAAGGAGAGAAGGAAGAAAAGAGGGAGGGAAGGAAGGAAGGAAAGAGACAAGGAAGGGAGGAAAGAAAAGGTAGAAAAGGAAGGGAGAAGGAAATAAAAAAGTGAAAGAAGGAAGGGAAGAGAGAGGGAAGGAAGGAAAGAGGAAGAGACAAGGACGGGAGGAAAGAAAGGAAGGTAGAGAAGGAAGAAGGAAATAAAAAAGTGAAAGAAGGAAGGAGAGAAGGAAGGAAAGAGGGAGGGGAGGAAGGAAAGAGGCAAGGAAGGGAGGAAAGAAAGGAAGGTAGGGAAGGAAGGAAAGAAGGAAATAAAAAAAGTGAAAGGAAGGAAAGAGAGGGAAGGAAGGATGCAACCAAAGAGCAAAGTAARGGAGGAAAGAAACAGGCAGAGAAGGAAGAAAGAAGAAGGGAAAGAAAAAGAGGGATGTAAGGAAAGAGGGAGGGAACATTGGTCACAGCAACGCATGGCAGGTACAGCTAGTTAACAATAAATAGTGAAAGGCTTGGGAGGTTGCCGTTTCCAACAGCCACACACACACTCATATTTTCACTTTTATTATGTGTATGCATAGGTGATGGTGATTATTCTCTTATTTTTAGTGGATAGTTCTAGCTTGCGCGTGGACACAGCTGTTATCAAGCAGAGAGTGCCGATCTTACTGAAGTACCTGGACTCGGACACAGAGAAGGAACTACAAGCACTTTACGCACTACAAGCATCCATAGTAAAACTTGACCAGCCTCCGAGTAAGTGTCCTGCTGCCACTTCTGTTGCTTTTGGGCCTTGAATCTAGGCGGAAGGAAGGGAGGGAGGGAGGGCTTGTGGGGAAAGGACACTGGCGCTCTGTCTYGGGTTCAGAGCACRTGGCCATTGACCGAAAGGGAGGACATGAATAGCCATCAAAGTCARTTACCCACAAGGTAGTGGGGAAGGTGGGCTCTGGAAGGTGAGAAAGGCGCAAGCACCAGGCATGATTTATAATATTGTAGCGAGGCCCATATAGGCGGGCAATCGTACGAGGCTCATTATTCCGAACCCTAAAGACGCTTGGTATCTACATCCCTTGTTCATCTTGCGTCCTTCCAGAGAAGACTAATCCACCGTTGGAGCTGAGAAACATTACAGTTTGTTCAGAATCAGGAGTTTCGCACTTCCTCCTTTGTTTTGGTCACCTGGCATTTCCTGATTATTATTATTTTTTTGTGGTGTCATAAAATACCTCCCGCCCTTGTTTTAGCAGTACCTAACTTCTCTACTTGCAGCTATTTTCAAACTGCTTAGGTAAACTGTAAGCTGGGCTGAAAGTTGGGAGCTCATCCTGACCTAGGCTTCGGATTGGCAACCTTTCGGTTGGTAGATCTTACCATTGCTGGTGATTTACCAGCTGTCGTGCAAGGCTTATTCCGAACCCTAAAGACGTTTGGTATCTTCATCCCTTGTGCATCTTGCATCCTTCCAGAGAAGACTAATCCACAGTTGGAGCTGAGAAACATTACAATTTGTTCAGAATCAGGAGTTTCACACTTCCTCCTTTCTTTTGGTCACCGGGTATATCTTGATTTTGTGGGCCGGGCTTTAGCACAGCTAGTAAATCACCAGCTTCTTGTGGCTTTCAGTGGCTTCTTTGTGTAGCGTGACGTGGTGGTGGTTAGAGTGGTCCAACATTTCTGCGTTCTCAAATAATGTGCTGGTTTTATTTTATTATTTATTTTTATTTTAAGTATTTTTATCCCGCGCCCTTTCCCATCGTGGTCAACTGTGAATCGCAATTCAAGCTTTAGGAACCTTCTAGAAATTCTATTAAACATTTCTGGTTGTAGGCCCCACCCACTCTCCCTCTAAGTAGCCAGTGGGAGGGGCTACAGCCTCCAGTTCTCTTCATCCGCCGCCGAAGCAGCAGCAAGAGAACCTTCACTCAGACTAGCTTCCTTTGGTTGTTTTTTGGCTTGACTCGGACTGCCTGACTTGACTTCTCCTTCTTTGACTCAGCGCGGCCTCACATGAGCATCAGAGGATGCTAACAGCATAAATACCATAAAAATTACAATTCACAATAAAATCATTTCAAAACATTGTACATCATTAGTAAAATTAAACTCTGGTTGGATTAGTCTGCAGGGCCTTTCATGTTCCTTGGTTTGTGCCTGGGCAATGCTGCTGCGTTTGGGGGTCCTTATGGAGACTTCTCGTCCACAGCTGTGTGGTTTACGGTAGAGTTCGGCAGAGGGGAGAGGTTCCTCTTGTCCTTTGCTGAACGGAGCATTGGTTGGGTTTTCTTAGCGGGTCTTTCTCCCACCCTGGACACTCCACAGGGATATAAGCCTTACTTAGTTTCCAACAGACAGTTCAGTCTCTGAGGATGCCTGCCATAGATGTGGGCGAAATGTCAGGAGAGAATGCTTCTGGAACATGGCCAGGCAGCTGGGATAACTCACAGCAATTTGGTGTTTCCTGCCACAAAAGCCTTGGACAACACAGGGCTCACGACCCCTTTCTCTTCTTTCTCGCAGATTTGTTGCGGATGTTTTTCGACTGCCTCTACGACGAGGAGGTGATCTCGGAGGACGCCTTCTACAAGTGGGAGAGCAGCAAAGACCCGGCCGAGCAGAACGGGAAAGGCGTCGCTCTCAAGTCGGTCACGGCCTTCTTCACGTGGCTAAGGGAAGCCGAGGAGGAGTCGGAGGATAATTAACCAACACCACAAATACAAAAACAAAACAAAAAAAACTGAATACAAAAACAAAAAAAAACTTAAGAAAAAACTAAGTATTTTTTTAAAAAAACCCAGTTTCATGTTTTCGCCAATCACAGTGCAGCAAGGCCAATTCTCGCGCGCAGAAATACATCCCCCGACATTTGCACGATTTTGGGGGGGAAACAACCCAAGAGAGAGAGAGAGAGAGAGGAGCGAACGAATGAACGCAAAGGCGATCATGGAGGACGGACGAGGCGGAAACGGGAAATTTCCCACTTCGAACCTGGACGGAGGGGCAGGAGCACGAAACCAAAACACGCCTGTTGTTATTTACCGGGAAAGCAAAAATAATAATTTCCCGGGTTTTTCTTTTCTTTTTAAACAAGGACTCCTCCTTTCAACCGTTAGCAAACTTTTAATTTATTCTTTCCAGAGAGCTGCAATTGCCAGTGTAATTTTGTTTGCAAAAAGACGAAAGCAAAAAAAAAAGAAGAACCAGAGAAATAAATTTTCCTCCCGTTCAGATCCATCTCATTTCAGTTCAAAGGTAATGCATTCTCAAAAGGGGTGAGCGAGCAACGAACGAGCATCCGGTCTTTTCTTGCCTGCCTCTCGATCAGCGTAAACGAAGGGAAATTAATACGCGTTGGAGAAACTAAACGGCCGTGGACCAGACTTGCTTTGGAAACGACGCATTGATCACACAGACACACACACACAAAACAGTGCTGCTGCCCTGGAAGCGGAAGAACGAACGAACAAAGTGTTGGTGATGAGAACACTTTCTGAACCTTTAGAGCAAACTTTAAGGCTTGTAAATACATAGAACAAATATTTAAAAAGAGAAGGAAGAAATTGACTCGATAACTATTTCTTTTCACTTTCGGAAAATTATAAATAAAAAGAACAAAATAAAGAGGAACCTTGCAAGTTTACAACCCGAGCGGGCGGTGGATTTCTCTTTCGCTGTCATCCTCGCCTCTTCAGCATCAGAAGAGAGTGCCTTCGGTGGGCCAAACCTATATACTGCGCATGGGCCAACTTGGGCCTTCCCTCCAGGTGTTTTGGACTCCCAACTCCCACCATTCCTCACAGCCTCAGCCGCTTAAGATAGATGAGAGAGTGATAGACCTAAGAGAGGCCTACCTGCAGGTCCCAATGATAGACCTAAAAGAGGCCTACTTTCAGGTTCTGATAGATAGATAGATAGGTAGATAGGTAGATAGGTAGATAGAAGGATGGATGGCTGGATGGATGGATGGATGGATGGATGGATGGATGGATGGATGGATGGATAGACAGACAGAGAGACAGAGAGAGAGAGAGAGATAGAACACTTAAGCGAGTGAGGAGGAAAAGGGTTACCTGTGGCTGTTAGGAATGGTGGGAGTTGGAGTACCGTGTCCTTGGCGTTGCCCTATGGGAACTCATTTCTGAGGTCTAGACCGAGTACCAGAAAATCCTCATGGACATGACTTCCCTGCCCTGTCTCAGAAAAGTGTGCTTTCAGTGGGAAAATTGACATAAGAGTAGTGAGTAGGAATACTATTGAGTTGAAGTTGTGATTAGCAGTAGTAAGTAGTCGCAGATAGTGTCCCGGCATTGAATGTTTGCTGTGTATATGCTGTGCTCCGCCCTGAGTCCCCTTCGGGGTGAGAAGGGTGGAATATAAATGTTTTAAATAAAATATAAAATAATTTAGTAAGTAGTAGTTGTAGTCACAAGTAGTCGTGATTACCAGTAGTGAATAGTCGCAGTAGTGATTAGTAGTCATAATTAGTCATAGTAGTTTTGAGTAGCAGTAGTGAGTAGTGATTAGTAGTAAGTAGACACAGTAGTGAGTAGCGATTCGTAGTCATAGTAGTAGCGATTCGTAGTAATAAGTCAGTTGTGAGTAGTAGTCGCAGTAGTGATTAGGCTTCATTAGTAGGTGTAATTATTAGTTGTAAGTAGTGAGTAATGATTAGTAGTTGTAGTGATTAGTAGATGGGTTGTTGTAGGTTTTTTCAGGCTATATGGCCATGTTCTAGAGGCATTCTCTCCTGACGTTGAAGATGAACAGTCTTCAAGGGCAGCCCCACATAGAGCGTGTTGCAGTTGTCTATCCTGGATGTCACCAGATTAGTAGATGTATTAATAAGTTGCAGTAGTGAGTAGCCACAGTAGTGAGTTGTGATTAGCCTTGATTAGTAGTGAGTAGTAGCAGTGAGTAGTGATTAGTAGTTGTCATTAGTAGTGATTAGTTTTCATTAGTAGTTGTAATTAATTGTTAAGTAGTGAGTAGTGATTAGTAGTTGTCGTGATTAGATGTATTAAGTTGCAGTAGTAAGTAGGCACAGTAGTGAGTTGTGATTAGCCTTGATTGAATAGAAGCAATGAGTAGTGATTAGTCGTTGTCATTAGTAGTCGTGAGTAGTGCTTAGTATCATAGTGAATAGTAGTCATGATTAGTCATAGTTGCAGTAGTGATTAGTAGTAGTAATTAGTCGTAGTAGTTGGTAGTCCTAGTGGTGGTTACAGTACGTAACAAGATTTGAAAATTCTAGTGTTCTTGGTTTGCAGGTGTGATTTCCTGTTTCCTTAAGCGGTCCTCCCTTTGAAAGGTGTTGTTCTACTCCAAACTTGGTGGCTGCCACAAACTATGCTGAATGGGAACACAGTGATGCGACATCTATTTATTTCTTAATGTAATATTTATTGTATCCTCCTTGGCCTGCCCCAAAGGCTTGGTCCCACCACCATCCTTCTGACATTGCCAGGACTTACTTACTTACTTACTTAGGCGATCCCTCATTGGCCGAGTAGGATAGTCTTCCAGGATCAGTATTCTTGTGGATCCGTAGGTGACTGTGGGTTGATCCTTGACCTGCATCTTCTCCCGCAATGAGGGCATTGGTTTCCAGGTGGAAGGCGGTCTCCGTCGGGGTTGGCTTGATGCGCCTTCCTCTTGGCACGTTTCTCTCTTTCACCCTCCATTTGTGCCTCTTCAAATTCTACAGCACTGCTGGTCACAGCTGACTTCCAGCTGGAGCGCTCAAGGGCCAGGTCTCAGTGTCTATGCCACAGTTTTTAAGGTTGGCTTTGAGCCCATCTTTCACTCTCTTTTCCTGCCCACCAACATTCAGTTTTCCGTTCTTGAGTTCGGAATAAAGAAACTGCTTTGGGAGATGGTGGTCGGGCATCCGGACAACATGGCCGGTCCAGCGGAGTTGATGGCGGAGGACCATGGCTTCAATGCTGGTGGTCTTTGCTTCTTCCAGCACGCTGACGTTTGCCTGTCTTCCCAAGAGATTTGCAGGATTTTCCGGAGGCAGCGCTGATGGAATCGTTCCAGGAGTAGAGTGTAACGTCTGTAGACAGTCCACGTTTCACAGGCGTAGAGCAGGGTTGGGAGGACAATAGCTTTATCAACAAGCATCTTGGTCTCCCTACGGATGTCCTCAAACACTCTGCTTTATTTGGAAGCTTCATTGCCAGGAAGGGAGATCCATAACTGCGGGGCCACCACCAAGAAGGCCCTGTCTCTCTTTTGTCCCTGCCAAGCACGCCTGTGACGGTGGCAGAACCGAGAGCAGGGCCTCCCCAGAAGATCTTAGTCTTTGCAATGGTTTGTAAAGGGAGATACGTTGGGACAGGTAAACTGGGCCGGGGCCGTTGAGGGCTCAATAGGCCAAAGCCAGCACTTTGAATTGTGCCTGAATTGTTAGCGGACTGGAGCTGGTGAAACATGGGAGTCGTGTGCTCCCTTTGTGCCTCCCCACATATTAATCTGGACTATTTGAAGCTTCTGAACAGTCTTCAAGGGCAGCCCCACATAGAGCGTGTTGCAGTAGTCCACCCAGGGTGTCACCAGAACATGGACCCACTGTGGCCAAGACTAGCATCCCGTATGCTCCCTGTGTGCCACCCCACTTAATAACCTGGCTGCCTCTCTTTGGACTATTTGAAGCTTCTAAACAGTCTTCAAGGACAGCCCCACATAGAGCGTGTTGCAGTAGTCTATCCTGGGTGTCACCAGAAYGTGGACCCACTGTGGCCAAGTCTGGCATCCCAAGTATGCTCCCTGTGTGCCACCCCACTTATTAACYTGRMTTGCCTCTCWYTGGASTATTTGAAGCTTCYRASCAGTCTTCAAGGGCWGCCCCACATAGAGCGTGTTGCAGKAGTAGTCYATCCTGGGTGWCACCAGAACGTGTTGTAGTAGTCTATCCTGGATGTCCCCACTRTGGCCAAGTCTGGCATCCCAAGTATKCTCCCTGTGTGCCACCCCACTTRTTAACMTGGCTGCCTCTCATTGGACTATTTGAAGCTTCCGAACAGTCTTCAAGGGCAGCCCCACATAGAGCGTGTTGCAGTAGTAGTCTATCCTGGGTGACACCAGAGTGTGGATTCACTCTGGCCAAGTCTGGCATCCCAAGTGGCATCCCTCTGTGTGCCACCCTACTTATCAACCTGGCTGCCTCTCATTGGACTATTTGAAGCTTCTAAACAGTCTTCAAGGGCAGCCCCAACATAGAGCGTGTTGCAGTAGTCTATCCTGGATGTCGGCCCCCCCCCCCCAAGGTAATGGCACGACCCTCCAGGAAGGCCCAGAGCCACAGCAGAACAGTTCCCTCAAGGCCCATCCCCGCCAGGSGACCCAATTGGGCCCTCCCTCCCTCCAGGGCCTTTGGACTACAAYTCCCATAATTCCTCGCAGCCGGAGGGGGCCCAGGCCTGGCCTCTCCTCATTCTCGACGCGCCTGAGGAGGGATTTCCTGCCAACCGTCCAATTGGGGGTTTTAAAAACCACTTCCGGTTTTCCCTCAAAGGAGGAGGGAAACAAAAAGCCAACTTCCGTTTCCCGCCAAGGGGAGGGTGACGGTTGGGCCTCGCGCCTGCGCACCACGCCTTTCTCCTTACGCGCGCATGCGCACCGCGCCCCCTCCCTAGGCCTGACTGTTTTTGTTCAAGAGGAGGCGAAGGCGACGGGTTTCCTCGAAGCTGATTGGCTCCCGGCTCGGCGGCGGCAGGGCTGGCGGGGCTCCCATTGGCTGTCGCCTCCCACCGGGCCCCGCCTCTTCCGCCGCGTCTTCCCTCAGAGCCGTCTCTGGCTTGTGTCGTCGTCGCCGCCTTCCTTCCTTCGTTCTGCGCCATCGCCGAGAGAGAGGGACCGAGAGAGAGGCAGGCCGGTCGCCGGGAGGGTGAGTGCCCGGAGGCGGTGAGTGGCAGGGGGCGGGGCTATGCTAATATCATGCAAATGCGCCCAGTCGGGTTGCCTGAGGAGGGCCTTGTGGCCACGCCCACCCGAGGGGGAGAGCTGTCAATCACCTTGCCTTAGCCCCGCCCCCAGGTAGGCCTCACTCCAGCCTTAGCCTGACTACTGTCATTGTTATGTTCATCTATTATGTTGTACTATTACTTTTGCATTATTATCATTATTATTTAAAGTGAGTATTATATTTTATTATTATTCTTTAAAGTGCATTTTATAATTCACTATTATTACTTTTGTCTCTGTTATTATTGAAAGTGCTTAGACCAGGCTTGGGCCTTCTTCCCTCCAGGTGTTTTGGACTCCAACTCCCACAATTCCTGGCAGCCCCAGGCCCTTTTCTCAGTGGCACTCTTTATATACTCTCCTGATTTTAGAGTTTTTAAAAATGCGGGTGAATGTTGCAATTGGCCACCTTGATTAGTAGTAATGGCCTTGCAGTTTCAAGGCCTGGCTGGTTGCTGCTCAGGGGGAAATCCTTGGTTGGGAGGTGTTAGCTGGCCCAGGTTGATTCTTGCCTGGAATTGCCGTTTGCTGAGTGTCCCACTTTATTAATTCTCCTGAAATACGGGATAATGTTGCAATTGGCCACCTTGATTACTAGTAATGGCCTTGCAGTTTCAAGGCCTGGCTGGTTGCTGCTCAGGGGGAAATCCTTGGTTAGGATTTCCCCCTGAGCTGTGAGAGCTGTTCAGCAGTGGAACTCTCTGCCCCGGAGTGTGGTGGAGGCTCCTTCTTTGGAAGCTTTTAAACAGGGGCTGGATGGCCATCTGTCAGGGGTGATTTGAATGCAATATTCCTGCTTCTTGGCAGGGGGTTGGACTGGATGGCCCATGAGGTCTCTTCCAACTCTTTGATTCTATGATTCTAGGAGGTGTTAGCTGGCCCTGGTTCATTCTTGCCTGGAATTCCCGTTTTCTGAGTGTCCCACTTTATTTACTCTCCTGATTTTAGAGTTTTTTAAAATACGGATGAATGTTGCAATTGGTCACCTTGATTAGTAGTAATGGCCTTGCAGTTTCAAGGCCTGGCTGGTTGCTGCTCAGAGGGAAATCCTTGGTTGGGAGGTGTTAGCGGGCCCTGGTTGATTCTTGTCTGGAATTATGGTTTTCTGAATGTCGCACTTTATTTATTCTCCTAAAATACGGGAAAAGGTTGCAATTGGCCACCTTGATTAGTAGTAATGGCCTTGCAGTTTCAAGGCCTGGCTGATTGCTGCTCAGGGGGAAATCCTTGGTTGGGAGGTGTTAGCTGGCCCTGGTTGATTCTTGCCTGGAATTCCCATTTTCTGAGTGTTCCACTTTATTTACTCTCCTGATTTTAGAGTTTTTTAAAATACGGGTGAATGTTGCAATTGGCCATCTTGATTAGTAGTAATGGCCATTACTAAGGAAGGGGCCTGATGCTGTGAGGAATTGTGGGAGTTGGAGTCCAAAACACCTAAAGGGAAGGCCCAAGTTTGCCTATGCTTGGCTTCGACCATTGTTTGTCTCCCTTTTGGAGCTCCCTCAACCAATTCCAGTTGCAAACACTGAAGCCTCGGCCCTCTTGGATCCTATTTGGGGAGGTAGATCAATAATAACCATCATCATCATCACAGCTGGCATTTGGAAACAATAAACATTGACAAAATCACGGTCAACTGCAAAAGGCCACCTGACTTGGATCTGCGAGGTTCACTCAAAAATACATCACACAGTCCTAGATGCTTGGGAAGTGTTCGGCTTGTGTTTTTGTGATACGAAATCCAGCATATAGATCTTGTTTGCTGTGACATACTGAGCTTTTGTATCAATAATAATAATAATAATAATATAGGTTTGCATAGATTTGCTGTGAGATTTCCAGATTGTATGGGCATGTTCTGGAAGCATTCTGTCCTGACATTTCGCTCCCTCTGTTCTATAAAATCAGAACAGTAAATAAAGAGCGACACTCAGAAAATGGGCAAGAATTCAGGCAAGAATCAACCAGGACCGGCTAACACCTCCCAACAAAGGATCCCTCCCCCCGGGCAGCAACCAGCCAGGCCTTGAAACTGCAAGACCATTACTACTAATCAAGGTGGCCAATTGCAACATTCACCCGTATTTAAAAACACTAAAATCAGGAGAGTATATAAAGAAGGATACTCAGAAAACAGAGGAATTCCAAACGAGTGACACTCAGAAAACGGGGGAATTACAGGCAAGAATCAACCAGGGCCGGCTAACACTTCCCAACAAAGGATCCCTCCTCCCCTGGGGAGCAACCAGCCAGGCTTTGAAACTGCAAGGCCATTACTAATCAAGGTGGCCAATTGCAACATTCACCCGTATTTAAAAACGTTAAAATCAGGAGAGTATATAAAGAGGGACACTAAAAAAACAGAGGAATTCCAGGCAAGAATAAAGCAGGGCCAGCTACCACCTTCCAACAAAGGATTGAGCATTGAATTTTGCTATTGTTAACTGCTTTGAGTTGCCCAGGGGTTGAGAAAAGCAGTATAAAAATGAAGTAAATAAGTAAATGAATAAATAAATTTATTTCAGAGCAGCAACCAGCAGACCTTGAAACTGCAAGGCTATTAAGTGCTGGTCAAGGTGGCCGATTGCAACATTCACCCGTATTTAAAAGCAAAAGCGACCCATAGAACAAAAGACGTTAAAATACCTACAACATAACAGAATAAAAACAAATTGTGTTGAAGCTCCATCAGACAAGATTCAACAAAAACCAGTGACCAGGATGACTAAAATAGGTGTGACCAAGCTATAAGAAGGGTGGGCAAGGGATAGTGCAAACAGCGTACCATAAGGACAGGGAAGTGCCAAACTGTCTGGCGACCTAATAATAATAATAATAATACTTTATTTATACCCCACTACGATCTCCCCAAGGGACTCAGTGCGGCTTACATGAGGCCAAGCCCACAGTACATCAGTAAACAAAGGCAATAACAAAACAATCAGTACAAAAACAGTTAATATAAATCTCATAAACAAAAAATAAACAATAACAATGACACACAAGCATTTAAAAATCTATGGCCGGGACAGGCATTTATAACTAGAGACTAGGTGGGTCCTGAAGAAGCGCCTCCAACGCTCTTGCCAGAGATGTCCCCTGGCCTCCAGTCCCGTGAGAAAGGCGAGAGTTTAAATTTTGGAGAATACAACCCTTTGGTTTTGGTAGACACTCTTCAGGCCTCCCCGTAAGAATGCGGGGAAAGCACCCTGGCGCCTTCCCTCCTTTCTCTCCTGTTTCCCTGGGAAATGTGGCCCCGAAGAAGACCCTTTTATCACTACTTGTTGGGCGCAGGAAGGGAGACAAGTGCATATGTATGCATGTAGATATAACACGATGTGACACTATCGTTTCCGTTCCTGGGTTATCAATGCCACTTCCTAATTGGTGCTATTGTAAAAACACGGGGAAAGTTCATCGAATGGCAAAGCCTTTGATATTTTCACAAATGAAGTGCCTAGACCAGGCATGGGCCAACTTGGGCCCTCCCTCCAGGTGTTTTGGACTCCAACTCCCACCATTCCTAACAGCCGGTAGGAGTTGGAATCCAAAACACCTGGAGGGAGGGCCCAAGTTGGTCCATGCCTGCTTTAAACCCACTGGGCCGTGGTCTGGATGGCCTTTGGGGTGCCTCCCGCGGCCGTGATTTCCTGATGACGTTGAGTTGTTTTTCCTTTTGTTTTCCTTCCGCAGGTTCCCTCTCTAGGGAGGTAGATGTGAAGTTTTCTTTCCGTTGTTTTGTTTTCTCTTCTTCTTCTGTTCTCCTTCTCCCCCTTTTCCCGTTCCCTTTTTGTTCACACCAAGTCTTTTCTGCACTTCAGGTTGTTAGGAAGTCTTCCTTCCCCCCCGCTTGAGGTTAAAAACCTGGGGGCTCCAAAAAGTGTTAACCCTCCTCCCGTTGGGGGCTAGAGCTTAATTTAAATGGCGACCGATCTGTCCGACGCTGACCCCGGCGCAGGCCGTAAGGCGCTTCCACTCTTAACGGGAGCTCCCCCGGACAAGTTGAGCGAGGTAGGGGCCGACCCTTCCCCGGGCGACGGATGGCCCTCGGACTGCGGCTCCCGAGGGCCCCGCTCCTCTCTTCCTCCTCCTCCTCCTCCTGCTTCTCGGAGTCTCTCTCTCTGCCTTTTGAGCCCCAGCGGAAGCAGGATGCTGGACACTGCGCTCGCTCGCTCTCTTTCCTGCATGAGCCTCGAGGCGCTTACGTGCACGGGCCGGCCTTGAGCGGCCCGCGGTGGCAGTGGGGCCTTCTCTTTGGACGGGGAGCCGCACCCGCGCCTGCCCCTCCCTGACCCCTAGGCGCCCCACCTCCCTCCCCTTCTCTCTCCCTCAGGCCCTCGAAGACGGCACCATGCCAATCCGCCGGGCTGTGAACGCTTCCACGCGGGAAACGCCTCCCAAGAGCAAGCCGGCCGAAGGCGAGGAGGCCAAGCCAGGTAAATAATTAAAATTTATTTATTTACCAGCACATGGCCCATGGACAAAAGGGAGGACTTCCTTCTACTGTTCTTGTGGGTCGCCCTCTCTGCGTGTGCTCTGTCCGTACGGCATGCTTTTTGTTTCCTGGTCCACATTGGTGCCTGTCTCCCTCTTTCCTTCTCCTTCCTTAGACCCTGATGCCAGTTCAGAGGAATCTGCCTCAACTGTGGAGGAGCAGGAGAGTGAGGTTCCGCCGCCCGCTGCCACAGCTGATCCCGCCACTGCTGCGGAGACAGAGCCTGCCAAGGAGTCCACCGAGGCCGAGGGAAAGGAAGAGGCCAAGCCCCCCGAGGAAGCCAAGAAGGAGTAAGGGAACCCGATTGCACTTTCCCTGCAGAAAGAAAGAAAGAAAGAAGCAGGTTGGGCTAGGTGGCCCAGGGGGTCTCTTCCCATCCTAGTATTGTTCTTGTTATTGAGGCTGAGTGGCCATCTGTCGGGAGGGCTTTGGTTGTGCCTTCCCTGCATAATGGCACATTGAGGTTGGACTAGATGGCCCTTATGGTCTCTTCCCACTCTGTTGTTGTTGTTGTTGAGGCTGGATGGCCCTGTGTCAGGAGAGCTTTGATGTTGTCTTTTCTGCATGGCAGATTGGGGTTGGACTAAATGGCCCTTGTGGTCTCTTCCGACTCTTGTGTTGTTGAGGCTGGGTGGCCATCTGCCAGGAGGGCTTTGATTATGCTTTTCCTGTATAATAGCATGTTAGGGTTGGACTAGATGGCCCTTATGGTCTCTTTCCACTTTATTATGCTTGTTATTGTTGAGGCTGGATGGCTGTTGGGAGGGCTTTGATTGTGCTTTTCCTGCATAATGACAGGTTGAGGCTGGACTAGATGGCCCTTATGGTCTCTTCCCACTCTGTTGTTTTTGAGGCTGGGTGGCCATCTGTCAGGAGGGCTTTGATGTTGTCTATCCTGCATGGCAGATTGGGGTTGGACTAGATGGCCCTTATGGTCTCTTCCCACTCTGTTGTATTTGAGGCTGGATGGCCATCTGTCAAATGGTCTTTCCTGCGTAATAGCAGATTGGGGTTGGACTAGATGGCCTATGTGATCTCTTCCCACTTTATTATTCTTACTCTTATTGTTGAGGCCGGATGGCCATCTGTCAAGACGGCTTTGATTGTGCTTTTCCTGCATAATGACATATTGGGGTTGGACCAGATGGCCATTATGGTCTCTTTCCACTGTTGTTGTTGAGGCTGGATAGCTTTGTCGTGAGGGCTTTGATGTTGTCTTTCCTGCATAATGGCAGATTGGGGTTGGACTAGATGGCTCTTGTGGTCCCTTCCCACCCTGTGATTCTATGACTCTACAAAGGAAGGAGATGGGGAGGAGGCTGCTTGGCTGCGTTTGATCCCTTTTCCTCCGCAAAGGGAGAAAGACCCTGCGAAAGACAAGGAGAAGAAAGTCAAGAAGACCATCCCCGCCTGGGCCACCCTTTCAGCCAACCAGCTTGCCCGGGCGCAGAAGCAGACCCACTTTGCGGCCTCCTCCCGCCCCAAGATGGATGCCATTTTGATTGAGGCCATCAAGGTGAGGAGGGTGGGCGGGGGCTGGTGGCACAAGACCCCCCCCCCTTGCCTGCCTCTTCCCACAACTGCCTCATGGGCTTTTCTCTCCCAGGCGTGCTTCCAGAAGGGTGGGGCCTCAGTGGTGGCCATCCGGAAATACATCATCAACAAGTACCCCTCGCTGGAGCTGGAGCGGAGGGGCTTCCTCCTCAAGCAGGCCCTCAAGAGGGAGCTGGCGCGGGGCGCCATTCGGCAGGTAAGAAATGCAGCCAGTCCAAAAGTATACGCACAACGGACACGAAGCCACAGAAGCCAGAAAGCAACAGGCCTCTGCTTTCCTCTCCTGCAGGTGAAGGGCAAAGGAGCCTCCGGGAGCTTCGTGGTGGGCCCAAACTCAGGGAAAACAGCCTCCAAATCCAGGGACCGGAAGGTAAGTCTGGAGCTCAGCCGTGTTTCCTATCATCCCCTGGGAAGCCCCTCTCTCTCCCTTCTCTGCAAGCGCTTCTGCCTTCCAGAAGAACTCCTCAGCCTCGGCTCCGGAGCCGGCGGTGAAGCTGGAGGATGTCCTGCCCTTGGCCTTCACCCGCCTCTGTGAACCCAAGGAGGCCTCCTACAGCCTGATCAAGAAGTACGTCTCCCAGTACTACCCCAAGCTCAAGGTGGACGTCAGGTCAGTGGCCAGTCATCTCCATTTGTATGGAATCGCTCTCCGTTTCCGTTTGTTTGCTTCGTAAGGCTCTGTTTGTGTTTGTGAGCACCTCTCCCGAAAATGGGGGCCTTTCCCGAAAGAGCGTTTTCGCTCAGGGTCCGAAAGATCAAAAATGTTCTGACCATTGGCTACAAGGTCCAGGACAAACATCTTAATTCAACTCCAACGTTGCTTCGTCTGGCTACAGATTCTGTACTTGAGACTTTTATCCCCTAATCTACTCTATCCCAAGCCACTAGAAAAGGATTTCTTTGCAGCCTTGATTCTCTTTATCAGTTTCTCTCTCAGCTTGGCAGAACGCCTAAGCAATTGGTGTGTTTGTCTGTTCTGTCTGAAAACATGCCTTCTATCTTCTGGCTCAAGGCGGTGTTTCCATAGAGACCTGCCCATTGAGAACTTCAGGCAGTCGGGGACACCAGGGCTCGGCTTCTGGAAAGCAGGAAGAGGGAGGCGCCCACTGTTTCCTCTTCCCACGCACCCCAAGAAAGTGACTTTAACCCCTTCCTTTCCCTGCCTTCCTTTAGACCTCAGTTGCTGAAGAATGCCTTACAGAGGGCTGTGGAGAAGGGCCAGCTGGAGCAGATCACTGGCAAAGGAGCTTCCGGCACTTTCCAGGTGAGACAGGAGCCCCCCCTGGTCTTGTGCGTGCCCTTCCAGCCGTTGGGGCCCCTTTTCACCCACCCTGCCCTGCCTGTCGTTGGCCTTGTTTCCCCTCCTCCCAGCTGAAGAGGTCCGGGGAGAAGCCTCTGCTGGGTGGGAGCCTGATGGAGGACGCCATCCTGTCGGCCATCGCGGCCATGAACGAGCCCAAGACCTGCTCCACCACCGCCCTCAAGAAGTACGTCCTGGAGAAGCACCCGGGGACCAACTCCAGCTTCCAGGGTAAGCAAGCCCTTCCTTCCCTGTTGGGCGAGTAGGCTTATTAACAAAAGACCCTCCTCATAAATGCACAGCAGAGTAACTTATTAGTTGTAGCGTGACCCACCACCACAAAAACAAAGACCAATGTAATCTCTTTCTTAGGAGCAAAATAATATGGTTGCACTATTTGCAACAACAAAGTTTCCATAAGCAAATACACAATGGTGTCACACACAGTATCCTTCACACTGAAGCTTTCTCACACTGAGGTTTACCTCACACTCCTCAGGACGACCCTTGCTTTGGCCCACTGACTGTAACAGGCTCTGACCTACTCACTTTTAGGCTGAATCCTGTTAGAGTTAGTAGGCCAAAGCTAGTGTCGTCCTGAGGAGAGTGAGGTAAACCTCAGTGTGAGAGAAGCCCCTGTGTGACAGCTGCTGCACGTAAAGTTACTGTGTATTTGTTTATTTGTGTTACGGAAACCTTGTTCTTGTTGGGCTGCTCCAGGATGCCTTCAGTTCACCTTGGCTGATTCTTTGCTAGTGAATGAGTACTTTCCTTCACGCCCTCTTTCTCTCCCATTGTTTCCCCGGCAGTCCATCTCCTGAAGAGGACCCTCCAGAAGTGCGAGAAGTTCGGCTGGATGGAACAGATCTCCGGGAAGGGCTTCAGCGGCACCTTCCAACTGTGCTTCCCCTACTACCCCAGGTCAGGGGCCACTGGGGTTTATGGAGGAACCTTCTGGAATGGGGAAGGGGCAGTTGTGGGGGGGGGGCAGAGTAACTTATACAGCAGAGTAACTTATTTGCAGCAGCATGACCCAGCACCAGTGGCCCAAAGTGATACCAAGAGCAAAAACACATAGACCAATTCTATCTCTTCCTTTGTAGTAAAATAATATGGTTGAACTATTTACAACAACAAAGTTTCCATGAGACAAAGAAAGCTTTTAACGCTTGCTTCTTTGCTTCCACGCTGGCCTTCTTTCTCATGCAGATAAACAGCTTCACTCTCACAGAGCCTCCTCTCACACTGAAATTACACAGGAATTTCACACAGTAGCCTTCACATACTGGAGCTTTACACAAGAGGCCTTCAATCTGGGGCTTCGTCCCATCAAAGCTTCTCACCAGACCCTCCTCACACTGAGGTCTCCCTCACACTGAGCCTTTCTCCCACTGAGGCCTTTTCAAACAGAGGCTTCTCCCACATTGAAAATTACACAGGAATTTCACACAGTAGCCTTCACACACTGGAGCTTCACACAGTAGCTTTACACAAGAGGCCTTCAATCTGGGGCTTCCTCCCACCTAAGCTTCTCACCAAACCTTCCTCACACGGAGGCCTCCCTCACACTGAGCCTTTCTCCCACTGAGGCCTCCTAAGCTACAGGCAAAGCTGCTTATATAGAGCGACAGCTTTTCCTGAGTCCTTGCACCCATTTCACCCTTTCAGTACTTGACTCACATTTTTGTAATTAAAAATACCTAGTTAATTTTTTGAACCGCCCTCTTCTCTTTCCTTTACTCCCGACCGCACAGCCCCGGGGTTCTCTTCCCGGAGAAACAGAAAGCAGCCCAGGATTCGGAGGAAGAGGAGTCCGATGAGGAAGAGGAGGAGTCTGAGGCCTCCGAGGAAGAGGAAGAGTCCGAGGAGGAGGAGCCGCCACCAAAGAAAAGGTATTGGAGGAGCATGGAGTGCTGAGGCGGCCCTTTCCAGTCCGGTCCTGTTGATTGACGCTCTGTCTTCTTTCCCCGGGCAGGATGCAGAAGCGGCCCCCTCCCAAGGCCCGGAACCGGCCCCCTGCCCTGGCCAAGCGGCGGGAGCGCAAGCCCAAGCCCCGCAAGGGCCCACCGCCCAAGGCCAAGCCCGCAGCCAAGGCTAAGCCCGCGGCCAAGCCAGCTCAAGCCCCGAAGGCCAAGGTCGCAGCCAAGGCACCCCCCGCCAAGAAGGCCAAGAAGCCCGGGGCCCCACCGCCGCCCCCTCCCCCTCCTCCCCGCCCGGCCCCCAAGAGCCTCTCGGGGAAGGGCCCCTCCACCAAGAAGAAGCCCCCGCCGGCTGTCAGCCCCAAGAAAGACCTGAAGGCCGCCAAGGGCAAGAAGGGGAAGCCCTCCATGCGGAAGTCCCTGCGCGCCAGGAAGTAGGCCTCCCTCCGCCTCTGGCAGAGAAGCGCCACGCAGCAACAACAACAACAACACCGCACAGTCGGTCGCTCTGGCGCTTCGGCCTCCCTCCTGGCCTCTTCCCTGCCTCCCTCCTTCCCTTTCCTGTCTTTTTCTCTCCTTCTTCTCTTCCTCCCCCTGACCCTTTTCCCGTCAAAACCAGAAACGTTGGACTGTTCTTTGAGAAGCAAAAAATGACAAAACACAAAAAAGGAGCAATCTGTACAGGGTGCATCTTGGAATTTTGGCTATTAAAAAATATGGTTGTGGAGATTTGTTTATTTCTGGCATGTTTCCAGCACTGAGCCCGCCAGCAGCGCAATGGGTTAACCCAGACCCGGGCAAAGTTGGGCAAAGGGTGGGAGTCGGGAGTTCAAAACACCTGGAGGGAATGCCGGAGTTTGCCGTCGTTGACTGGGTTTAGTGCTCTCTTGACAAGGGAGAACTGCAACTCCCAGATTCCCTGGGCAATCGCCCCCCAAACCCTGCAAGTATTCACAGTTGCCCATGTTGGGTCTGCGTGCCAAGTTTGGTCCGGATCTGATGTTGGTTGGGTTCAGTGCTTTCTGGATGCAGGTGAACTACGACTCCCAGACCCAAGGTCAATTCCCCCGAACTCCTGCAGTACATTCAGTTGGTCATGGGGCTTCTCTGTGCTATTGTCGGTGGGGGTCACTTTCTCTGGATGCAGGTGAACTATAACTCCCATATATGCTGGGGGAAATGGAAGGAAAAAGGAAGAGGGGCCGACCAAGGGCAAGATGAATGGATGGCATCCTTGAAGTGACTGGACTGACCTTGAAGGAGCTGGGGGTGGTGAAAGCCGACAGGGAGCTCTGGCGTGGGCTGGACCATGAAGTCATGAAGAGTCGGAAACAACAACAACACATAACTCCCATAAATGAACGTCAGTGTCCCTGAAACTTGTCCAGTATGTTCTGTTGTTTGTGGGGAGTTTGTGTGCCAAGTTTTGTCCCAGTCTGTAACTCGTGGGAGTTGCAGTGATCTGTAGGATCCGAATCGGGTGAAGGTACTTCAAATCCCATCATCCGTGGCCCATCTTCCATCAAACCGCTGCAGGACTTTAGTGCGTCATTGGGGGGGGGGTGTCTGTATGTCAAGTTTGGCCTGGGTCTGTCATTTGTGGGGGTCACTGTGGTCTCAGGAAGTTAGTGAAGGTACTGCAAGTCCCATAATCCCTGGTCCATCCTCCCCAAACTTCACCAGGATGTAAAGTGGGTCCTGGGGGGGCTCTGTGTGCCAGCTTTGATCCTGATCTGTCATTGGTGGCGGTAGCAGTGGTCTGTGGGAGCAGAAGCGATTAAAAGTACTGCAGATCCCATCCTCCAGGGTCCATCTTCTCCCCAATCTTCACCAGGACATGAGGTCGGTTGTGGGGGTTTTGTGTGCCAAGTTTGGTCCAGGTTAGGGTTACAGTCTTGTCATTTGTGGGGGTTGCAGTGGCCTGTCGGAGTGCCACAAGCACACATACAAATACTGACAATAATAATAATAATCATAATAATACCTTGTTCCTTATTCTTAAGACTCCGCCCTGGGCTTCCAAGGGGCATCCCTCCACCAGGGGCCCTTCTTGCCCCCTTTCCCACGGGGACCTTGCGCAGGGATCCCCTTGATGCTCCTCCCTGTGAGGATGCTGCTGCGCTCGAGGACAAAGCCCTCCCTCCAGCTTGGCATGGAGGGGGCATGGCTCCACCTTCCCGGCCTCCGATTGGCCAGCTGGGATACAGGGCTGGCAAAGGACCTGATGCTGATGCTGATGCTGCGGAGGCTTTTCTCTCCTCCTCTTCCTCCTCCTCCTCCTGCGATGGAGGCCCTTTTCGGGGATCCGGGCCGGCAAAGAGAGAAGAGGTCAAGCGCCGGAGGAGGAGGAGAAAATGTGCATAGAGTTTGGCCGCAGGTGAGGAAGAGGAGGCTGGTCCAGGTTCTCCTCTGAGAACGTGCAGAGTGCTTTTGCCCTTCTCCCAGGTGGCTGCTGCAGAGAGGAAGGCTCAGCATCAGTAACACTGAGACTGGGAGGAGAAGGGAAGGATGGATGGATGGATGGATGGATGGATGGATGGATGAGGCACCTTGATGGGTCCAAATCGTGTCTGGCCAATCTCTGTCTCTCCTTCTGTAGATGTAAGAAGATCCGAGGGACACATCTCTTTTTCCAGCCACGCCATGAAGAAGCAGGTGACCCTGATGGAGGCCCCTCGAGGAGGAGTCGGAGTCGGCGGAGGAGGAAGGGTCATCACCAAGGAAGCCCAGGTGGAGTGGCCACAAGATGGCAGAGGTCACAGCAGAGGTCATGGTGCATTAGTAGGTCAAGCACCCTAAGCGCTTGACCTGCGTGCAAACTGCTATATGTATTCTGATACGGTTGTTTCTCCTTCTTTGTGGTGCCTGTGAAATTGCACCTATGGCATTTCCGCTTTGGAACTTCACAGACAACCACACGAAGGAACAAGGTTCCAGGTAAGCAACCCTGACTTCTCTCCCTCTTCCTTCCTTCCTTCCTTGAAAGTACGTGGGATCCTTTGTGGTGGAAGAGGCCGAACTTCAGCAGAAGGCCCAGGCCATCCATGAGCAGCTCCACAAGCTCAAGGTGAGCTTTGCCCGTGCTCAGGGGGCAGTGGGATCCCTCGGGTTCTTCCACTTCTTCCCTTCCCAGGCTTCTCAATGTCCTCGTCCTTTGCTTCCTTCTTTCCTTTCTCTGGACCAAGGACTGTCCCCGGAGGAGGCCGGTGGCCCTCAAGTTCTGCCTGCAGGGAATCAAGATGTACAGCGCAGAAAAGGAGGTGCGGACAGGACGCCTCGTTTCTGAAACGTTGCTCACGCTGAGCCTGCCTCACTAGACTGTTGTGAGAACAGGACAATATATGGTTGTTGTTATTTTGCAAGGCAATGTGGGCCTGGGCTGAGAGGTCAAGGGAATATGCTGTTGTTGTCCAGAGATCGGAAATATATTTATTTATATTATTATAATATATTATTTATTTATTTATTTATTGTTGTTTTTATTGTTGTTTTTGTTATTGTTGTTTTTGTTATTATTATTTCTGCAAGGCAATGTGGGCCTGTGATGAGAGGTCAGGGAAATATGTTGTTGTTCTGAGGTCAGGGAAATATATTGTTGTTGTTGTTCAGAAATCAGGGAAATGTTGTTGTTGTTATTTCTGCAAGGCAACGTGAGCCTGTGCTGAGAGTTCAGAGAAGTATATTGTTGTTGTTGTCCAGAGGTCAGGTAAGTATATTGTTGTTGTTGTTGTTATTTCTGCAAGGCAACGTGGGCCTGCGCTGAGAGGTCAGGGAAAAACTGTTGTTGTTCAGAGGTCAGGGAAATATGTTGTTGTTTTTGTTGTTTCTGCAAGGCAATGTGGGCCTGTGCTGTGAGGTCAGGGAAATATATTGTTGTTCAGAGGTCAGGGAAATATATTGTTGTTCAGAGGTCAGGGAAATATATTGTTGTTGTTATTTCTGCAGGGCAATGTGGGCCTGTGCTGAGAGATCAGAGAAATATATTGTTGTTGTTGTTGTTGTTGTTATTTCTGCAGAGCAATGTGGGCCTGTGCTGAGAGGTCAGGGAAATATATTGTTGTTGTTCAGAGGTCAGCGAAATTTGTTGTTGTTGTTGTTGTTGTTGTTGTTGTTGTTGTTATTATTATTATTTCTGCAGGGCAATGTGGGCCTGGGCTGAGAGGTCAGGGAACGTTGTTGTTTGTGTAAGGCAGGGTGGGCTTGTGCTGGGCCCCATCTCTCTCTCTCTGTCTGCTCAGGTCCTGCTCATGGCCCACGCCTTGAGGCGCATCTTCTTCAGCACTTGCCGCCCGGCCGATGGCCAGTTCGCCTTTGTCTCCCGGAACCCGCGCAGCTCCCAGCTCTTCTGCCATGTGTTTGTGGGCAGCCAACCCTGCGAGGTGGGCAGGCGGGAGCTGTGTTTTGGTCAGTGGCCTTGGCTCTGATTGCCCGCCTTGGTACTCTAGCCCCTTGTGCCCCCCCCTCTCTCTGCCGCCAGGTCCAAGCGCTGCACTTGTTACTCTGCCGCTGCTTCCAGTTGTGCTTCCTGCGGCGGCACCCAGAAACCCAGGCCCAGCCCCCCGATGCCCAAGAGGCTGCCGCCGCCACCGTGGCCCCTGAGGTGGCAGGAGGGGGTCTGCTGGGGTCCCCGGTGCTGTGGGAGACCCTTGACCCGGAGGAGGTCTCCCAGAACGTCAATGCCCTCGTCTCCTTCCAGAGGCTCCTCCTCAGCCCCGCCGGCCTCGCCTCCTCCATCAGCGTGGTGAGTGGGACCCAGGGCACAGGGGTGGCCAGCAGGGAGGGGGGGCGCAAAGGTCAACCGGTCCAGCCACAGGAGAGAGAGATAAATTGAAAGATTCCAGAGTTGGAAGGGACCCCCCCCCCCAAGGGCCATTCAAGCTAACCCCTGAAGATAGATAGATAGATAGATAGATAGATAGATAGATAGATAGATAGAGATAGATAGATAGATAGATAGATAGATAGATAGATAGATAGATAGATGAAAGAGTGATAGAGCTGGACGGGACCTCCAAAGTCCATCCACTAAACCCAAAGGAAGGAAGGAAGGAAGGAAGGAAGGAAGGAAGGAAGGAAGGAAGGAAGGAAGGAAGGAAGGAAGGAAGGAAGGAAGGAAGGAAAGAAAATCATACAATTCTAGAACTGAAAGGATCCCCAAGAGCCACCCAGTCCAACCTCAGAAAGAAAAGAATGAAAGAAAGAAAAGAACGAACGAAAAGAATGAACGAACGAAAATAATGAAAAAATAAAAGAATGAAAGAAAGAAAAGAACGAACGGAAGAATGAAGGAACAGAAGAAAGAAGGATGAAAGAAAAAATGCAAGAAAAAAAGAACGAATGAAAGAAAAGAACAAATGAAAGAAAAGAATGAAAGAAAGAAAAGAACGAAGGAATGGAAGAAGGAATTGAAGAATGAGGAAGGAACTGATGAAAGAAAGAACAAACAAACAAGAAAGAACAAACGAAAGAAAGAACGAAATAAAGAAGTATGAAAGAAAAGAACAAAAGAATGGAAGAAAGAAGGAACGGAAGAAAGAAAAGAATGAAAGAAAGAAAAAACAAAGGAATGGAAGAATGAAGGAACGGAAGAACGAAGGAATGGAAGAACGAAGGAAGAGAAGAAAGAAGGAAGGAACGGGAGAAAGAAAAGAATGAAAGAACAAAAGAAAGAACAAATGAAAGACACAATTCTAGAGTTGGAAGAGACCGTCAAGAGCCATCCAGTCCAACCCCAGAGGCAATAAAGAGGGAAAGATTGCTTCCCTGGTTTCATTCCTTGTGCGCCTGGTGGCTCCTTGGGGAGGGTGGTTGACCCCAGTGCGCCTGGAGACAACCAAAGGCGCCCCCCCACCGCCTCACGGCCCTCTGCTGCCCTCCCGTGGGCTTGTTTTCTTTCCCTGGCCATTGCAGAGCTCCTTGTGTGTGAGTGTGTGTATGTCTCCCCCACTTTCAGAGTGAGCGGCTGGACCTGGAGGGCCAGGGCCGTGGGCGTGTGGGGGCTCCTGGCCCCGGGAACCCCTACTGCTCCCCGATCCTGGTGCGCAAGAAGGCCATCCGCAGCAAGATCCTGCGCTCCGGCGCCTACCGCGGCTGCACCTTCGATGTCCCCTTCCAGCCCTGTGCTCAGGAGACCCGTACGTATCCAAAGGGGGAGGGCGGGGAGCAGTCTGGGGTGCCCTTTTCTGGGAAGCTCACTTTCTGCCCTTTGCTCCAGTTCACCCCACCAGTCGAGACAACAAGGGGAGCAACAGCGCCACTGCACTTAGTTTGCCGGAAGACGAGAGCTCCCTGATGGAGGACGTCTGGTCCTTCGCCGGCATCGATAGGTGAGCTAGGAGGGATCCTTCCCACTCTAGAATCCTTCCTTCCTTCCTTCCCTCCTTTCTTGGGGTTGGACTGGATGTCCCTTGGGGTCCCTTCTGTGACCCACCTGTCCACCTGCAGGGAGGCCGGGATGGCGCTGCTCCGGAGGGACGTCCTGGGCGCCTTCCTCCTCTGGGCCGAGCCAGGCTCCTCCGACCAGTGGCGCCTCTCGGTGCGCACGCGCTGCGGGGTCATCCCTTACCAGATGTATCGGAGCCAGGTCGGGTCCTTCTCGGTGGAGGTGAGGCACATGTCGCTCTACAGTGGGAGGGACATCTGCCGGGAGGGTTCTGATTGTGGCAGAAGGGGTTGAGCTGGATGTACTTTAAAGATCCCTTCCAATTCTAGGAGTCTATCATCTCACACACAATCATATCTATCTATGGGTGGTGTCTATTTCCCTATGTCTGAATGGCCATCTATCAGAAGGGATTTGATTGTATTCACGTGCCTGGGAATGGCGTAGGACTGAATGACCCTTGGGGTCTCTTCCAAACATAGGATTGTTAGATCTATCTATCCATCCACCCATCCATGTCTCTTGGGAGGGATTTAATTGTGGGTTCCTGCAGGATTAAGGGGTTGGACTGGATGGCCCTTGGGGTCCTTTCCAGCCATAGGATTGTATGATATATCTATCACCTCTTTCTGTTATCTATGTATGTATCTATCCATCCATCCAGTCTGTCAGTCTGTCCTATCTATCTTTCTATCTTTCTATCTTTCTATCTTTCTATCTTTCTATCTTTCTATCTATCTATCTATCTATCTATCTATCTATCTATCTATCCATCAATCATCTAACCAATCTATCTATCCATCTATGAATCCATCCATCCATCATCTAATCTATCTATCTATCTATCTATCTATCTATCTATCTATCTATTCATCAATCATCTAATCAATCTATCGATCTATCCATCCATTAAGTCTGTCCTATCTATCTGTCTATCTATCCATCCATCCATCCATCCATCATCTAATCTATCTATCAATCTATCCATCCATCCAGTCTGTCAGTCTGTCCTATCTACCTATCTAGCCATCCATCCATCATCTAATTTATTTATCTATCTATCCATCTATCCATCCATCCAGTCTGTCAGTCTGTCCTATCCATCCATCCATCATCTAATCCAGTGCTTCTCAACCTTGGGTCCTCAGATGTTTTTGGCCTACAATTCCCAGAAATCCTAACAGCTGGTAAACTGGCTGGGATTTCTGGGAGTTGTAGGCCAAAAACATCTGGGGACCCCAGATTGAGAACCACTGATCTAATCAATCTGTCTATCCATCCATCCATCCATCCAGTCTGTCAGTTTGTCCTATCTATCTATCTATCTATCTATCTTCATCATCATCATCATCTATCTATCTATCTATCTATCTATCTATCTATCTATCTATCTATCTATCTATCTATCTATCTATCATTTAGCTATCTGCCTGTCCATCCATCCATCCATCCATCCATCCATCCATCCATCCATCCATCCATCGTCTAATCAATCTATCCATCCATCCTTCCAGTCAGTCAGTCAGTCAGTCTGTCCTATCTATCTATCTATCTATCTATCTATCTATCTATCTATCTATCTATCTATCTATCTATCTATCTATCCATCCATCCATCCAGTCTGTCAGTCTGTCCTTCCTTCCTATCTATCTATCCATCTATCTATTTATCATCTTATCTATCTACCTATCCGTCCATCCTTCCAGTCAGTCCGTCTGTCCTATCTATCCATCTATTCATCCAGTCTGTCCTATCTATCTATTTCTCCATTCATCCATCCACCCTTCCTTCCTTCCTATCTATTGGGAGGGGGGCGTTGATGGTGGGTTCCTGCAGAATGATGGGGTTGGGCTGGATGACCCTTGGGACCCCTACGGTGATCTCCCTGGGATTTGTTCCTTGCGGTGGGTGTGGAGAGGGCTGAGCTGCCCACCCACTCTTCCTCTCCTCCTTCCGCAGCACCTGAACGCAGCCTTCCCCAGCATGGAGGCCCTGCTGGAGCACTACGCCGGCACTCAGGGTGGCCTCTTCTGCTCCTTGGAGTCTGGACGGGTCAACCACTGCTTCCAAGAAGAGGAAGAGGAGGAAGAGGAGGCGGTGGTCATCCCGAGGGGGGTCCGGGGACGGCGCAAGGCCTCCTGGCTGCAGGCGGGCAGCAAGTCCCTGGCCGTGGGCCTATAGGAGAAGCAGAAGGGAATCATAATAATCTATTTTCAATAGACTCAACCTTCCCCGTGGGACTCCTCAGGCCGCAGCAAATGGCTGCCTCTTCCTGGTGTGTCAACTGTGAATCGCCCCTCAAACCCTTTCCTGTTCTTCTAGAAATTCAGGGATTTGCCAAGATGTCTATACTTCAAAGAGAACCCCAAAGAGAGATGGAAGCTTGGCTACTACCATCGTGATCTTTTGTTGGCCTTTCCCTTTGCTGCTATTCAACCATCTATATTTATGCCCGTATGAATAGAGAAATATATCATTATATTATATTATATTTTTATCGTTGGGAAGCGAATTCTATGGGAGAGGCCAAATGGGGAAAGGATAATAATAATATTATTGTTAATTATTATTTGCATTGTGTCAATAAGATTATTATTATTTGCATTATGTCAATAAATTATTATTATTTGTATTGTGTCAATAAGATTATTATTATTTGTATTGTATCCATAAGATTATTATTATTTGCATTGTATCTATAAGATTATTATTTGTATTGTATCAATAAGATTATTATTATTTGCATTGTATCAATAAGATTATTATTATTTGCATTGTATCCATAAGATTATTATTATTTGCATTGTTTCAAAAGATTATTGATTTTATTGGCATTGCGTCAATACGATAATTATTATTATTTGTATTGTATCAATAAGATTATTATATGTATTGTGTCAATAAGATTATTATTGATTATTATTTGCATTGTGTCAAGATTATTATTATTATTTGCATTGTATCAATAAGATCATTATTTGCATTGTGTCAATAAGATTATTATTATTTGCATTGTGTAAATAAGATTATTGATTATTATTTGCATTGTATCAATAAGATTATTATTATTATTATTTGCAGTGTGTCAATAAGATTATTATTATTTGCATTGGGTCAATAAGATTATTATTGATAATTTTTTGCATTGTATAAGATTATTATTGATTATTATTTGCATAGTATTGATAAGATTCCTGGTTTCTAATTATTATTATTATTATTATTATTATTATTATTATTATTATTATTATTATTCCCCTGCTTTGTTCTTTATTTGGGCCTTTTGCCAGTTTTTTCTCAAAGGGAATTCAACCTGCGTGTGCTTACGCTTTGATGGATGATAAATATTATATATTTTGAATGTAAATCGTGAAAATATATCTCTATTTTAAACGTTTCAGTAGCCAGTCCATTTTAGAGCCTTATTTGGGGGGCCTGAGGGGCCACCACGGCCTAGCCATTCTCCAAACGAACCCCACAGGTGTATAAAATCCACATTGGCATTGTGGACACAGATAATCCCCTTTTAAGTCGATCCTGTGGTATTCCGGGTTATATGGCTGTGTGGAAGGGCCTGTCTTCACTTTAGCCAAGGCTTCGTTTTGGAAGGTGAAGCGCTAGGCCTGAGTCTACCGCGTAACCATAGCAACGCAGGTGTCGGAGCGCAAAGGGGAAAAAAAGGAGAAGCGGCGATTGGCTGTCGGCAGAACGAGGGGCGTGGCCTCGCCGGACGTGAGGCCGAGTTGTCCGCCTCTCATTGGGCGAGGTGCGCGCGCAGCTCGCTTCCGCGGAGGCCGCTCCTGATTGGCTGGGACCCGGCTTCCGGCGCTCGCTGATTGGAGAAGGTTGGAGGAGAAGGAAAATGGCGGCGGCGGCGCTCCTGAGGTGGAAGGTGGTCGTGATTGTGGCGGTTTCGTCGGGCCTGGTGGCCGGAGGAGGGACGCGGACCCTGGTGCTGCTGGAGAACCTCAACCTACGAGACACGCACTCGCTCTTCCTGCGCAGCCTCGCAGGTCGGCTCCATCTCTCGGTCATATCTGGATGGCCATCTGTCGGGAGGGCTTTGATTGTGCCTTACTCTATTACAGAACTGGGTTGGACTTGATACCCTCTATAATAATATATCTATCATATATATGTGTGTGTGTATATATTGATCATATCTGTCATATCTGGATGGCCATCTGTCGGGAGGGCTTTGTGCCTTACTCTATTACAGAACTGGGTTGGACTTGATACCCTCTGGGGCCTCTTCCAACTCTGTAATACTACATCTGACGTGTGTGTCTGTATGTATATATATTGATCATATCTATCTATCAAATCTGTATGGCCATCTGTTGGGAGGGCTTTGATTGTGCCTTATTGTATTACAGAACTGGGTTGGACTTGATACCCTCTGGGTATCAACTATAATAATATATCTATCATATATATGTGTGTATATATATATTGATCATATCTGGATGGCCATCTGTCTGTAGGGCTTTGATTGTGCCTTACTCTATTATAGGACTGGATTGGACTTGATACCCTCTGGGGCCTCTTCCAACTCTGTAATACTACATCTGACTTGTGTATGTGTGTGTGTGTGTGTGTATATATATATATTGATCATACCTATCTATCATATCTGGATGGCCATCTGTTGGGAGGGCTTTGATTGTGCCTTACTGTATTACAGAACTGGGTTGGACTTGATACCCTCTGGGTATCAACTATAATAATATAGTTTATCATATATATGTGTGTGTATGTGTATGTATATATTGATCATATCTGTCATATCTGGATGGCCATCTGTTGGGAGGGCTTTGATTGTACCTTACTGTATTACAGAACTGGATTGGACTTGATACCCTCTGGGGCCTATTCCAACACTATGATACGTCATCTGTCATATGTGTGTGTGTGTGTATATATATAATATCTATCTATTATATCTGGATGGCCATCTGTCCAGAGGGCTTTAATTGTGCATTACTCTGTTATAGAACTGGGTTGGACTTGATACCCTCTGGGCCCTCTATAATAATATATCTATCATATATATGTGTATGTGTATATATTTATAATATCTGTCATATCTGGATGGCCATCTGTCTGTAGGGCTTTGATTGTGCCTTACTGTAGTATCAAGTCCAACTGATTGTGCCTTACTGTAGTATCAAGTCCAACTGGGTTGGACTTGATACCCTCTGGGGCTCTTCCAACTCTGTAATACTACATCTGACTTGTGTGTGTGTATGTATGTATATATATTGATCATACCTATCCATCAAATCTGTATGGCCATCTTTTGGGAGGGCTTTGATTTTGCCTTACTGTATTACAGAACTGGGTTGGACTTGATACCCTCTGGACCCTCTATAATAATATATCTATCATATATATATGTGTGTGTATATATTGATCATATCTGTCATATCTGGATGGCCATCTGTCTGGAGGGCTTTGATTGTGCCTTACTCTATTATAGAACTGGGTTGGATTTGATACCCTCTGGGGCCTCTTCCAACTCTGTAATACTACATCTGACGTGTGTGTCTGTATGTATATATATTGATCATATCTATCAAATCTGTATGGCCATCTGTTGGGAGGGCTTTGATTGTGCCTTACTCTATTACAGGACTGGGTTGGAGTTGATACCCTCTGGGTCCTCTATAATAATATATCTATCATATATATGTGTGTATATATATATTGATCATATCTGGATGGCCACCTGTCTGTAGGGCTTTGATTGTGCCTTACTCTATTATAGGACTTGGTTCGACTTGATACCCTCTGGGGCCTCTTCCAACTCTGTAATACTACATCTGACTTGTGTGTGTGTGTGTGTGTGTGTGTGTATATATATTGATCATACCTATCTATCATATATGGATGGCCATCTGTCCAGAGGGCTTTGATTGTGCCTTACTGTATTACAGAACTGGGTTGGACTTGATACCCTCTGGGTTCTGTATAATAATATATCTATCTCATATATGTGTGTGTATATATATTGATCATATCTGTCATATCTGGATGGCCATCTGTCCGTATGGCTTTGATTGTGCCTTACTCTATTATAGAACTGGGTTGGACTTGATACCCTCTGGGGCGTCTTCCAACTCTGTAATACTACATCTGGCATATGTGTGTGTGTATATATATATATTGATCATACCTATCTATCATATCTGGATGGCCATCTGTTGGGAGGGCTTCGATTGTGCCTTACTGTATTACAGAACTGGGTTAGATTTGATACCCTCTGGGGCCTCTATAATAATTTATCTATCATATATATGTATGTATTGATCATATCTATCATATCTGGATGGCCATCTGTCAGGAAGGCTTTGGTTTTGCCTTATCTATTACAGAATTGGGTTGGACTTGATACCCTCCGGGTCCTCTTCCAACTCTGTAATACTACATCCAACATATATGTGTATGTGTGTACGTATATATTACTGATCATACCTATCTATCAAATCTGGATGGCCATCTGTTGGGAGGGCTTCGATTGTGCCTTACCGTATTACAGAACTGGATTAGATTTGATACCCTCTGGGGCCTCCATCATAATATAGCTTATCATATATATATGTGTGTGTGTGTGTATGTATATATTGATCATATCTATCAAATCTGGATGGCCATCTGTTGGGAGGGCTTTGATTGTACCTTACTGTATTACAGAACTGGGTTGGACTTGATACCCTCCGGGGCCTCTTCCAACTCTGTGATACTTCGTCTGTCATATGTGTGGTGTGTGTTTGTATATATATTGCAAAAGGGGCTTGAATTTGATACCCTTTGGGGCCTCCATAATAATATATCTTATCACACGCACACACACACACACACACATATATATAGTAACCTACGGATGTGAGAGCTGGACCTTAGGGAAGGCTGAGCGAAGGAAGAGAGATGCTTTTGAGCTGTGGTGCTGGAGGAAAGTGCTGAGAGTGCCTTGGACTGCGAGAAGATCCAACCAGTCCATCCTCCAGGAAATAAACTCACTGGAGGGAAGGAGACTAGAGACAAAGTTGAAGTCCTTTGGCCACATCATGAGGAGACAGGAAAGCCTAGAGAAGGCAATGATGCTGGGGAAAGTGGAAGGCAAAAGGAAGAGGGGCCGACCAAGGGCAAGATGGATGGATGGCATCCTTGAAGTGACTGGACTGACCTTGAAGGAGCTGGGGGTGGTGACGGCCGACAGTGAGCTCTGGTGTGGGCTGGTCCATGAGGTCACGAAGAGTCGGAGACGACTGAACGAATGAACAACAACATATATATATATATATAATCAATATCATATCATTGACTGGATGGCCATCTGTTGGGAGGTCTTTAGTCGTGTCTTTTTGCATTGCAAAAGGGGGTTGGAGGGGTGAACATTGTGATGGTCGTTTCCACAGGCCTTTGTTTTGGGCACCTTCAGGTCTCAGGTTGGCAGCCCGCTTTGTCGTTGTCGTTTCCATTGTGTGAAGGGCTTCTTTTTCTCTCCAGACAGGGGCTTCGACCTCACCTTCCGGACGGCAGACGACCCCGGCCTCTCCCTCATCAAGTACGGCGAGTTCCTCTACGACAACCTGGTCATCTTCGCGCCCTCCGTCGAAGGTGAGGCCCGGAAAGATTGGGAGGGGGTCAGCAGCGGAACCAGGGAAACGAGGCCCCCTTTTAACCCCCCCGCCTGCCTCTCTTTCAGACTTCGGAGGAAACATCAACGTGGAGACCATTGCGGCCTTCATCGACGGAGGAGGGAACGTCCTGGTGGCCGCCGGATCGGACATTGGTCAGTCAAGCGGGTGGCCTGGCACAAAGAGAGAGAGAGAGAGAGAGAGAGAAGCACAGACTCCTAGAGTTGGAAGGGGCCCCAGGGGCTGTCCAGTCCAGCCCCAAGATAGGAGTTGATACCCTCTGGGTCCTCTATAATAATATATCTATCATATATATGTGTGTATATATATATTGATCATATCTGGATGGCCACCTGTCTGTAGGGCTTTGATTGTGCCTTACTCTATTATAGGACTGGGTTGGACTTGATACCCTCTGGGGCCTCTTCCAACTCTGTAATACTACATCTGACTTGTGTGTGTGTGTGTATATATATATTGATCATACCTATCTATCATATATGGATGGCCATCTGTCCAGAGGGCTTTGATTGTGCCTTACTGTATTACAGAACTGGGTTGGACTTGATACCCTCTGGGTTCTGTATAATAATATATCTATCTCATATATGTGTGTGTATATATATTGATCATATCTGTCATATCTGGATGGCCATCTGTCCGTATGGCTTTGATTGTGCCTTACTCTATTATAGAACTGGGTTGGACTTGATACCCTCTGGGGCGTCTTCCAACTCTGTAATACTACATCTGGCATATGTGTGTGTGTATATATATATATATATATTGATCATACCTATCTATCATATCTGGATGGCCATCTGTTGGGAGGGCTTCGATTGTGCCTTACTGTATTACAGAACTGGGTTAGATTTGATACCCTCTGGGGCCTCTATAATAATTTATCTATCATATATATGTATGTATTGATCATATCTATCATATCTGGATGGCCATCTGTCAGGAAGGCTTTGGTTTTGCCTTATCTATTACAGAATTGGGTTGGACTTGATACCCTCCGGGTCCTCTTCCGACTCTGTAATACTACATCCAACATATATGTGTATGTGTGTACGTATATATTACTGATCATACCTATCTATCAAATCTGGATGGCCATCTGTTGGGAGGGCTTCGATTGTGCCTTACCGTATTACAGAACTGGATTAGATTTGATACCCTCTGGGGCCTCCATCATAATATAGCTTATCATATATATATGTGTGTGTGTGTGTATGTATATATTGATCATATCTATCAAATCTGGATGGCCATCTGTTGGGAGGGCTTTGATTGTACCTTACTGTATTACAGAACTGGGTTGGACTTGATACCCTCCGGGGCCTCTTCCAACTCTGTGATACTTCGTCTGTCATATGTGTGGTGTGTGTTTGTATATATATTGCAAAAGGGGCTTGAATTTGATACCCTTTGGGGCCTCCATAATAATATATCTTATCACACGCACACACACACACACACACATATATATAGTAACCTACGGATGTGAGAGCTGGACCTTAGGGAAGGCTGAGCGAAGGAAGAGAGATGCTTTTGAGCTGTGGTGCTGGAGGAAAGTGCTGAGAGTGCCTTCGACTGCGAGAAGATCCAACCAGTCCATCCTCCAGGAAATAAAGCCCGACTGCTCACTGGAGGGAAGGAGACTAGAGACAAAGTTGAAGTCCTTTGGCCACATCATGAGGAGACAGGAAAGCCTAGAGAAGACAATTATGCTGGGGAAAGTGGAAGGCAAAAGGAAGAGGGGCCGACCAAGGGCAAGATGGATGGATGGCATCCTTGAAGTGACTGGACTGACCTTGAAGGAGCTAGGGGTGGTGACGGCTGACAGGGAGCTCTGGCATGGGCTGGTCCATGAGGTCACGAAGAGTCGGAGATGACTGAACGAATGAACAACAACAATATATATATATATAATCAATATCATATCATTGACTGGATGGCCATCTGTTGGGAGGTCTTTAGTCGTGTCTTTTTGCATTGCAAAAGGGGGTTGGAGGGGTGAACATTGTGATGGTCGTTTCCACAGGCCTTTGTTTTGGGCACCTTCAGGTCTCAGGTTGGCAGCCCGCTTTGTCGTTGTCGTTTCCATTGTGTGAAGGGCTTCTTTTTCTCTCCAGACAGGGGCTTCGACCTCACCTTCCGGACGGCAGACGACCCCGGCCTCTCCCTCATCAAGTACGGCGAGTTCCTCTACGACAACCTGGTCATCTTCGCGCCCTCCGTCGAAGGTGAGGCCCGGAAAGATTGGGAGGGGGTCAGCAGCGGAACCAGGGAAACGAGGCCCCCTTTTAACCCCCCCGCCTGCCTCTCTTTCAGACTTCGGAGGAAACATCAACGTGGAGACCATTGCGGCCTTCATCGACGGAGGAGGGAACGTCCTGGTGGCCGCCGGATCGGACATTGGTCAGTCAAGCGGGTGGCCTGGCACAAAGAGAGAGAGAGAGAGAGAGAGAGAGAGAGAGAAGCACAGACTCCTAGAGTTGGAAGGGGCCCCAGGGGCTGTCCAGTCCAGCCCCAAGATAGATAGATCAATGGATAGATAGATGGATGGATGGATGGATGGATGGATGGATAGATCAATCAGTGGATAGATAGATCAGTGGATAGATAGATAGAGATAGATAGATAGATCATTAGATAGCTAGATAGATAGATAGATCAATGGATAGATAGAGATAGAGGAAGGAAGGCGGATGACAGATGATTGAATCATAGACTCCTAGAGTTATGACCCCCAAAGGCCATCCAGTCTAGCCCTTCGATAGATAGATAGATAGGTAATAATAATAATAATAATAATAATAATAATAATAATAATAATGTAATTAAATGGAAAGGTAGATGACAGATGATCAAATCATGGACTCCTAGAGTTGGAAGGGACCCCCAAATGCCATCCAGTCCAGCCCTAAGATAGATAAATAGATAAATAAATAGATAAATAAATAGATAAATGGAAATGCAACAATAATAATAATAATAATAATAATAATAATAGAATATTTAAATGGAAAGGTAGGTGACAGATGATCGAATCATGGACTTCTAGAGTTGGAAGTGACCCCCAAAGGCTATCCAGTCCAGCCCTAAGATAGATAGATAGATAGATAGAGTAATAAAATGGAAAGGTAGATGACAGATGATCGGATTATAGACTCCTAGAGTTAGAAGGGACCACCAAAGGCCATCCAGCCCAACCCCCTTCTTTCTGCCAGGCAGGAAGACACTACCCAAGCCCTCCAGACAGATGGCCATCCAGCCTCCGCTTAAGGACCTCCAGAGAAGGACACTCCAAAGTAGCGTATTCTACTCTAGCGTCACATAGATTATATACTGGGAGGATATGTCATTGCGTAGGGAGGCAGCCATTGGTTATTGTGACGCTTTCGTAACAGAAGCCTCACCGGAGCGCATGGTTGTGCTTTCCATTCCCAGGCGACCCTCTTCGGGAGCTGGGCAGCGAGTGCGGGATTGAGTTTGATGAGGAGAAAACGGCCGTCATTGACCACCATCACTACGATGTCTCCGATCTGGGCCAGGTATGTCGTGTCATATGGATATCGTGTATCATAGTAATAATTATAGTAATAATAATAATAATGGCATGGAGTGGCTTATGGGGAACCCTGAGGGCCCAGAGGCTGTTTCTGAAGGCCTGTCTTTTGAGCCAAGTCTTGCTTTGAAACTGCTTTTTGGGTACCAATGGTGGTTCCTGGGCTTCCTTCCTTTCTCCCGCAGCACACGCTCATCGTTGCGGACTCCGAGAACCTCCTGAAGGCGCCCACCATTGTGGGCAAGAAGCCACTGAACCCTGTCCTCTTCCGGGGTGTTGGGTGAGTCAGGACCAGTTGCGGTTGGCCTTCAGCTACAAGGTCTCCAGCAACTGATTTCCCTTCGGCGTTAAGTGAACGCTTTGGATTTTTTTCATGGGATATCTCAAATGTCCCATCCTCTTTTTTGGGAGGTGACCTTATATTATTTATATTATTATTATTATTATTATTATTATTATTATTATTATTATATTGTCATTTAATTATATCCCAAGTTATATAATTTTTATTAATACCCCGCTCTTTATATTATTACCATTTATATCCTACTTTTTATAATATTATTATTTGTTATTATTGTACCCTGCATTTTTAATAATATTTATGTATATTATTATAATATCTCAATTTAATGTTTATAAATTATTATTAATATATCCCAGTGTTTATATTATCATTTATATCCTATTTTCATCTTATTATTTATATATTATTATTATATCCCAATGTTTATATTATTATCATTTATATCCTACTTTCATATTGTTATTATTATTATATATTATTATATCCCATTTTTAATATTATTAATATATCCCAGTGTTTATATTATTATCATTTATATCCTGCTTTCATATTATTATTATTATTTATATATTATTATTATTATATCCCAGTGTTTATGTTATCATTTATATCCTACTTCTTATAATATTATTGTTTATATATTATTTTTGTACCCCACTTTTATAGTATTATATACCAATTTTAATGTTTATATATTATTATTATATCCCAGTATTTATATTATTATCATTTATATCCTACTCCTTATAATATTATAATATAATAATAATATAATATATATATAATATTATTAATTATTATTATATCCCAGTGTTTATGTTATTATTTATATCCTCCTCCTTATAATATTATTGTTTATATATTATTATTGTACTCTACTTTTATAGTTTATATATATATATAATCCCAATTTTAATGTTTATACATTTTTATATCCTACTTTCATGTTATTATTGCTTATATATGATTATTGTACTCTACTTTTATAGTTTATATATATATCCCAATTTTAATGTTTATATATTATTATATCCTACTCCTTATAATATTATTGTTTATATATTATTATTGTACTCTACTTTTATAGTTTATATATATATATATATATCCCAATTTTAATGTTTATACATTATTATATCCTACTTTCATGTTATTATTGTTTATATATTATTATTATATCTCAGTGTTTATGTTATTATTATTTATATCCTACTCCTTAAATATTATTGTTTATATATTATTATTGTACCCCACTTTTATAGTATTATTATCCCAATGTTAATGTTTATATATTATTATTGTATCCCAGTGTTTATATTATTATCATTTATATCCTACTTTCATATTATTATCGTATATTATTATTATATCCCTTTTTAGTATTATTATTACTATTATTATTATATCAAAACAATTCAAAATAAAGAACTCTCCCTGACTCCTTGAGCTCATGGTGACCTTTCTCTGCAGGATGGTGGCCGATCCGGACAACCCTCTGGTTCTGGACATCCTGATTGGCTCCTCGACTTCGTATTCCTTCTTCCCCGACAAACCCATCACCCAGGTACGTGTATTCTCTTCCAACTCTAGGATTCTAGACTTTGGAAAGCAACATTAGGGGAAAATGTTTGGGGAGAGTGGTGTGGGCCTAAAGCCGGCTGCTCTCCTGCTCCTCCCCCTTCTGTGCGCAGTACCCACACGCCGTGGGGAAGAACACCCTCCTGGTAGCCGGCCTCCAGGCCCGGAACAACGCTCGCGTCATCTTCAGCGGCTCCCTGGACTTCTTCAGCGACGCCTTCTTCAACTCGGCTGTCCAGAAGGCCACTCCGGGGTCCCAGAGGTGCGTGACTTTGGGGTCTTCCCTTCTGTGTTAGCGATGCGTCTGCAAGCTGGATGGCCATCTGTCGGGAGGGATCGGACTGCACTTGGAGGGGTTGGACTGGGTGGCCCCAACTCTAGGATTCAGCCCCGAGAGTGGGTTTACTTCCTGGGCCTTGACTTTGGGGGCCTTTCTTCCTGGCGCCAGGTTCCCCCAGACTGGCAACTTTGAGCTGGCGCTGGCCTTGTCCCGGTGGGTCTTCAAGGAGGAGGGCGTTCTGCGCGTGGGAGAGGTGTCCCACCACCGCGTGGGAGAGACTCAGCCCCCCAGCGCCTACACCGTCACCGACCTCGTGGTGAGACCCTTACGTTCCCCCCAAAATATGCTGTGGACCCCTTCCTCCCTCCCTCCCTCCCTTCCTTCCTTCCTTCCTTCCTGTGGTAGCACAGTGTGTTAAACTTCCAGCTGCAGAAAAACTTGCTGACCGGAAGGTTGGCAGTTTGAAGCCGCGAGTCAGGGTGAGCTCCCACTGTCAGCCCTAGCTCCTGCCTACCGAGCAGTTCGAAAACATGTAATGTGAGTAGATAAATAGGTACCACCTCGGGGGGAAGGTAGAAAGTGCCAACTAGAAGTGTCTATAGACAACCGGCTCCTCAGCATGGACAATAGAACCCTAACCCCTCCCTATGGCCAGAGTTGAGCATTGCCTCCAGACGCCGGAGATGGAAAGGGAAGCCTTCGCCTTTGTTTGTGTTTCGTATGTCATTGTTTTTCCACTGTATAAAAGGCATGGAATGTTTGCCTATAATAATATAATATAAACACTGGGATATAATGATAATAATAATGGGATGTAATAATAAACCAATAATAGAATAGAATAATATAGACACTGGGATATAATAATAATGGGATATTATAATAATAATGGAATATAATAATATATCAATAATATAATAGAATAATATAAACACTTGGATATAATAATAAAGGAATATAATAATAAGAATAATAATGGGATATAATGATAATATATCAATAATAGAATAATATAAACACTTGGATATAATAATAAAGGGATATAATAATAATAATAATAATAATAATAATAATGGGATATAATAATACTATATCAATTACAGAATAATATAAACACTGGACTGTAATAATAATAATAATGAGATATATTAATGATATATTAATAATGTAATAGAATAAGATAAACACTGGGATATAATAATAATAATGGGATATTATAATAATAATAGAATATAATAATATATCAATAATATAATACAATAATATAAACACTTGAATATCATAATAATGGGATATATTAATAATAATGGGATATAAGAATAATATATCAGTTACTGAATAATATAAACAGTGGGCTATAATAATAATGGGATATAATAATAATGTATTAATAATGTAATAGAATAAGATAAACACTGGGCTATAATAATAATAATAAAAACGGGGCTGTAGTAATAATATATAACTAATAATGTAAACACTGGGGTATACATGATAATAATAGTAATAGTACATAAATTTTATTATATAAATAGTATATAAATTTTAAAAATTGGGATATAATAAATACAAAAATGGGGTACAATAAAATATATAAACAATGGTAATATTGTAAAAAGTAGGATATAAATGATAAGAATATAAAGAGTGATGTATTTATAATATAATAATATAATAATAATTATACATTTGGGGTATAAATAGATGACAATTATATAAAAACTGGGATTAAACGATAATAATGAATATAATAAAGTGCGATATGAAATTGTTATAAAATGAAAAATGGCGTATATTTTATATATATATATTATATATTTTATACAAGGCTATATAAATAGAAATATCTCTTTCTGTTAAATCATAAAAATTATGTGTATACTGTAACCCGCTCTGAGTCCCCTCGGGGAGATAGAGCGGAATATAAACACAGTGTGTGATGTATGATGTATTCTTCCCATGGCAGGAGTACAGCATCGTCATTGAGAAGCTCTCCGAGGGGAAGTGGGTCCCCTTCGACGGCGACGACATCCAGCTAGAGTTTGTGCGCATTGACCCCTTTGTGAGGACCTTCCTCAAGAGGAACGGTGAGCAGGGCTCGGCTCTTGCAAGGCTTTTGGGATCCTCCTTGTGCTTCCCCCCATAAATCCCCGGAAAACACATGTTTTGGGCTCTTAGGAGGCAAGTACAGCGTCCAGTTCAAGCTGCCGGATGTCTACGGAGTCTTCCAGTTCAAAGTGGATTACAACCGGCTGGGCTACACTCACCTGTACTCCTCCACGCAGGTAAAGGCAGCCTTGATCCCTCTTTGGGGAGGAGGTGGGCAGGATGCAGGCCTTGCTTCAAAGGTGTGGACGCCTTTGCTTCAAAGGTGTGGTTTCTTCCATTGCTATGGATTACTTGCATTTTTTAATGATTTTGAGTAAACATGAACAGAAAGGAGGGAGGTATTATTATATCTTTATATATACCCTGCTCTTTATATTATTACCATTTATATCCTACTTTTTATATTATTGCCATTTATTTATATCCCAAGTTATATTATTATTGTTATTAATACCTTGCTTTTTATATTATTACTATTTATATCCTACTTTTTATATTATTGCCATTTATTTATATCCCAAGTTATATTATTATAATAATATTGAATATTATTATTATATCCTATTTAAAATATTATTATTATTATTATTATTATTATTATTATTATCCTGCTGCTTTTCCTGAGCCAAGACCTTTTTGTAGTGATGCTGTTTGTGTTTTTTTTTGCTTTGCACCCAAGGTGTCCGTGCGCCCCTTGCAGCACACGCAGTACGAGCGCTTCATCCCCTCGGCCTACCCCTACTACGCGGGCGCCTTCTCCATGATGGCCGGCCTCTTCCTCTTCAGCGTCGTCTTCCTCCACATGAAGGAGAAGGAGAAGGCCGACTGATGGCATTCGATATCCGCGGGGACTCTGCTCCCTCCTTATGGGGCTCCCCGATATCCGCGGGGACTCTTCTCCCGGGAAGCCCCTGCACGAACTTGGGTCAACCACACTGTTGGCACTGCCTTCAATCCCATCATTGTTTTTTTTTATTTCCTCCCAAAATAAAGAGGTAATGCCCACAGGATTCTCTTCTTTTGTGGCTCCAAGACTTGGGTGAGAGTTCCCTTTCCTTGGGATACAGGAAGGGCTTTGGACTACAACTCCCACCATTCCTCACAAATTCTGGCCCTTTCCTTTTCTCCCCCAGTGTTTATGTTATCATTTATATTCTACTTCTTATAATATTATTGTTTATATATTATTATTATTGTACCCCACTTTTATATTATTTATTTATATTATTATTATTACATCCCAATTTTAATATTTATATGCTATTATTATTATTATATCCCAATGTTTATATTATTATCATTTATACCCTACTTTTCTTATTATTGTTTATATATATATATATCATGGAGTCCCTGGTGGTGCAGTGGGTTAAAGCACTGAGCTGTTGAGCTTGTTGACCGAAAGGTCGCAGGTTCGATTCTTGGGAGCAGCGTGAGCTTCCGCTGTAAGCCCTAGCTTCTGCCAACCTAGCAGTTTGAAAACATACAAATGTGAGTAGATCAATAGGTACCGCTCTGGCGGGAAGGTAACGGTGCTCCATGCAGTCATGCCGGCCACATGATCTTGGAGGTGTCTATGGACAATGCCGGCTATTCGGCTTTGAAATGGAGATGAGCACCACACCCCAGAGTCAGACATGACTGGACTTAATGTCAGGGGACTACCTTTAACCTGCTATACTATATCCCAAATTTAATATTATTATTATTATTATTAATATTATTATATCCCAGTGATTATATTATTATCATTTATATCCTACTTGTCTTCTTATTGTGTGTGTGTGTGTATATATATATATATAAAAAATCCCATTTTTAATATTTTTTATATTTATATACTATTATTATTATATAATATCCCAGTGTTTATATTATTATCATTTATATCCTACTTTCATATTATTATTATTATATCTCGGTGTTTATATTACTATCATTTATATACTACTTTTCTTATTATTATTTTATATATATATGTGTGTGTGTGTATATATATATATATATAATATCCCAATTTTAATATATACTATTATTATTATATAATTCCCAGTGTTTATATTATTATCATTTATATCCTACTTTATTATTATTATATCCCATTTTTATTATTATTGTAACCACTATTATTATCATTTATATCTTACTTTTCTTCTTCTACTTATTATTAATTATATATTATTATTATATCTCCATTTTAATATTTATATTATTATTATTGTATCCCTGTGTTTATATTATTATCATTTATATCCTACTTTTCTTCTTCTGCTTATTATTATTTATATATTATTATATCTCCATTTTAATATTATTATTATTATTGTATCCCAGTGTTTATATTATTATCATTTATATCCTACTTTTCTTCTTCTACGTATTATTATTATTTATATATTATTATTATATCTCCATTTTAATATTATTATTATTATTATTATTATTATTATTATTATTATTGTATCCCAGTGTTTATATTATTATCATTTATATCCTACTTTTCTTCTTCTACTTATTATTATTATTATTTATATATTATTATTATATCTCCATTTTAATATTATTATTATTATTATTATATCCCAGTGTTTATATTATTATCATTTATATCCTACTTTCATATTATTATTATTATTATTATATCCCATTATTATTACTATTATTATAATAAAAAACCCACAAGAACTGAGTATTATTATTATATTAAGTGGCTGAGGGGGGAAAGGAAAGGGCCTGAGGCTGTGAGGAATGATGGGAGTTGCAGTCCAAAACATCTGTGCTGTATTAGATCTATATGGCAGTAACAAGGCTCCTTTCCAACCCTGGAGTGCCTATGGGTTCCGGAAGTGTGTAAGCGTTGCCATTTTTCCCTCTCCTCTCTGTTAAAGAGGGGGCGTGTTGCGTGTTCGCCGGGGTTCCGGAAGTGTGCAAGCGTTGTCCTTTTTCTCTAGCCTCTTTGAGGGGAAGGGGGCGTGGCGTAGCGCGCGTCCCGCCTTCCTTTTGCGGCGCCCGTTGCCGTAAAGCGGAAGGGAGGGCTGGCGGCTGCTTTCCGGCGGCGTCGTCAGTTGTGAGGCGCGGCTTGTGGCGTGCGGACGGGCTGTCGCTTGGGCCTGGGCGCCGGCGATGCTGCTGACGGTGTTCTGCCTGCGGAGGGACCGCTCCGAGCTGACCTTCTCGCTCCAGGTGGACGCCGACTTCGAGCTGCAGAACTTCCGCGCCCTCTGCGAGCTCGAGTCCGGCATCCCCGCCGCCCAGAGCCAGGTAGCCGGCCCGGAGGGGGAAACCGGAGGGGAAAACCTGAGGGCCTCGACAGGCCTCACCCTCCTAGGCCGGCCCTGGGTGGGAAGGCAGGGAAGAGTCCTCATTGGGGAGCCATTGGTGCTGGGAAAGAATACTACTAATAATAGCAGTTATATGATAATAAATAGAATAATAATAATAGGAGAGCCTTTAGTTCAAGCTGAGTTGTGCCTGTTACTTTCCCAGCACAACACAGGGCGAGGTCTAATTATTATTATTATATTAGTATTCTTACCATTATTTCCCCCCAAAATAGTAAAAAATACTACTAATAATATCAACAACAACAATAATTAGATCTCGCCCTGTGTTGTGCTGGGAAAGAAATATAATAATAATAATAATAATTGAAGAGGCTTTGTCCTGTGTTGTGTTGGGAAAACAATAGTAAGAATGCTAATATAATAATAAGTAGACCTCGCCCTGTGTTGTGTTGGGAAAGTAATAGTAAGAATACAGTAGTAATAATAAAAGAAATATAWTAATATTCATAGTAATTATTATTATAATTATTGAAGAGGCTTTGTTATTATTATATTCTTACTGTATTCTTACTATATTATTACTATATTCTTACTATTATGTAATAATAGAATATAATAATAATAATATAGTAAGAATACAGTAAGAATATAATAATAACAAAGCCTCTTCAATAATTATAATAATAATTACTATGATTACTAATAATTACTATTATGTTCCCAACACAACACAGGGCGAGATCTAATTATTGTTGTTGATGTTGTTATTATTAGTATTCTTACTATTTTTTGGGAAAATAATGGTAAGAATACTAATATAATAATAATAACAATAATAAGTAGACCTTGCCCTGTGTTATGCTGGGAAAGTAATAGTAAGAATACAATATAATAATAATAATAATAATAATAATAAGAAGAAGAAGAAGAAGAAGAAGACCTTGCCCAGTGTTGTGTTGGGAAAGTAATAGTAAGAATGCTAATATAATAATAATAATAATAATAATAATAATAAGTAGACCTCGCACTGTGTTGTGTTGGGAAATAATAGTAAGAATACRAATCTAATAATAATAATAARTAGACCTCGCMMYRTGTTGTGTTGGGAAASTAATAGTAAGAATRCKAATMTAATAATAATAATAAGTAGACCTCGCACTGTGTTGTGTTGGGAAATAATARTAAGAATACGAATCTAATAATAAKTAGAYCTCRCMCTGTRTTGTGTTGGGAAATAATAGTAAGAATACGAATCTAATAATAATAATAAGTAGACCTCGCCACGTGTTGTGTTGGGAAAGTAATAGTAAGAATGCTAATATAATAATAATAATAATTAGATCTCACCCTGCATTGTGTTGGGAAATAATAGTAAGAATACGAATCTAATAATAATAATAATAAATAGACCTCACCCTGTGTTGTGTTGGGAAAGTAATAGTAAGAATACAGTAGTAAAAATAAAAGAAATATAATAATCATCATAGTTATTATTATTATTATTATTGAAGAGGCTTTGTTATTATATTCTTACTGTATACTTACTAGATTCTTACTATATTATTATTATTATATTCTTACTATTATGTTCCCAACACAACACAGGGCGAGATCTAATTATTGTTGTTGATGTTGTTATTATTAGTGTTCTTACTATTTTCTGCGAAAATAATGGTAAGAATACTAATATAATAATAATAACAATAATAAGTAGACCTCGCCCTGTGTTGTGCTGGGAAAGTAATAGTAATAATATGAATATAATAATAATAACAATAATAATAAGTAGACCTTGCCATGTGTTGTGTTGGGAAAATAATAGTAAGAATATGAATATAATAATTAGACCTCGCCCTGTGTTGTGTTGGGAAAATAATAGTAAGAATGCTAATATAATAACAACAACAATAATAATTAGACCTCGCCCTGTGTTGTGTTGGGAAAATAATAGTAAGAATGCTAATATAATAACAACAATAATTAGATCTCACCCTCTATTGTGTTGGGAAATAATAGTAAGAATACGAATCTAATAATAATGACAATAAGACCTCGCCCTGTGTTGCATTGGGAAAGTAATAGTAAGAATACGGATCTAATAATAATAACAGAAGTAATAATTAGACCTCACCCTGTGTTGTGTTGGGAAAGTAATAGTAAGAATGCTAATATAATAATAACAGTAATAATTAGAATTCACCCTGTGTTGTGTTGGGAAAGTAATAGTAATTTAATAACAACAGTAATAATAATAATAATAATTAAACCTCACCATGTGTTGTGTTGGGAAAGTAATAGTAAGAATGCTAATATAATAATGGTAATAATTACAAAAAAATAATTAGACCTCACCCTGTGTTGTGTTGGGAAAGTAATAGTAAGAATACGAATCGAATAATAATAATAACAACAACAATAATAAATTAGACTTCACCCTGTGTTGTGTTGAGAAAGTAATATAATGCTAATATAATAATAACAACAACAACAATAATAATTAGACCTCACCCTGTGTTGTGTTGGGAAAATAATAGTAAGAATGCTAATTTAATAATAATAATAATTAGAGAGGCCTCGTCCTTTGTGGTGTTGGGAAAATAATGGTAAGAATACTAATATAATAACAATAATAATTGGGGAGGCTTTGCCTTACACTGTGCTGCTGGAAAAATAATATATTAATAATTGAAGAGCCTTTAGTCTAAACTGTGTTGTGCCGATGTTGTGTTGGCTAAGAAGTACAGTTGTTGTTGTTGCAGTTGTTGACTAGTAGTAATAAAAATAATAAAAATAATAATAATAGGCGTGATATAGTAATAATAGTTTGAGTGAGAAGTACACTTATTGTTGACTTGACAGGGGTTGTGTGGCTCCGACCGGCTCAGTGTGGTTTCCTCACCTGGGTTTCGGGAGATCACCTCTCCCATCAACCCCTCCCTTACTGTCAGAGATGGGAGTTGTAGTCCACTAACGCCTGCCTTGTTGGGCCTGGATGTTTCATTATATCCGAATGCTTTAGGATGATGTGTTTACAGCCCGATTTCCTCAGCCATATATTCCAGTTTATGGATCCAGATGATCTGCTTTGAGCTGGATTATATGGCAGTGTAGATCGAGCCTCAGAGGAGGATCTAACAACAACAACAACAATAATGTAATTTTCTTTTTGCTGGATCAGGTCTCTCTCTTCGCAAGGCCCAGCCCCCCCTCCCCCTTATGCTGCCTATTTTGGGAGGCTGTAAACACCATGTGGTTTTTTTTGGAGGGGGCTCCTGGTGCCCCCGGTTTCTGGTGTCGGGCTTCTTGGAAGGCGGCCACGGTGGGCACTTGCTCTTCTTTGGCGGGGCTCACATAGGGGAATTATTATTATTATTACGTTTACTTATATCCTGCTTTTTCTCTCCACCCGGAGACTCAAAGCGGCTCGCAACTAACAGCAGTGCAATACAACTTCAGATATGCAAATATGCAAGTATTAAAACGGTATAAAACATGTGTTGTCGAAGGCTTTCATGGCCGGAAATAGTGGGTTGCGGTGAATCTTCTGGGCTGCCTGGCCCTGTTCCAGAAGCATTCTCTCCTGACGTTTGGCCCACATCTATGGAACGCATCCTCAGAGGTGTGAGGTCTGTTGGAAACTAGGCAAGTGGGGTGTATGTGTATGTAATGTTTGTTTGTGGCATTAACATAATTCAAAAGCCACTGGATGAATGGACACAAAATTTGGACACAAGACACCTATCAGGCCAACGAGTGACCATTACTCATAAAAACACTGAAAAACACAGCAAAAGAGACTTAAAAAGCCAAAAAACAAAAAGTACATTACAATGCATGCACTAAACTAAACATATACACAAACACACATATATAAATATATAAACAAATATATTTACATACATATATACACCAAAAAACCACATATACACAGACTGGGCCACAGCAACGCGTGACAAGGGATAGCTAGTACATCTATATAAATAAAATTGTAATGTTCGTTTGTGGGATTAACAGAACTCAAAAACCACTGGACCAATTGACACCAAATTTGGACACAAGACACCTAACAACCCAATGTATGTCCTTCAATTAAAAAATGATTTTGTCATTTGGGAGTTGTTGCTGGGATTTATAGTTCACCAACAATCAAAGAGCATTCTGAACCCCACCAACAGTTGAATTGAACCAAACTTGGCACACAGTTCTCCCACGACCAACAGAAAATACTGGAAGGGTTTGGTGGGCAGTGTCCTTTGGTTTTGGAGTTGTAGTTCACCTCCATCCAGAGATCACTGTGGACTCAAACAATGATGGATCTGGACCAAACTCTACACGAATACTCAATATGCCCAAATGTGAACACTGGTGGAGTTTGGGGAAAATAGAATCTTGACATTTGGGAGTTGTAGTTGCTGGGATTTGTAGTTCACCTACAATCACAGAGCATTCTGAACCCCACCAACGATAGAATTGGGCCAAATCTCCCACACAGAACCCCCATGACCGCCAGTGGGCCACAGCAATGTGTGGCAGGCGATGGCTAGTTATATCTATATATCTACTAGCTGTCCCCTGCCACGTGTTGCTGTGGCCCAGTCTAGTGATCTGGAAAATAAAATAATGAGAAAGTTTTGGTTTCTAATATATGTATTTCTTTATGCTTGTGGGTAAACAGTATTTCTTGCTATTTCTTTGTCAGTGTTGATGTGGAGATTGTCTGGTTTGCCTACTCTGGAACATGCAGCATATAATTATCCTCCTTTAGGGGTCCCTTTCAAATTTATGATACTATATCTCTCTTTGTGAATCATATATATCTATATCTATGACTGGATGGCTCTTTGTCAGGAGGGCTTTGATTACGATTTCTTGCACTGGTGAAGGGAGTTGGACTGGATGGCCTTAAGTATTTTCTGGTGGTCATGAGGGTTCTGTGTGAGAAGTTTGGCCCAATTCTGTTGTTCGTGGGGTTCAGAATGCTCTTTGTAGGTGAACTGTAAATCTAAAATGTCAAGGACTATTTCCCCCAAACTCCATCTTTGTCCATATTTGGGCATATGGAATATTTGTGCCAAGTTTGGTCCAGATCCATCATTGTTTGAGTCCACAGTGCTCTCTGGATGTAGGCGAACTACAACTCCCAAATTCAAAGTCAATGTCCACCAAACCCTTCTAGTTTTTTCTGTTGGTCATGGGAGTCCTGTATGCCAAGTTTGGTTCAATTCCATCATTGGTGGAGTTCAGAATGCTCTTTGATTGTAGGTGAACTATAAATCCCAGGAACTACAACTCCCAAATGACAAAATCAATTTTTTTTTGAGTGAAAGACATACACTGGGTTGTTAGGTGTATGCTGTTCAGATTTGGTGTCAATTCATCCAGTGGTTTTTTAGTTATGTTAATCCCACAAACGAACATTACTTGTTTATTTATATCGATATCTATCTATCTATCTAATCTATCTATCTGTGGAATAATGTCCAGGATGGGAGAAAGAACTCTTGTCTGCTGGAGGCAAGTGTGAATGTTGCCATTGGCTAGCTTGATTAGCATTGAATGGCCATGCAGCTTCAAGGTTTGGCTGATTCCTGCCTGGGGGAATCCTTTGTTGGGAGGTGACTACCTGGCCCTGATTATTTCTGTTCTGGAATTCCCCTGTTTTTTGAATGTTGCTCTTTATTTACTTCTTGATTTTAGAATGTTTTAAAATCCTAGTGGCCAGATTGTGTTCATTTCCTCCTCTTCTTCCTCCTCCTCTGCGCCGAGGCTGATTCCAGTAGAACTGGCTCTCTTGCAATCCTCTGCACCATCCACCTGATTGCTCCACTCTTAGGGAGGATCTGGAGGAGAATGGTGCCAGGATGCGTGTCTGTCTGTCTGTCAAGCGAGTCTGGGCCAAGAGGTGTCCTTGCCAAGCCCTAATGGGACCCTGCCTTGGAGCCAGGGTGGCTGCCATCACAACATCAACCACTCCAAAGGAAAGGCTGTTTGGCGGCTGGCCTTATTAACGGAAGTCCCTCGTCATAAATGCACAGCAGAGTAACTTATCTGCAGCAACGTGACCCAGCACTAGTAGCCCAAAGTGATAGAAAGAACAAAAACACATAGAGCAATGTTCTCTCTTCCATAAGGCTGCGCCATTTACAACAAAAAGGTTTCCATAACACAAAGTTCTTTATACTTTCTTCTTTGCTTTCACGCTGAGCTTCTTCCTCATGCAGATAAACAGCTTCACTCTCACACCAAAGTTACACAGGAGATTTTTACACACAGCAGCCTTCACATTGGATGGCCTTCAACCTAGGGCTTCTCTCACTGAAGCTTCTCATACTGAGGCCTACTAACACTGAGGCCTTCAACTCTGGGCTTCTTTCTCGTGCAGATAACGGCTTCGCTCTCAAAGAGCCTCCTCTCACAACATAGTTACACAGGAGCCTTCACACTGGAGCTTCGTATACGATGGCCTTCAACCTAGGGCTTCTCTCACTGAAGCTTCTCATACTGAGGCCTACTAACACTGAGGCCTTCAACTCTGGGCTTCTTTCTCGTGCAGATAACGGCTTCGCTCTCAAAGAGCCTCCTCTCACAACATAGTTACACAGGAGCTTCACACAGTAGCTTTACACATGACAGCCTTCACTCTGGAGCTTCACACACAAGGCCTTCTCATACTGAGGCTTACCTCACACAGAGGCTTTTCTCACAGATTACCTGATTCACATTTCTGTAATTAAAAATACCTAGTTAATTTTTAATATTTCTGGCAAAGACAACACTGCCCCACAGGCAACAATTATGTGCCCCGACAGGCCATTTGGACCATCTATCCTGGCTCCATCTGTGCCTTGGTCTCCTTTGGAGCCAGTCAGGAGCCCTTCCCACCAACGAGAGACCCTGCCTTGACCAGGGACTGGCATAGAATCATAGAGTTGGAAGAGACCACATGCGCCATCTAGTCCAACCCCCTTCTACCATGCAGGAAAAGCACAATCAAAGCACCCCTGACAGATGGCCATCCAGCTTCTGTTTCAAAGCCTCCAAGGAAGGAAATTCCACCATTCTACATTAACATAATATGTAATATTATAATAATTAATATTATAATATGTAATATATGTCAATATAATAATAGTGATGTTGGAAGAGACCACAGGACCACTTAGTCCAAACCCTTCTGCCATGCAAGAGAAGTACAATCAAAGCACTCCTGACAGATGGTCACCCAGCCTCTGCTTAAAAGCTTCCAAGGAAGGAGCTTCCACCACATTCCAAGGCAGAGCCTTCCACTATTGAACAGCTCACTGTATAGTCAGGAAGTTCTTCTTAATGTTCAGGTGGAGTCTCCTTTCCTCTCATTTGGCTCTGTTGAGTGCATTGAAAACAAGCCCCCTCCTTCTTTATGACACCCTTTCACATCACGATGCATGGCTCTTCTCATGTCTCCTCTCAACCTTTTCTTCTGAAGCTCAACAGACACAATTCTTCTCCTCCTCAGAGGGATTATTCATGGTCTCCAGACCTTTGATCCTTTGGACACCTTCCAGCTTAGAGTCAATATTGTTGTTCTTCCTCCGGGCGATAACACGCCATGCTTGGCTCCCTTGCAGATCGTCTATGCGGAGCGTCCCCTGACGGACAACCACCGTTCGCTGGCCTCCTACGGCTTGAAGGACGGGGACGTGGTGATCCTGCAGCAGGTGGAGAATGCGGAGGCACGGCCGCCGGTGCCCTTCCCTGGTGAGAAACCCCTGCACTCCCCCTGCCCCACTCTCCCCCCGGCTTCTCCAGAGCCAGGCCTCTCTCTGCCTCACCGCCTCTGTCTCATGATGTCTAGGCCTGCCCAGGATAGACTTCAGCAGCATCGCAGTGCCGGGGAGCTCCTCCGTGCCGCCGCCTGCCCCTCCGCCCGCCCCTCTGCCGGCCTCCACCTCGCACCCGCCTCCACCGGACCTGCCTTCCTCTCCACAGGGGCTGGACAACCCGGCGCTCCTGCGGGACATGCTGCTGGCCAACCCGCACGAGCTCTCCCTGCTCAAGGAGCGCAACCCACCCTTGGCCGAGGCCCTGCTCAGCGGAGACCTGGGTGAGCATGCTTGGGGGGCCTTGAGGTCGGCCGCCTGCCTACCCTGCTCTCACTGGCGGTGGCGGTGCTGACCGTTCCCTTGTTGTTTCAGAGAAATTTACGCGGGTACTGGTGGAGCAGCAGCAGGACCGGGCCCGGCGGGAGCAGGAGAGGATCCGCCTCTTCTCCGCCGACCCCTTTGACCTGGAAGCGCAAGCCAAGATCGAGGAGGACATCAGGTAACGGGGTCAGGAGCTCAAGAGACAGAGCGACACTTGGAATAATAACAATAATTGTAGTAATAATAATATAATAATAATAAGTGACAAAAATAATCATGATATTGTAATAATAGCAGTAGTAGTTATACTATAATAATACAATAGTGATAATAATAATGGTGACACTGTAATCATTGTAGTAGTACTGATACTATACTATAATAATAATAATAATATAGTGATAATAATAATCATGACAATAATAGCAGTAGTGTTGATACTATAATAATACAATAGTGATAATAATAATCGTTACACTAATAATAGTAGTAGCACTGATACTGTAATAATAATACAATAGTGATAATATTGGTCTGAACCTGGGGTAGCATTGCACAGGCTTTTACTGGACTGTTTTGACTTCGGTTCCAGGCAGCAGAACATCGAGGAGAACATGACCATCGCCATGGAGGAGGCCCCTGAGAGCTTTGGCCAAGTGGTGATGCTGTACATCAACTGCAAGGTCAACGGCCACCCCGTCAAGGCCTTTGTGGACTCAGGTGGGCCCCCCACTGTCACCATTCTCCCCTTTTGGCTGACACAAGGAATGTAGGGGGTCTCAGGTGGAAGAGTTTGAGGTATCATCATGGGGAAGAAGGACAGGCTTTGTCTCCAGAGCCCCCTTCTTCTTAGAGTCATAAGCTAATAGAGTTGGAAGAGATCACGTGGGCCATCTAGTCCTACTCTCTTCTGCCATTCAGTAAAGCACAATCAAAGCTCTGCTGAAAGATGGCCATCCAGCCTCTGTTTTACAGCCTCCAAGGAAAGAGCTTCCACCAGACTCCGAGGCAGAGAGTTCCACTGCTGAACAGCTCATATGGTTAGGAAATTCTTCCTAATGTTCAATGGAATCTCCATCCCTGTCACTTGAACCCATTGAGTCCATTGAAAACAAGCTTGCCCCCTCTTAGGAAACTTGTAGCTTGGTAGGCCTCAGTCTGAGATAAACCTCAGTGGGAGAAAGTCTGAGAAGGCATAACAGTGTGAGGTAGGCCTTAGTCTGTTACTCTGCTGTGCGTTCATTTGGGGGGGGGTATCAACAAAAGACCCTCCCCATGAATGCACAGCAGAGTAACAGACTAAGGCCTATCTCACTCTGTGAGGCCTTTTCACAGACTTTCTCCCACTGAGGTTTACCTCAGACCGAGGCCTTCTAAGCTACAGACACACCTGCTTATATAGATCTGCAGCTTTTGCTGAGTCATTGCATCAATTTAACCCTTTGAGTGCTTGACTCACATTTTTGTAATTAAAAATACCTTGTTCATTTTTAGTATTTCTGACAACTTTCACATACGTATGCATGACTCTTCTTCTTCTTCCAGGGGCACAGATGACCATCATGAGCCAAGCTTGTGCGGAGCGGTGCAACATCATGCGGCTGGTGGACCGGCGGTGGGCCGGCATCGCCAAAGGGGTGGGGACCCAGAAGATCATTGGCCGGGTCCACCTGGGTGAGTGAGTGGTCTCCTGGGCTGGCAGAGGTAGAGGGAGGGGACTTCTGGGAGTTGACATGGCTCTCCTTTCTCGCCTTTCCACCTGCTTCAGCTCAGGTGCAGATCGAAGGGGACTTCCTGCCCTGTTCCTTCTCCATTCTGGAGGAGCAGCCCATGGACATGCTGCTGGGGCTCGACATGCTCAAGAGGCACCAGGTGAGGGAGAGGGACCGTTGGGCGGGCGGGTTTTGGAGAAGAAGAAAACACAGGTGGAAAAGGGGGTTGGCTGCAGCCCCTGCCTTTCCAAAGTGAGGTGCCAACCACCTGTTAGGGCTCAGCAGCAAGGGGTGTTGGGGATTTTGCTTCAGAGGATGAGGGAAATAATGGATTTGTCAAAGTCTCTTGTCAAATTAGGCTGAAACACAGACAAAAATGCAGGCTTTAGATCAGAGAGAAGGGCCGACAGCTGCAGAAGAGATAGAGAATGTTTCTCTTGGGAATCGGCCTTCTCAGCCTTCAGAAGATGGGGAGTTGTTCCGTGATATGAGATTAGATCTCTGCTCAGAGAGAGCCAAGGAAAGGTTAATTAGAAGGTCAGAAAGACTCAGTGAGAAGCTCAAGTGTCAAAGGGATGGTCTCATGTCTGTTTGGTCAGGTTTGAGCTTAAATTAGGTGATGTTTTCCTGGTCTCTTCAGAGCAGACAACATTGCCATAAAATCAAGTTCACGTTTAGCTCTCAAGTTTGAGTTCTTACCGGAGTTGTAAGCCACCTTGAGTCCCCTGAAGGGTGAAAAAGGCGGGTTAGAAATGAAGTAAATAAAGATGTTGGGGATTCTGCTTCAGAGGATGAGGGGAATGATGGATTTGTCAAAGTTGGTGTTGAAGCAGGCTGAAACACAGACAGAAAGGCAGGCTGTAGATCAGAGAGAAGGGCCGATAGCTGCAGAAGAAAGAGAGGATATTTCTCTTGAGAATGGGCCTTCTCTGCCTTCAGAAGATAGGGAGTTGGGTCCACTGTGAGTCTGTGGGAGCCTCGTCGAGGATGGCGAGTAGGCCCCTGCTTCTCATGTCCCAGCGGCCCTTTCCATTCTGAATGCCTTCCCTTCGCCCCCCTTTTTAGTGCTCCATAGACCTCAAGAAGAACGTCCTGGTGATCGGTACCACAGGCTCGCAGACCACCTTCCTCCCGGAGGGGGAGCTCCCGGAGTGTGCCCGCTTGGCCTACGGGGCTGGCAGGGAGGAGGTGCGGCCCGAGGAGATTGCGGACCAGGAGCTAGCGGAGGCCCTGCAGAAGTCCGCGGAGGACGCAGGTACCGGGGGAAGGCGGGTCCCGAGGAGGAAAGAACGCCGCATGCTTTGGCCATTGGGGGGTGCCCCAGGATGCCAGTCTGTGTCTGTCTTCAAAGGGGAGGACAAAGCACAAACAGAAAGAAAGAAATGAGTTCTTTTGCTTACAAGGCAACCAGGGGACCATTCGCTGCACCCGCTCAGTTTTGTATTGTGACCTTTGAGCCTTAGCTCTTGTAGTATTGGTAGTAGTAGTAGTAGTAGTAGTAATAATAATAATAATAATAATAATAATAATAATAATACACTTTATATTCTGCTTTATCTCCCCGGAGAGACTCAGAACATTACAATGCACGTATATGGCAAACATTAAATGCCTTTTAATCAAACAAACAACATACAATACACAGACCGACAAAGGCCTTCCCCTTTTCATCTCCGACGTCAACGTCCAGCCATGGGTGTTGGGGCTTTCTCTCACTGAGGCCTACCTCACACTGAGGCCTACCTCACATTGAGGCTTTATCCCACAGAGGCCATTCTCATAATGAGGCCTATTAACACACTGAGGTCCCTCTCCCACAGAGACCTCATAGACTTAGGGCTACTAAGCTACAGGCACACTTGCTTATATAGAACTGCAGCTTTTGCTCTGTTGTTGCATCCATTTAACCCTTTCACATTTTTGTTATTAAAAATATCAAGTTATTTTTTAATATTTCTAACAATGGGGAGGTGCTCTTGTTCCATTTTCCATGTCGAAGTAGCCTGCTGTCCATAGATATCTCCGGTCTTTTTACCGGCATGTCTGCATGGGGCGCCCGTTTACCTTCCCGCCGAGCTTTCGAACTGCTAGTTTGGCAGAAAGCAACAGCAAAGGCTCTTTCGATTGCTCGATTGGCGGATGCTGTGATGGTTGATTAACCTGTTCAATGCCACTGAACTCTAACCAATGAGCTTCCTCCAAAGTGGTGGTTCAGCTCTAGCAGCAACCAGGTCAGGCAGTGAAGTTGCCTACGACCCCTTGTCCCAAACCCTCACCCTTCAAAGGATGGATCTATGCTGCCAAAGAATCCGGTTTCATGTTCTGGAACTGCGTTGTGTGGCAATGTAGATCCAGCCTCAGCGGCTGCAGGTAAGCACCATTCTCACCTTGCAAGGCAAGTCGGGACTTATTCTGCTTTGGAGGAAGCAGCCTTGGCCGCTCATCATACATGAAGTGAGCGTGGCTGAGCCTTTGCCCAACTTCCTCCCTTTGAAAACCCTAGTGACATCCGAAGCGAGACCTCGGGAAGAGAGGAGGGCACGAGTGAGAGAGCGCCGTGTGTCTTCGGCATCCTCCGCCCTTCGCAGGGCCGCATGCCTCCTCTTGTAGCGCCCAGAGAATTGCCAGCATACCATATGGAACGCCAAGGAGATCGCATTGTATGCTTCTTCTGACATTAAAGCATTTGAACAGATAGAGCTCAGGTGTGAGTTTTGTTCAGACCCCTCTCCCTGCCCTCGGCATTGAGGCAGCGCATGCTGTAATGCACGTAAGGCTTGGCCTTGACCTGTACACTTCCAAGGCTGAGGAAATACAGGAGCTTCATGGAGTAGCTTTACACACAGCTTTACCCACAACACCTTCAACTTGGAGCTTCTCTCGTCGAAGGTTCTCACACCAGGCCTTCTCATAGACTAAGGCCTACCTCACACTGTGAGGCTTTTTCACCGACTGAGCCATTCTCATTCACACAGAGAGAGTTCTCTTACAAACTAAGACCTACTTCACACTGTGAGGCTTTCCCTCACAGACTGAGGCCTCTCACACACTCTCACACTGTGAGGTCTTCTCGCACACTAAGGCCTACCTCACACTGTGAGGCCTTTTCTCACAGACTAAGGCCTACCTCACACTGTGAGGCGTTTTCACACACTGAGATGTTCTCTCTCACACAGAGAGGCTTCTCTCACAGACTAAGGCCTACCTCACACTGTGAGGCCTCTCACAAACTAAGGCCTACGTCACACTGTAAGGTCTTCTCACACACTAAGGCCTACCCCACACTGAGACCTTTTCTCACAGACTAAGGCCTACTCACACTGTGAACCGTTTTCACACACTGAGATGTTCTCTCACACACAGAGAGGCTTCTCTCACAGACTAATGCCTACCTCGCACTGTGAGGCCTTCTCTCACAGACTAAGGCCTACCTCACACTATGAGGCCTCTCACAAACTAAGGCCTACCTCACACTGTGGGGCCTTCTCTCACACACTATGGCCAACCCCACACTGTGAGGCCTTACTAAGGCCTTTTCACAGACTGAGACCTTTCTCCCACTGAGGTCTCTCTCAGACTGAGGCCTATTTCACTCTGAGGGCTGCTAAGCTACAGTCACACATGCTTATATTGAATTGCAGCATTTACTGATTTATTGCACCCATTTTAACCCTTTTAATGCTTGACTCACGTTTGTCATTAAAAACACCTAGTTATTTTTTAATATTTCTGACAAGAGCTGCTGAACTGGCTTCCCAGGCCCCACAACTTGCCTCCTACGTCTTAGATCTTGCCAGAGCTTGCCTTTTTTTGCAGCAGGTTATGGAAATGCAGTGCGAAACATGGAGGCGCCTTTCCCCTTTCTGCGCGTTTAGGCCTGTTCAAGTCAGATAGAGCCCAGAGGAAGGAGAGCGGCTTCAAGACAGAGACAGAGTCGGCAGAGAAGCACAGAGGAGAGCTGAGCAACACAGAGACAGGACAGAGAGACATCAGAGAGGCCATACCCACTTTTCCTTGCAGCAATGGCCAGCCAGGATAGTCCTATCTAGCGAGGGAATGCCCTTGCCTTCTCCTAGAACAGCCAGAAAGTGCTTGATGTCCTCATTCAGTCCAAAACTTAAGAGCTGTAGCAAGAAGTCAGAGAGCAGGAGAGAAAACCTTCAGAAGAGACGTAGAAAGCAGGCAGAGAACAGCAGAGAGAATGTTTAGAAGAGCCCTCATCAGCAGGCAGAGAGCGGCAGATAAAGCCAGCGATAGTTGAGGACAGCAGAAAACAAGAGATCCCTCCAGAATCCAGTCCAACCAGAACAAACCTGAAAGAGCAGCAGCAGCTTTGTAAGCCTTCCATACCGTAGCCTTCCAGGAGGATCAGGATAGCAAAGGCCTTCCCCTTTTCATCTCCGACGTCTGGAGGTGATGCTCAATTTCTGGCCATGGATGTTGGGGCTTTCTCCCACTGAGGCCTACCTCATGCTGAGGCCTTTATCCCACTGAGGCCTTCTTCACACTGAGGCATATTCATACTGAGGCCCATCTCCCACAAAGACCTCTCACAGACTGAGGGCTACTAAGCTACAGACATGCAATTGAGGAGATGCCAAGCGACAGAGGCCTTTTGCAAGCAAGGAATGGTAGAATCAGTTGGACGAGACCGCACGGGCCATCTAGTCCAGCCCCCTCCCACCGTGCAGAAAGGCACGCTCCAAGCGCAGGAAGGACGGTGTGGCGAGCGGGCAGGCGATGGCGAGGCCAGAGCTGCATGCGTGTGTGCTGCCTTGTGTGTGCTAACCCCAGTTTGGTGTGTTTGTCTCCTAATCCGAACAGAGCGCCAGAAGCCTTGATGCATGCAATGGGGCGTGCTGCCGCCGGAATGGGCCACAGACCAGGTATGGGTGAGCAGGGACTTGGCAGTGAGATATATACGATTCCGGCGCTGCAGGTTGAAAGCTTTGGTGCCAGCATTTCACTGGCTAATTTGGCCTCTTTCTGGGATGTTTGACCCTGAACTGCCCCTGAGTTGTGTCTTCCTGGCTGTTCTCAAACAAGTTGATAATCTTGAAGCGAAGAACAGCAGCTTGGATGAATCCTATAGAGCCGAGACAAGCGGCATGCGGGAATGCCACTAGCATGCTTTCCAGGTTTGGTTTGAGCTTACAGTGTTACTAGATGCTCAGCAGAATTGTTTCTCTACCTTCCTAATGCCGCAACCTCTTAACAGAGTCCTTCATGTTATAAATGAGCCTATAAAATTATTTTTGTTGCGACTTCATAACTCTCATTTTGCTCCTGTTATGAATCATATGTACCTGATAATGCAGGATGTATTTTCGTTCACTGGACCAAATTTGGCAAATACTGGTGGGATTTGGAGGGGGGGGGTTGGGTTTGTCATTTGGGAGTTGTAGTTGCTGGGATTTATAGTTAACCTCCAATCAAAGAGCTTTCTGAACTTCACCAACAATAGAATTATGCTAAACTTCCCACACAGAACCCCCCTGCCTTCAAGGGACTCGCTGGTGTGAGCCTCTCTCCAGCCTTGCATGCTCTCCCTCACATGCACCAAGCACTCCTGCTCTCCCCTCCTCACTTGGAGTCTCACAAACAGCCCCCCCCCTTGGCTGAGAGGCCGGCCAATCACGACGGAGGAGGGCTTTTGGTGGGAGGATTCGCCCTCTGTTTCCAGAAAAGAAAAGAAGGATAGGCAGAGGGATCTTCAGCCTTCTCTGACAAAGGCGTTCCTCAGACCATTAGGAATATCTGTTAGGCGACCCCTCTGAAATGCCCATTCGACCCCTCCAGGAGTCGCGACCCCCAGGTTGAGAAACGTCTCTGAGCACCCTTCCACACAGCCACAGAATTCAGATATCAAGGCAGATAATCCGCAATGTCCGTTTTGAACTGGATTATTCGAGTCTGCACTGCCATATAATCCAGTTCAATGGGATTCGATACAGCTGTGCAGAAGGGGCCTGTGTGTTATGTCCAGATTGTTTTAAACCGGCTCTTCTCTCTGGAAAATGAGTATATTTATTGTCTATCCTTTGATATGTTTCTGCCATTCGCCTTTTCCTGTTGCATTTTCCTGGCGAAGGGAAAACATGAAACCATTCCATAGTTTTGTGACTCCTGGGAGGAAAGAAATGGTCCCAACTGAGGCGAGGGATGAATATTTGCAGACTGTTTGAATCAAAGTTAAATATATTTTCCCAGTGTAATCCCAGCCTCATGCTTTTCTTTCTCTTTCCCTTTTTTTTCTGTGTGCAGAGAATAGTGACCAAGGAACTACCTCACGAGAAACGCCACCGACGTCCGACGGATTTAAACGTCCAGAGCTTGGTCCAAAGGCCAACAACCCTCGAAGCCGAATACTTGACCGTTCCGCCTCTGCTCCGGCCTCCATTTTCTCTCGTGGGAGCGGCCAGGCAGAGACCCTTCCTCCCGAGGATTCCCTCCCCGAATGTTTAGAAACTCTCGAAAGCGAGGAGCTGTTCCCACCACCGCCATTTTTTCCTGATGCCGTTGCTTCTGCCAATGCTGCTCTGGGTGGGAAACTTGGAGCAGAACCTGAGCATGTTCCTTCACAAACCACTTCTGGACCGCAGGCTCCTTCCTTCAGTCTGCAAGAGGAAACTCTCAGTCCTCCCGCCGAAGGAGGAAAAGAAAGGAGCTTATCCAGCCCGCAGAGGAAAGAAATGTCTGCACCCTTCCTTCTGGATCACACAGAAAGGGATCTGGGGCACAAGCTTCACTCAGAACCCAAAATGGGTGGGAAACCTGGAAATGGAGGGTTTCACAATGCCAAGGAGGCTGCTTCCCCATTGTTTTTCAAGGAAGAGTTAGAGAAAGTCCTTTTATGTGCGGGAAGGGGGGACGTGGAAGGAGAGGGATGCAAGGACTCCATGGAGGTCCATACTAAAACAGCCTTGTCGGGCGACGCAAACCTCGCAATGGAGGTGGAACTCTCCAAGCCAGGCTCTTCTTTCCCTCTCGGTGGTGGTGGTCCTCCTCCTGAGGGTGATCGGATGCCGCCGGTGAGCCCTGGCCTCGAAGATCCGGGCGCCTCTCTCTCTTGCGCCTTGAAGGAGCTCCACCAGCTCCTGGTTGTCAGCTCCAAGCAGGACGTGGGCCTTTCTCAGCGGGAAGCCCTTCCAGAGGAGCATCAGGGCCTCCCTTTTCCTAGACACATTGAGCCCTTTGCGGAGAGCATGGAGAGCCTTGAGGCAAGGGAAGTGCAGCGGATGGATGAGAGCCGTGAAAAGGAAGCTGTACTCAAGTCCTTTGCATACGAAATGGAGAGTGTTGAGGTGAAGGAGGTGCAGCGGTTGGCTGAGAACTGTGAGAAGGAAGCTGTAGTTGAGTCCTTTGCATACAAAATGGAGAGTGTTGAAGTGAAGGAGATGCCGCGGTTGGGCGAGAACCGTGGAAAAGAAGCTCTACTCCAGTCTGTTGAGGATGACATGGAGAGCATTGAGGTGAAGGACGTGCAGCGGTTGGACGAGGGCCGTGAAAAGGAAGATCTACTCATGTCCTTTGAGGTGAGGAAAGTGCAGCGGTTGGATGTGGCCCATGAGAAGGAAGCTCTACTGGAGTCCTTTGCATACGAAACGGAGAGTGTTGAGGTGAAGGTGGTGCACGGGTCGGAGAAGGAAGCTCCTCTCGTTGCTCTGGAATCATCAATCCCTTTGGAGCATCTTCGCGGAGCTGAAAGTTGTGCATCCCCATCCCGTCTTTCATCCCCTGATCGTGTCCTTCACCCTGAAGTTCCAGAAGAGAGCCGGCTTCCTCAGGATGCATCTCGGAATCTCCCTCGTCCCTCCCCGGAAGGAACGGGAACCCCCTTCCCCTCTGGCGGCGACCTCCAGAGATCCTCTGGTGCGGCGCTATTGCCTCCTCCGTTGCGACCTCCTGTTTCCGGCGTTGACCAGATCGTCGGGGCCGGCTTCACAGTGCAAGAAGCCGGCGAGGCCTTGGCACAGGCAGACGGGAACGCGGACCTGGCCCTCCTCCTCCTCTTGGCTAAGAACATTGTGGTCCCCACGTAGCCCCCGCCCCACCTTGCCTCCTCCCTTCTCCTAACCTCCTTCCATAGAAGCACGGAAAACAGGTTGTTCCTTTTCCAAAGTTCCCACCTGCCCGGTTTCCCTTTGGAAGCAGAATGTCGGCATTGCATCAACTCCATCGCTTTTTAATTATTACGATTTTAATGATTAAGGTGAGGAATAAAGAGTCTTTATTTAAATACATGAGGCGAGGAAAGGAATAAGCAGGTGCCCAGGAAGCTTCTGTCTTCTGCAAGAGGAGACGCTGTCGGGGAAGGTGATACACAAGAGATTGCAGCAACGCGAGGCATATCGTTTTAGTCAGGGCTAATGCTGCAGCACGCACAGCGGAAGGAAGCAATAGACCCCGGTTTGCTGCATAATAGTGGTCCAGAAGCGCCACCCTGGTTTTCTGGAGTCCTGAGGATCTGGCCCCGATAAGGATTGCTGCTCAATTGGGGATTTATGTCGGGAAATGGATGCAACGCGGCAAACTTCGCCCGCTTTCTTACAGTTTCTGCGTTTTGAGCCGACTGTCAAACTGCACAACTTACAGCCTTTTGGGAAAGAAGCGATGCTGCCTGGTCTTCATGGAAAGCTTCTTGGATTGATCTTGAAATTGCCCCCTTCCCCCCCAAAACCAGGCACCACGCTGTTTGGCTAATCCTGGGAATGTAGCGCTTTGCCTCGGAGCCGGTGTTGCTGAAGCACTCTCGCCGACTCCCTCCTCCGGCATGATTTGTTTCCGTTTCTGGAACCGGCAATTGGGCTGGGAAACCGGAGAAAGCCGACTCATCTGCGAGATCAGCCTGACTCATTGCCTTGACCCTCCGGCCGTCTCTTGGCCTCATCCCGACCCAACGTCCAACTCGGACTGGGAAGCAGCTTCCCTCGAGATGCGCAGAGTTTACGCAGGGACGCAAACCCTGTATGAACCAGGTTTCTCAAAGGTCATTCTGGGATCCTGTTAAGTTCCCCCAGCAAGGCGCATCAGGCTGTCTCTGCGGCCGGCTCAGCTCAGAGGGAAAGGCTTTGCAAAATATTGCGCCCTCAGACTTGGTGGGATTCTGGTGGAGTAGTTGTGTCAGCTCAGGTCCACCCTCTTTGAAGATTTCAGTAGGGATCCCATCAGGTCCGCTGGCTTTGTTATCTTTTTTGTTGGCTGGTGGCTTTGCTGACTTCCTCCAAAACTAGGCAGTCGTTTGAAACCCAAGCCAAGCCTTCGTCGTCGGATCATCGTCCTTCAGCTCACCCCCCCCCCTTTCTTTCCCCCCCCCCCCCCCGAAACATAATCATTGAAGGGAGTCGCAGCCTCTCAGGAATCTCCCCGTTGTTTTGCTTCAATGACGCCCTTCTCGGCCCCTTCCTCCCCTCTCCTCGTTCTTGCTCCTTGCAGCCCATGTTTGACCCTTTTGAAAACACTTGGGGGTTGTTTCTTCTAGGGAAAACGACAAGAAAGACGTGTAAGCATTTTGGAAAAATAAAAAAAACTGTTTCGCAGCGCGGTGGTGTGGTCAATGGCTTTGCATGCTCATTTCAGGGCTCCACAGATGGCTTCAGGTGCTGCGTCATAATAGTCTTATGTCACCTGCACTGCCCTGGAAGGAAGGGAAAGGAAAAGGAATTTGCCTCCTTTCCCCCCAAAACCAGGCATCTCTAGTAAAGGTGAAGATTTTCCCCTGATATTAAGTCCAGTCGAGTCTGACTCTGGGACTCTGGTGCTCATCTCCATTTCTAAGCTGAAGAGCCGGCGTTGTCTGTAGACACCTCCAAGGTCATGTGGACACTGGCATGACTGCATGGAGCTCTGTTACCTTCCCTCAGAAGCAGTACCCATTGATCTACTCACATTTGCATGTTTTCAAACTGCTAGGTTGGCAGGAGCTGGGGCTAACAGCAGGAGCTCACCCTGCTCCCTGGATTCAAACTGCTGGAGCTCACCCCACTCCCCGGATTTTAACTTCGGTCATCAAGTTCAGCAGCTCAGCGGTTTAACCCGCTGCACCACCAGGGTCTCCCGATTTTAAAATTCTAAAACATTGTTATAATATTATTAGTATACGTTTTTTACTATAATAGTATTGATATTACATTTTAATATTAATATATAGTAATATATTATTTATATTAATGCAGTATTAATATTTCTACTACAACAGTGATTGATAGATAGATAGATAGATAGATAGATAGATAGATAGATAGAGGAGCCCCCTGTGCCGACAGAACTGAAGATTGTCCGGTCGGAAGTTTGAATTTGGGGCGAGCACGGATGAGCTCTTGTCTGTCAGCTCCAGCTCCCCATTTGGGGACATGATAGAAGCTTCCCACAAGGATGGCAAAACATTGGGCAACGTCCTTGCAGGCAGCCAGTTCTCTCACACCAGAAGTGACTTGCAGTTTCTCAAGTCTCTCCTGACGTGAAAAAAATTATATATTTATATTAATATTTTAATACTACAACCCTTCTCATAATATTAATACATATTAATATTATATTAATGTTACAATTTTATACATTATATTTTAGTAATGCTACAATATTGTTACCTATAATTATACTATTATATTGATACTAAAATATTGTTATATATCTTATATTTAACAATGAGGCATGGTTATATATAATACATTAATATTACAACATTGTTATAATTTAATTAATATATTGATACTACAATATTGTTATATATATTATATTTAATATTCAGCAGGGTTATATATAATTAATATTACAACATTGTTATAATTTATTAATACTACAATATTGTTATGTAATATTTAATATTAAAGCAGCATGGTTATATATAATAAAGTAATATTGCAACCTTGTTACAATTTAATTAATATATTAATACTACAATATTGTTACATAATATTTAATATTATTGCAGCATGGTTATATATATAATAATTTAATAATACATCATTGTTATAATTTAAATAATATATTAACAATATTGGTATATATATTATATTTAATATTAATATGAATATAATAAATTAATACAACATAGGTTATAATTAAATTATTAATACTACAATATTGATACATATATATTATATTTAATGTTAGTATAATTTAACAATACAACAAAGGTTATAATTAAATTAATATATTAATACAATATTGATATATATTATATTTAATATGAATATGAATATAGTAAATTAATATACAACATGGTTATATTTTAATATATTGATACTAAAATATTGTTATATATATTTAATATTAATACAGCATGGTTATAGATAATTAAATTAATATATTAATACTACAATATTATATATATTATATTATTAATATGAATATAATAAATTAATACAACATTTAATATATTGATACTACAATATTGTTATATATATTTAATATTAATGCAGCATGGTTATAGATAATTAAATTAATATTACAACCTTGTTATAAATTAATACATACAATATTGTTATATATATTATAATTATTAATATAATAAATTCATAATACAACATAGGTTATAATTTGCTTAATATATTAATAGTACAATACTGTTTTATATATATTAATGCTGATGGTAACATGCCTCTAAGAGAGAAAAGCAGGATGTTTACATTAGTAATCATTTAATAATATGTATTTCGTATTATTTATATTTGATACGAAATATATAAATTATTATTATACTAATGTAATCTCCTAGGGTCAAATCCCATTCCATTTTAGGCCTAGTCCAACTCTGTGTGTGTGTGTGTGTGTGTGTGTGTGTATATATGTATATATGTCAAATCTGGAGGTTTTGAGCCATCAATCATGCCTTCAAATCATTCCCTCATTTTCTCTCCGCTCCAATCTCTCTCAGCAGAGCTGGACTACAATTCCCAAGGTGCTTTGCGCGAGCGGGCGGAAGTGTTTCAGGAGGAGGCGGGCTGTGATTGGATGCTGTGCGGCTGCTTCTCGGCCGGAGGCGTTTTGTTGAGAGAGCGCATGCGCATCCTCTCCTCAGGAGCAGAGGAGGGGGGAAAGGAAAAGATTCATCCTGGGCTGTGATTGGATACTCTTCTTCTCGGCGGCGTTCTGTTGGCAGAACGCATGCGCGCCGCCTCCTTGCCGGAAGTGCGCCTCAGAGCGCCGGAAGTTTCCCTCAGAGCCGCAGGGGACGGCGAAGGGAGCGGTCGCAGGCCCCTTGCGCTCCTCCTTTCTCGCTCCGGAGGTGGACGGCGGCGCCAGGACGGAGGAGAGGCGGCGGAGAGGCCGGGCCCGGCGGCCTCGGAGGGCGAAGAAGGCCCCGCTGAAGGGAGGCGGCGGCGAGGAGGACGGAGAGGACGAGGAAGGGGAAGGGGCCTGGGCCGCCGCCGCCATGGAGCCCCCCGGGCAGGTCAAGGACCGCATCCTCGAGAACATCTCGCTCTCCGTCAAGAAGGTTAGGCCCCTTTCGTCCCCTACCGTCCGCGCCATCGCCTTAGCCCGGTTTGGTGTCACTTCAGGCTTCAGAGGCAGCTGCACACCCCAGAATGAGAATGAGGCCTTCCCAGTCAGGCTGTCTAGCTATGTATACACCTGAATTCTGTCTTATTACTCTCACACAGTCATATTCCAAACTCTGGACGTTATCTTTCCATGTTTATTATGGTAGTCCTCCTCTCCATCTCTGTGTACTTGAATACTATGTCTCTTTTCGCCATGTTGTGCTCTCCTCAAGCCGGGAGGAGAGGGAGCTCCCATCAATCAGAACTATTGTCATCATCAACATCATCATTATTAATATTATTATGTTATTTGGAGGTTTTAAAGCAGAGGCTGGGTGGCCATCTGGCAAGGGTGGTTTGATGGTGCATGCTTGGACTGGATGGACCTTGAGGTCTAACTCTTCTGTTACTGAGGTTGGATGGCCATCTGTCGGGGGGCTTTGGTGGTGTCTTTCTACATGCAGGCGAAAGGGGGTTGGACTGGATGGCCCTTGAAGGCTCTTCTAACTCTTCTATTATTATTATTATTATTATTGAGGTTGGATGGTCATCTGTCAAGGGTGCTTTGATGGTGTCTGTCTTTCTACATGCAGGCAAAAGGGTGTTAGACTGGATGTCCCTTGAAGGCTCTTCTAACTCTTCTATTATTATTATTCTTATTATTATTATGATTGAGGTTGGATGGCCATCTGTCAGGGGTGCTTTGATGGTGTCTTTCTACATGCAGGCAAAAGGGTGTTAGACTGGATGTCCCTTGAAGGCTCTTCTAACTCTTCTATTATTATTATTATTATTATTATTATTATTATTATTATTATTGAGGTTGGATGGCCATCTGTTAGGGGTGCTTTGATGGTGTCTTTCTGAATGAAGGCAAAAGGGGGTTGGACTGGATGGCCCTTGAAGGCTCTTCCAACATTATTATTATTATTATTATTATTATTTATTATTATTGAGGTTGGATGGCCATCTGTTAGAGGTGCTTTGATGGTGTCTTTCTACATGCAGGCAAAGGGTGTTGGACTGGATGGCCCTTGAAAGCTCTTCCAACTTCTATTATTACTATTGTTGTTGTTATTATTATTATAATTATTATTATTGAGGTTGAATGGTCATCTGTCAAGGGTGCTTTGATGGTGTCTGTATTTCTACATGCAGGCAAAAGGGGGTTGGACTGGATGGCCCTTGAAGGCTTTATCCAACTCTCCTATTATTATTATTATTATTATTATTATTATTATTATTATTGAGGTTGGATGGCCATCTGTCGGGGGGCTTTGATGGTGTCTTTCTGCATGAAGGCGAAAGGGGGTTGGACTGGATGGCCCTTGAAGGCTCTTCCAACTTATTATCATTGAGGTTGGATGGCCATCTGTTAGGGTGCTTTGGTGGTGTCTTTCTACATGCAGGCAAAAGGGGATTGGACTGGATGGCCCTTGAAGGCTCTTCTAACTCTTCTATTATTATTATTATTATTATTGAGGTTGAATGGTCATCTGTCAAGGGTGCTTTGATGGTGTCTGTCTTTCTACATGCAGGCAAAAGGGGGTTGGACTGGATGGCCCTTGAAAGCTCTTCCAACTTCTATTATTACTATTGCTGTTATTATCATTATTATTATTATTATTATTGAGGTTGAATGGTCATCTGTCTAGGGGTGCTTTGATGGTGTCTTTCTGCATGAAGGCAGGAGGGGGTTGGAATGGATGGCCCTTGAGATCTCATCCAACTTAATATAATTGAGATTGGATGGCCATCACATCAAAGCACCCCTGACAGATGGCCATCCAACCTCAGTTATGCAGGCAAAAGGGGGTTGGACTGGATGGCCTTTGAAGGCGCTTCCAACTCTTCTATTATTATTATTATTATTATTGACGTTGAATGGTCATCTGTCAGGGGTGCTTTGATGGTGACTTTCTACATGCAGGCAAAAGGGGGTTGGACTGGATGGCCCTTGAAGGCTCTTCCAACTCTTATTATTACTATTGTTGTTATTATCATTAGTATTATTATTATTGAGGTTGAATGGTTATCTGTCAGGGGTGCTTTGCTGGTGTCTGCCTGCATACAGGCATGAGGGGGTTGGAATGGATGGCCCTTGAGATCTCATCCAACTTATTATCATTGAGGTTGGTTGGCCATCTGTCAGGGGTGCTTTGATGGTGTCTTTCTATATTCAGGCAAAAGGGGGTTGGACTGGATGGCTCTTGAAGGCTCTATCCAACTCCCCTATTATTATTATTATTATTATTGAGGTTGAATTGTCATCTGTCAGGGGTGCTTTGATGGAGGCTTTCCAACACTACTATTATTATTACTGAAGTTGGGGGTGCTTTGATGGTGGTTTTCCTGCATGAAGGAAAGAGGGGGTTGGACTGGATCGTCTTGAGGTCTCTTCCAACAGTGTTGAGGTTGGATGGCCATCTATCAGAGGTGCTTTGATGGTGTCTGCATGAAGACAGGAGGGGGTTTGATTTGATGGTTCTTGAGGTCTCTACCAACAGTATTGAGGTTGGATGGCCATCTATCAGGGGTGCTTTGATGGTGTCTGTTTGCATGAAGTCAGGAGGGGGGTTGGATTGGATGGTTCTTGAGGTCTCTTCCAACAGTATTGAGGTTGGGTGGCCATCTATCAGGGGTGCTTTGATGGTGTCTGTCTGCATGAAGGCAGGAGGGGGTTGGACCGGATGGTTCTTGAGATCTCTTCCAACAGTATTGAGGTTGGATGGCCATCTATCAGGGGTGCTTTGATGGTGTCTGTCTGCATGAAGGCAGGAGGGGGTTGGACCGGATGGTTCTTGAGATCTCTTCCAACAGTATTGAGGTTGGATGGCCATCTATCAGGGGTGCTTTGATGGTGTCTGTCTGCATGAAGGCAGGAGGGGGTTGGACCGGATGGTTCTTGAGATCTCTTCCAACAGTATTGAGGTTGGATGGCCATCTATCAGGGGTGCTTTGATGGTGTCTATTTGCATGAAGTCAGGAGGGAGTTGGATTGGATGGTCCTTGAGGTCTCTTCCAACAATATTGAGGTTGGATGGCCAACTATCAGGGGTGCTTTGATGGTATCTATCTGCATAAAGGGAGGAGGGAGTTGGATTGGATGGTCCTTGAGGTCTCTTCCAATACTATTACTATTATTGAGGTTGGATGGCCATCTGTCTTGGGTGCTTTGATAGTGTCTGTCTGCATTGATGGATGTTATCGGTGGATGCAATTGACACACTTCAGAGAGTTCAGGGTGGATGTTAGAGATCAGCAATTGTTGTTTCGCAATGTGCAGAGATTGGCAGCAGAGTAGAAGCAACCCATAAGACACAGAGGGAAAACATAGATTCCTGAGGGAAGCCTACCATTTCCCTGAGGCCAGTCCTTCCGGGTCTTTTTGTGCAGATATTTTCTGTGCCATTCAGTCTTTCCAAACCCCAAACGATCCTTCTGACAGCGTCCAAACAGCCCCAGAAGCGCACAGCGTCTTAGTCACTCTTTTGGCTCACTTCCTTATGAATACCGGAACGTTCACTTAGGGATCATATGATGCCCAGCGCTGTGTTTTGGGAGGCTTCGTGCTCCAGGGCAACTCCTTCCTGGCTCAGCAATGAGCAAGGATTGCATTGTGAAAGGCAGCTTGCAGGAGCTGACGAAGAGAGTTTGTGTTTGTCTTGCTCCGGGTTAGATCACGTGTGTATGTGTTGTCTTGTGAGCTCATCCAGAGGATCCTGGGAATTTCACAGAAATACCAAATTTTGGATTGCGTAGACTTTAAGAATTCAGTTGCTGACGGTGTTTTGCAAATGTGTTTACTCCATAAGACAATTTAGTAAACAAAATACTTGGACGCTACTGCAAACTTATAACGAGATACTCTTTACTAGCCCGCAGAAAGTTTTCTGTGGTTGGAAAAGCCTTGTGTGTTGGCTGCACATAAACATTTTCTTCATATTGTTGGGTGAGTGGGCATATTAACAAAAGACCCTCCTCATAAATGTACAGCAGAGTAACTTATTTGTAGCAGCGTGACCAATAGCCCAAAGTGAAAAAAAGAACACCAACACACAGTCCAGTGTTATTTCTTCCTTAGGAGGCTTTTCTTTATAGCAAAATAATATGGTTGTACTATTTACAACAGGGGTCCCCAAACTTTTTTTAGAGGGCCAGATCACAGTCCCTCAAACTGTTGGAGGGCCGGATTATAATTTGAAAAAAGAAACACATGAATTCCTATGCACACTACATACATCTTATTTGTAGTGCAAAAAACACTTAAAAACAATAAAATAATTAAATATAAACTTATATTAGTATTTCAATGAAAAGTGTGGGCCTGCTTTTGGCTGATGAGATAGGGTTGTTGTTGTTGTTGTTGTTGTTGTTGTTGTTGTTGTGTGCTTTCAAGTCATTTCAGGCTTAGGTTGACCCTGAGCGAGGGCCAGGTAAATGACCTTGGAGGGCCGTATCCGGCCCTCCAGCCCCTGATTTACAAGAACGTAACACAAATAAAGTTCTTTATACTTCCTTCTTTGCTTCCATGTTGGGCTTCTTTCTCATGCAGATAAACAGCTTCACAGAGCCTCTTCTCACCCCGAAGTTACACAGGACCTTCACACAGTAGCTTTTTACACTCAGTAGCCTTCACACTCAGTGGCTTTCAACCTGGGACTTCTCGCACCAAAGCATCTCACACTGAGTCCTACTTCTCAAAATGAGGCCTACTAACACTAAGGTCTACCTCACACAACAACAACAACAAAATGTTATTTATATACCACTCTATCTCCCCAAGGGGACTCAGAGTGGTTTCCAAGTCACATAATCGGCATAAACATAAAATTAACAAGACATTAAAAACCACAATAGCACATATATTTAAAACAATCCTGGCTGTTCAAGACAGTTTAAAAGGCCAGGCCGGGCTAGGGTGATTTTAGAGGGCCTGGGAAATTAGGTAGAGTCTATGGCTGTACATTTCCAGGGCCTAATAGAAGAAAGTGACCTGGGTAATTGGTAGAAAAAGATATGGCCAATTTCAACAGTATCTGTGGCAGAGCTAGAACTAGTCGTTCTTAAAGGTTTTTTAAACCACCAGGTCTTCAGGCTCTTACGAAAGGAGGGGAGGGATGGAGCCTGTCTTATTTCTTCAGGAAGGGCGTTCCAGAGGTGCGGGGCCACCACCGAGAAGGCCCTCTCTCTCCTGTCCCCACCAACCGTGCTTGTGACGGTGGTGGGAGCGAAAGGAGGGCTTCCCTGGAAGATTTTAAAGTTCGAGCCTTTCTCACACTGAGGGCTCTCTCAGACTGAGGTGAGCTTACACTGAGGCCTTCTTGTACTGAGGCCTATTAACAGACTGAGACCATTCTCCCACAGAGACCTCTCACAGACTGTGGGCTACTAAGCTACAGACACACCTGCTTATATAGAACTGCAGTTTTGCATCCATTTTAACCCTGTACCCCACTTCAGCCGGCTCAGTTTTTAATTAATGTCCTTTTGTATTGTTATCGCTGTTGTTTTTCTGCTTTAACTGTTTTATTTGCTATATATTGTATTGTTGTATTGTGTTGTGTTGGGCTCCGGCCTGTTGTAAGCTGCATTGAATCCCTTGGGAGATGCTAGCGGGGTACAAATAAAGTTTAATAATAATAATAATTTTGCATCCATTTAACCAAGGAGGATTGAAGCTGTAGTTCCTCTTATGTCATCAGTTTCTCTCAGCTGCAGCAAGGCCGTTGGAAGGGCGCAAAGGTTTTCCTTCTTCCTCTCAAGGAGTTTCACATCAGTATTCAAGGCATTTGCAGAAGTCCACCAGCTTTCAAGAGGGGTTTCACTGAGGAGGCTGAGACCAAGGCTGGCCAGTCTGTGTGTCTGGCAGGAAATATGTAACCTTCACGCTTGCCTCCTTTTTCCCATTCTCTTTCTCCCTCTCTGTCCCACACACTCGGAGCACAAAGCAGTCACTTCTCTCCAGAAGCAGGCATGGGCGGCTCTAGCTCTCTTGGTTTGCAAGCCAACTTGCCAAGTGCCAGCTTGAAGGAGTGTTGTGTCCAGAACCTATAGGTGTTGACAAACTCAAGGGACATCCAGTTGAATTTTGCTCTCAAGGGTCTGAGAGTTACCTCATACAGGAAAAGGGGGGCTGGGACCAAAACCAGGGCAAAGCACATTCATGAGTAATCAGTCAGGCTCCCAAGTTGGCCCTGTTTGCGGTGCAGGTGGACTTGGGCAATGCCATGCGCAGTGGCGCTTGGACACAGTCACACTTTGTTTGTCCCTAGAAAGGGTTATAAATAGCTGCGTGACTCAAACCCAGGATTGCCAAAGAAGCAAAGGGTGTCCTTTCTCTTACCTGGACCCACACCTGATGGTTAACCAAGGTGTCTACAGGATGGGACGGCTTCCCAAAACACATTCAGTCTGGATTGCAGTGCAGTTAATGTTGCAGCTCAGGATAGATTCATCTTGCTCAAGACACCACCACACACCAAGGCTGTAGGTTTTGTAGTTTATTGACAAAAAGCAAAATCAAAACAGAGAAATAAAGTTGCAAAAGTTCAATAGGCAAAACAGAGTCTTAAATGCAAAGGCAAAATTCCCAAGATCCAAAGGCAAATAACATGAAGCATAGTCCTTTAGCATTGATTAAACAAGAGTTACTGGCAGCATGACAAAGTCTCCAAAAATCAGGATCCAAACCAAAGTCCCAAAGAGCCAGAAGCTTTCCCCAAAAGCCAAGGTATTTCCACAGAAGTTAACAGGGTAGAAGCAACATTGCACTGACAAAAATGCCTTTCGACCAGATCATTAAATGTTCTCCCAACATGAAAGCATTACGTTGACCTCTAGCTTCACGTTTGTTGGCAAGTCGCACTCTTCTGCGAACTCTTAATTGCAAACGGTCCTGTCTAATCAAATCCCCACTATCTTCAAGGCCAGATAGCTCATTATCCTGGGCGAGGTCACCCTGGGAACCAAGAGGCCCTGAGCTCTCAGAAGGAGCCTCCACCTGCAGCTGTGAAGTTTCACTATCTTTATCTAAAGGCACATTCCTTTCTCTGGGGAACAGAAATGCCGTCTCTTCTTCAGAATCAACACTGTCTGACTCAATAACCGGAACATGTTCAGAAATCTGTAACCCATCATCCTCATCCTGAGGAAACTCAGGCTCAGAAAGTTCAGGCTCAGGCTGAGCCACAACAGTTAACTTTTGGGAGAAGAGCTTCCCCATCCTACCTCCATAGACTCTGAATGGATATGCGAAGCCATTGTTCTATCTCTGTCCTCCTCTGGTTGCCACCTGTGTACACCTTTGGTATTTCCCAGTGGCTTGTGATGGTTAAGAACAACTTCTCTGTGCTTTGGGCCCTGCTCTTTGCTGCCCTGCTATTCTGCCAGCTCATCCAGTGAGGGAAGTTAGGCATGGCGTGGGTGCCTCTCCCTCTTTCCCCAGAGCCAGCGCCTGTGGCGTCTGAAGGAGTGGCTGGGAATGCTGGCCTGGGAAGCAGCTCCACCTTGACCACTTTTCATCTTTGGCTCTTCATTTCGGGCACTGCTTTAGGCCAGTTGGGTTCTTACCTCAGTTCCTTGTTTGGTTCTCCTCTTTTGAACTTCTGTGTTGCCGTGCAACTGTATTTACCTAGTGTCCAAAATGTTGGCTCTATATTGTCAGAAATATTAAAAATTAACTAGGTATTTTGAATTACAAAAATGTGAGTCAGTGTGAGAAAGGCCCCAGTGTGAGAGAGGCATCAATCTGAGAAGGTCTCTGTGAGAGAAACCTCTGTGGGAGAAAGGCCTCGGTGTGAGGAACCTCCTCTTTTGAACTTCTGTGTTGCCGTGCATCTGTATTTACCTAGTGTCCAAAATGTTGGCTCTATATTGTCAGAAATATTAAAAATTAACTAGGTATTTTGAATTACAAAAATGTGAGTCAAGCACTGAAAGAGTTAAATGGATGCAGTGACTCAGCAAAAGCTGCAGTTCTATATAAGCAGGCGTGCCTGTAGCTTAGTTGCCCTTGGTCTATGAGAGAAGGCCTCAGTCTGAGGGAGGCCTCAGTATGATGGGTCTTAGTGGGAAAAAGGCCCCAGTGTGAGAGAGGCATCAGTCTGAGAAGGTCTCTGTGAGAGAAACGTCTGTGGGAGAAAGGCCTCGGTGTGAGGAACCGCCTCTTTTGAACTTCTGTGTTGCCGTGCATCTGTATTTGCCTAGTGTCCAAAACGTTGGCTTCATATTTCATTGACTTAACTTCTTCCCCACCTTCTGCTCCTCACTCTCTTCTTCTCTCTCTTTCAGTTGCAGAGCTACTTTGCCGCCTGCGAGGATGAGACGCCAGCCATCAGAAACCACGACACTGTCCTCCAGCGGCTCTGTGAGCACCTTGACCATGCTTTGCTCTATGGGTAAGGCCTGAAATCACGGCCGTGGTGGGTCAGCGCTTTGGGAGTTCACCAGTGTCCCGGTGCCTCTTTGGCAGCTGCATCTCCATCACCTTCCTCTTCTATTTCCCAGGCTCCAAGACCTCCCTGCCGGCTACTGGGTGTTGGTGGTCCACTTCACCCGCCGTGAGGCCATTGAGCAGATCGAGCTGCTGGAACATGTGGCCACCAACCTGGGGCGGAGTAAGTGTGACCTTGCATGGTGATCCTCACCCTCCCCATGTCATTGTTGACGCTCTGGAGAGGGCAGGGTCCCATTCCTTTCCCTCCCTTCACAGGCCGAGCCTGGCTGTACCTGGCCCTCAATGAGAACTCCTTGGAGAGCTACCTGCGCCTTTTCCAGGAAAACCTGAGTCTGCTGCACAAGTATTACGTCAAGTACGTCCACTGGGAATTTTTGGGGAGGGCAATGAGACAGGCAGGATCCCTGAATGACCCTCCTCTGCCCCACAGGAACGCACTTGTCTGTAGCCACGACCACCTGACCCTCTTCCTCACACTGGTCTCTGGCCTGGAGTTTATCCGTTTCGACTTGGACCTGGTAAGAGAAAGAAAGGGATGCAGAACTCTTTCCCTCGCCATCTGCCTCACACATTGAAGTTCAGAAGCATGAGGAGATGCCGGTCTGTGTGCTTGCCTACCTATGCACACACTCGCCATTATGGTTCATTTATGGGCTGCTGAGCTGGTTGGTTGGTCCCCTCTCAACGGGGTGGGGTGGATGCCACGGTGTCGGTCCCTTGCAGAAGTGGCAACAGAAAGCCCTGTGGCCCCTTGCAGGACGCTCCCTACCTGGACCTGGCGCCTTACATGCCCGACTACTACAAGCCCCAGTACCTGCTGGACTTTGAGGACCGCCTGCCCGGCTCGGTCCACGGCTCCGACAGCCTCTCGCTCAACTCCTTCAACTCCGTCACCTCCACCAATCTGGAGTGGGACGACAGCGCCATCGCTCCCTCCAGTGAGGGTAAGGGGGGCCAAGAAGGGAGGGGAGGACGGGACAACTCGGAAAGGTGTCGGCGAACAGGTGAACCATTGCAGCCAGGCTTTTGTGCAGGAGAGGGAGGCGTGAATGCCAAACCCCCCTGGGTCCATGCCAGGCCTTCTGCTCCGAAAAGGTGCGTGGGAGAAGAACAAGGCTTGGCCTCTTCCCCAGCCCTTGACACGCCCCTCGCTTGGCACTTTCCCATTGCCACAGAACAAGAATGTGATCCCCAACCAAGTGTCTCCCGGGCTTAGGAGTTTTTCTGCCAGCAATGAAGGGACTTCCTGGGACCGAATGAGTGCTCAGAGGTCTCTCCATGTTGGGCCAGTGGGCTTATTAACAAAAGACCCTCCCCATGAATTGACACCAGAGTAACTTAGCAGCAGCATGACCCAGCACCAGTAACTCAAAGTGATAAAAAGAACAAAAACACACAGACCAATGTTATCTGTTCCATAGGAGGCTTTTCTTTATAGCAAAATAATATAGTTGCACTGTTGACAAGAACAAGGTTTCCATGAAATAAATAAAGTTCAATCTTCACACTAGAGGCGTTCTCATACTGAGGCTTACCTCACACACAGGCTTCTCTCACAGACTAAGGCTTACCTCACACTGAGGCCTTCTCCCAGACTGAGACATTTCTCCCACTGAGGCAAACTAAAACAGAGGCCTACAAATCTACAGGCACCTTCTTATATAGAACTTTTATCTCTTCCATAAGAGACTTTTCTTTGCAGTAAGATAATACGGTTACACTAGTTACAAGAGCAAGATTTCCATGACACAAATAAAGTTCTTTATACCGTCTTTGCTTCAATGCTGGGCTTCTTTCTCATGCAGGTAAACAGTTTTACTCTCACAGAGCCTCTTCTCACACTGAAGTTACACATGAGCTTCACACAGTAGCCCTTTATTTATTTATTTATTTATTTATTTATTTATTTATTTATTTGCAAAATGTATATGCCCCCCTTTTCACCCCGAAGGAGACTCAGAGCAGCTTACAAGTTAAAAGTAAATACAATATATTATTATAATAGCACAATATTAATATATATTACATTGTACTATAATATTCTATTGTAATATTATTAGTAMTATTACATGTAATATAAAATATATAATTATGTCATTTTATTAGTAGTAGTAGTATATTGTATTACATTATAATATTATCAATATTATATGTATATACAGTATATTATATTATATTATATTATATTATATTATATTATATTATATTATATTATATTATATTATATTATATTATAAGCACAGTGCAGGAGACAAGATGGAACTGCCTTCMTCGCCCCTCTCTTCATTCTGACCTCAGAGCAGTGGTTGGTGCTGGAAGGGGGGGGGGTCCCAACTGAWGACACTGGAGGCAAGATGGAACCCTTCATGGCCACTCTYTTAACACACAKTAGCATTCCCACTTGAGCTTCAGACATGTCTTCTTTCTCATTTAAATAAACAGCTTCACTCTCACAGAGCCTCWTCTCACACCAAAGTTACACAGGAGCTTCMCACAGTAGCTTTTTACACACAGCAGCCTTCACACACGATGGCCTTTGACCTGGTGTTTCTGTYATTGAAGCTCCTCAYGCCAGTCCTACTCAAACTGAGGCCTACCTCTCACTGAGGCGARCTAACACTGAGGCCTATTCATACTGAGGCCTGCTAAAACACTGAGGCCCTTCCCCCACAGAGACCTCTTACAGACTGAGGCCTCTCTCCCTGACGTCTGCTAGCACTGAGGGCTCCCTCAGCCTGACGGTGAACCAACACAGAGGCCTTCTCATACTGAGGCGTCTCTCAGAATGAGGGCTAGTAAATTTTAATTTCTGACAAAAAACACAAATCTCTGTCCATAGAAACCTGATGCACTCATTCCTGGCAAGGTGTTTGTTTTTGTTTTGACTCCTTGAGTTTTTGCTCCCAAGGAACGGGCAGGCAAACGTGGCGTTGTCCGCTCTGCTAACGCTCCTTTTTGTCCCCGTCTTATAGATTATGATTTTGGCGACGTCTTCCCTGCGGTGCCGTCGGTGCCCACTGCAGCCTGGGAAGGTGGGGATGAGTGGCCCGGTCGCGCCTCGCTGTGCTCTCTGTGCCGCTTCTGTCTCTGCCCCGAGGCCGGTTGCATGCTCCGCAAAGGACCCGAGGAGGTCCCAAGCCTAGCCAGAGCACTCTGCTCTCTTTCCTGGGGTCTCTTCCGGTGTTTAACCTCTTCACCCTCCGCAGCTTCCAGCATGAGACACCCCCGTCTTTCTCCTTGTCCAATTAACAAATGTTTCTGCGCAGGCACCAGAGGTTCCCTCTTTCACCCGGGAAGACTAACCATGTTCTCTGTCCTGACAGCGCATGCGTCCGAAGGAATTGCACTTCTCTCCTCTCTCTGATCTCTCTCTGTGATGTCATGGTTGCAGATCTTTTCCTTTACAGTGGGGTGGGTGACTGCCAGGAGGGAAAGGGGCGTCAGGGTTAAGCCGTAGCAAGAATGTACTGAGTTGATAGAGTTTGCCTCTTGTCAGTCCTGCTCAGGCAGCTCCCAGTGCATTCCTTCAATCTCTGTGTCCTGACCTTGCTAGTGGATTGAGGCAGACTAACACTGAGGCCTACTTGCAGATCTTTTCCTTTACAGTGGGGTGGGTGACTGCCAGGAGGAAAAGGGGCGTTAGGGTTCATCTGTAGCAAGAATATACTGAGTTGATAGAGATTACCTCTTGTCAGACCTGCTCAGGCATCTCCCAGTACGTTCCCTCAATCTCTGCAGCCTGACCTTGCTAGTGGACTGAGGCAAACTAACACTGAGGCCTACTTGCAGATCTTTTCCTTTACAGCGGGGTGGGTGACTGCCAGGAGGAAAAGGGGCGTCAGGGTTAATCCGTAGCAAGAATGTACTGAGTTGATAGAGTTTGCCTCTTGTCAGTCCTGCTCAGGCAGCTCCCAGTGCGTTTCCTCAATCTCTGTGGCCTGACCTTGCTAGTGGACCGAGGCAGACTAACACTGAGGCCTACTTGCAGATCTTTTCCTTTACAGTGGGGTGGGTGACTGCCAGGACGAAAAGGGGCGTCAGGGTTGATCTGTAGCAAGAATGTACTGAGTTGATAGTTTGCCTCTTGTCAGTCCTGCTCAGGCAGCTCCCTCGATCTCTGCGGCCTGACCTTGCTAGTGGACTGAGGCAAACTAACACTGAGGCCTACTTGCAGATCTTTTCCTTTACAGCGGGGTTGCCAGGAGGAAAGGGGGCATTAGGGTTCATCTGTAGCAAGAATATACTGAGTTGATAGAGATTACCTCTTGTCAGTCCTGCTCAGGCATCTCCCAGTACGTTCCCTTGATCTCGGTGGCCTGACCTTGCTAGTAGACTGAGGCAGGCTAACACTGAGGCCTTCAAACCTACAGGCTATAGAGAACTACGGCTTTTGCTGAGTCATTGCATTTCAGCGCTCTGCAAGATCTGAGTGGCCCCAGATGGTTTAAATAAGTGTTGTCATAGGCTGTCGTGGCTGGAATCACTGGGTTGCTGTGAGTTTCCCAGGCTGCATGGTCGTGTTCCAGAAGCATTCTCTCCTGACATTTCGTCCACATCTGTGGCAGGCTTCCTCAGAGGTTGTGAGGTCTCTTGGAAACTAGGAAAATGGGGTTTATATATCTGTGGAATGTCAAGTGTTGCTATTCGCCAGCTTGATTAGCACCAAATGGCCTTGCAGCCTCAAAGTCAATCAGTGAGGGTATCTGCATAGAGGTCTGTTGGAAACGAGGCAAGTGGGGTTTATATATATATATATCCCTGTAGAATGATGTCCAGAGTGGAAGAGAGAACTCTTTGTCTGTTGGAAGGAAGTGGGAATGTTGCCATTGACCACCAATGGCCTTGCAGCTTCAAAGCCTAGTTGCTTCCTGTCTGGGGGAATCCTTTGTCAGAAGGTGTTAGCTGGCCCTGATTGTTTCCTATCTGGAATTCCTTCTGTTTTTTTGGGTTTTTTTAGTGTTGCTCTTTGTTTACTGTTTTTTTAAGAGTTTTTTTAAAAAAATACTGATAGCCAGATTTTGTTCTTTTTCATGGTTTCCCCCTTTCTGTTGAAATTGGGATTCCTCCACTTAGGAATCAGCTAGGCCTTGAAGCTGCAAGGCTTTGCAGTGCTCATCAAGGTGATTAATTGCTTCTGACAAATAAAGAGTTCTTTCTCCCACCCCTGGACATCATTCCACAGATAAATAAAAACAAAGAAAGAACAACACTTAGAAATCAGGGGGAATTCCAGGCAGGAAACAATCAGGGCCAGCTAACACCTCTCAACAAAGGATTTTCCCATTTCGAGATGGTTCAGAGATCCTCTGTGTTCCTTCCTCCTTGCTTCTGGTGGCAGGGCCTTCTCGCGCTCCCTGGGTTTTTGCCGTTTGCCCCATTCTGCCTCTTTCCTCCCCAGACGGAGACCTGACCGACACCCTCAGCTGCCCACGTTCGGTGACCTCGGAGTTGACCACCGGCCGGGCTCTGGCCAAGAGCCCCCAGCAGCAGCAGCCGCAACGCTACAACCCTTTCAACGAGAAGGTGGAGGCCCTCTCCTCCCTTGAGAGCACCCCGGTCCATTCGGCTGCACACGAGAAAGTGGACAACACCGCTGCGGAAGGGACAGACCAGTCCGAGGGTGGCACGGAGCTGGAGGTCATCAGGTCTGTGTCCGGCAGAAAGGCTTTGGAAAGGAGAGGAGGGGAAGCTTGGGTTGTCATACAATGCTGGAAAGTGGTCTTTATTCACTGGATCTGTTCACCTGTGGAACTCACTGCTTTTTGAGTATGGAGCATGCTAGTATAATTTTTGCTACATTTATTATTTTACTGCATTTATCATTGTTATTACATTTACATTATTTTATTCTCTTATTTTTATTACATTTACACTAACTATTATAGTTATTATTACATTTATTATTATCATCATTACATTTATTACTCTATTGTTACATTTATTATTATTACAGTTATTTTACTCTATTAATATTACATTTTTTATTTTTCTCTATTATTATTACATTTATTTTTTTCTCTACTTATTTTTGGCATTATTACATTTATTATTATTATATTTATTATTTTACTCTATTATTATTACATTTATTATTTTTCTCTGTTTACTCTTATTATTGCATTTATTGTTTTCTCTATTTATTATTGGCATTGTTACATTTATCATTATTGTTCTCTATTATTATATTTCCATTATTTTTCTCTATTACTATTGTTATTATTACATTTATTGTTTTACTCTATTTTTATTGGCATTATTACATGTATTATTATTATTTATTATTTTACTCTATTATTATTACATTTATTATTTTACTCTATTATTATTACATTTATTATTTTACTATATTATTATTACATTTATTATTTTTCTCTGTTTACTATTATTATTGCATTTATTGTTTTCTCTATTATTGACATTATTAAATTTATTATTATTATATGTATTATTTTTCTCTATTGTTATTATTGTTTTTATTATTTTTCTCTATTACTATTGTTATTATTACATTTATTATTTTTCTCTATTGTTATTACATTTCCATTATTTTTCTCTATTACTATTGTTATTATTACATTTATTGTTTTACTCTATTATTGGCACTATTACATTTATTACTATTATTATTACATTTATTATTTTACTTATTGTTATTATTACATTTCCATTATTTTTCTCTATCATTATTTTTATTATTATATTTATTATTATTCTCTATTATTATTACATTTCCATTATTTTTCTCTATTATTGTTATTACATTTATCATTTTACTCTTTATTATTATTATGATTATATTTATTATTTTACTCTATTTATTATTCAATGCCTTAAAAACATGCCATTCAAATGACACTAGGATTAAGTTAAAATTAATACATATTAAGCATTTAAGAACCTTTCATTCTGCACTATTCTCCGAACGCCGGATCCCAAAGCCAAGGTATTGATTCTTCCTTCCTCTTTGCAGGCTGGCGAAGAAGAAGAAGACCGGGAAGAAGAAGAAGGCCCGTCTGGAGGAGGCGGCCCGCTCTGCCCCGGAGGAGGAGGAGGAAGGGGAGGGAGGGGTCCAGAGGGGGGTCCGGGCCGAGCGGCAGGAGGGTCCCACGGAGAGCGCCCGGGCCCCCTCCCCGCCACAGCTAGGCCTCTGCATCCCTGAGATGAAGGACACTTCCATGGAGCGGGTGGGCCGCTCCCTCAGCAAGGTCATCGACTCCCTGGGGGATGTTGGTGGTGCAGGGTGGAGTGGCCCTGCAGAAGAAGCCCCTCCCCTCCAGCAGCAGCCCTTTCGGACCGATGCGCCAGGGGAGACCCCCGCCGAGGGCTCGCCCCCTCCCCCTGGCAGTGGCTTTGGGGAGGGGGCTCTGGCCCCCATGGACTTCTACCGCTTTACCCTCGAGAGTCCAAACGCTCCTGCGGCAAGTGGTGGCCACCATGACCCTGCAGGGGATGGCCAACCGACACATGTTCCTGGTGGCCCTCAAGCTGCTCCAGAAGAGGAAGGAGGAGGAAGAGGAGGCGGAGAGGGAGAGGCGGCTGGGCCCTCTGTAGCCGGATGGGCAGAGGAAGCGGAAGAGGGCGAGGAAGGGGAAGCAGGGGCCGCCCCGGAGGAGCCCCTCGACAAACCCAAGGAGGGCCAGGCGAGCCCCTCCCCAAGCAGCGCAGAGGACTCCGGGGTGGAAGAGGGCCAAGGGAGCCCTTCCGAGGCGGCGGGACACCCCTCCGAGTTCAGGTGAGCAGCCACCGACCGGGAGGAGCAGGGCAGAGGGGCCATATTTGTTTGTTGGTTTGTTTGTTTGTTTACGAGATTTATATCCCTCCCTCTCTCACCCGCAAGGGGACGTGGAGCGGCTTACAAATTATATGTACATACACAATATATTATATTATATTATTAGCATAACACAATATTAGCATTATATATTACTATTTTGTACTCTGTACCACCATACTGCAATATTATTTGTACTATTACATGTAGTAGATAATTGTTATATTATTATATTGCATTATTATTAGTATTAAATTAAAATATTGTGATCAATATTACATGTACATACAGTATTATGGTCAAGAATATATATACAAACAAGATATTATTGGCGTAGCACAATATTAGTATTATAGATTACTATTAATTTGCTTTAGGTATTGTATTGTTGTACTGTGTTTTGAGGCTTTGGCCTGTGTGAGCCGCATCGAGTCCTTCGGGAGATGCTAGCGGGGTACAAATAAAGTTATAATAATAATAATAATAATAATAATAATAATAATAATAATAATACTGCAATATTATTTGTAATATTACATGTAATACATAATTGTTATGTTATTATATTGTATTATTATTATTATTAGTAGTAGTATTGTATTGTATTAAATAATATTGTGATCAATATTATATGTACCTACAATATGTAATATTATTAGTATAGCACAATATTAGTATTATAGATTACTATATTGTACTCTGTACCACCATACTTCAATATTATTAGTAATATTATTATTATATTATATTAGTATATTAGTATGATATTGTATTACACGATTATGATCAAGATTATATGTACAAAAAGATATTATTAGAATAGCACAATATTAATATTACTGTAGTGTACTCTATGCCACTACACTGCAATAGTATTAGTAATATTACATATAATACATAATGTTTATATTATTATATTGTATTATTAATGGTATTATATTGTATCACAATATTATGATCAAGATATTATTAGCATAGCACAATATAAGTATTACTATATTGTGCTCTGTGCCACTATACTGCAGTATTATTTGTAATATTACATGTAATACATAATTGTTATATTATTGCATTGTATTAGTAGAAGTATTGTATTAAATTATAGTATTGTGATCAATATTACATGTATATACAATATTATGATCAAGATTATATGTGCAAACAAGATATTATTAGCACACTATTCGTATTATAGATTAGTATGTTGTGCTCTATACCACCATACCTCAATGGTATTAGTAATATTACATGTAATATATAATGATTATATTATTATATTACATTAGTATTATATTGTATCACAATATTATAGAATAATAGAATCAAAGAGTTGGAAGAGACCTCATGGGCCATCCAGTCCAACCCCATTCTGCCAAGAAGCAGGAATATTGCATTCAAATCACCCCTGACAGATAGCCATCCAGCCTCTGTTTAAAAGCTTCCAAAGAAGGAGCCTCCACCACACTCAGGGGCAGAGAGTTCCACTGCTGAACGGCTCTCACAGTCAGGAAGTTCTTCCTCATGTTCAGATGGAATCTCCTCTCTTGTAGTTTGAAGCCATTATTCCGCGTCCTAGTCTCTTATGATCAAGATTATTTGTACAAACAAGATATTATTAGTATAGCACAATATTAGTATTATGTTGTGCTCTATACCACCATACTTCAATATTATTAGTAATATTATTATATTATATTAGTATATTAGTATGATATTGTATTACACTATTATGATCAAGATTATATGTACAAACAAGATATTATTAGTATAGCACAATATTAGTATTATAGATTAGTATATTGTTGCTGTGGGGAGGGGCTCCCAGCTGGTGGCCCAGGAGGCACGGTGGAACTGTGTCATCGTGGCTGCCCTCCTTCATTTAATGTATGGCATTAAGGCGGTTGTTTTCACATTGCCCCCTCCCCTTCCGGTGCAGGGTGGACAACAACCACTTGTTGCTGCTGATGATCCACGTCTTCCGGGAGAACGAGGAGCAGCTCTTCAGGGTAGGCCGGAGAGGTGTTTCCTCCCAGTTTGATCCTGCTTCCTTCCCTTTCCTGTATGGGGAGTTCTCTTTCATGGAAGACAAGAAACTGTCCTTTGTCCCTGTTGAGCTCCAGTGAATGCCTCTTCCCCTCCCTCTCCCTCCTGCGCAGATGATTCGGATGAGCACGGGGCACATGGAGGGGATGCTGCAGCTGGTCTTCGTGCTGCTCACCGACTGTTACATCTACCTCATCCGCAAAGGTACCCGCAAAGGCAGCGGTCTGGCCTGCTCTCTCCCTCCCTCACTCAATTGGCTTCCTCTGCAGTGACGCCCCTCCTCACTCCCTTTGCAGGGGCCGCGGAGAAACCCTACATGGTGGAGGAGGCCGTTTCCTACAACGAACTGGACTACATCTCGGTGAGTTGGGCTGGGATTGGGCCCAGAGTGCAATAAAGTGGTAGTAGTAGCCGATCCCGGTACTGCCCACGTTCCCTTCCCCTCTGTCCTCAAGCAGGACTCGCCTTGCTCTCCTACCCCACATTCGTAGCCAAATCCAACCAGCATCACTCTGTCTTGAAGGCTCCCTTAGCTCCCAAAGCCTCCCAAAGCTCAGGCTGAGTGTGTGTCGATGCCATGGCTTCTCTGGAGAAGCCGGCAGGTCCTCCTCAGCCTGTGTGCTTTCCTTCCTGGGCAGGTGGGCCTGGATCAGCAGACGGTGACCTTGGTCTGCACCAATCGCAGGAAGCAGTTCCTCCTGGATGCGGCCGACGCCACCCTGACCGAGTGAGTGCCAGGCGGGCAAGCGGGCACTGGGGCTGGGGCGGGCTCTTCCCTCTTGATGCATGTGTTTGCAAAACGAAAGCTTCACTTATGCCCTGGAGGTGCTGCCTATTCGGAGAGAGTTCTGTTAAAGGAGGAGACTGTGTTCCGGGGTCTCTTGGAGGAACATTATGTCGAATTCCCACTTCTTCCTTTCCTTCCCGGGATTCCCTTCTCCCTCCTCAGGTTCTTCCTGGTCTCCCTGAAGTCTGCCATGATCAAAGGCTGCCGGGAGCCGCCTTATCCCAGCATCTTGACGGACGCCACCATGGAGAAGCTGGCCCTGGCTAAGTTCGTGGCCCAGCAGTCCAAGCGGGAGGTGAGCAGGGCACCCTGGAGTCCCTTCCCCACAGAGACCCATCCCTAAGGGCAGAGCCTCCCTTCCCGGCCCCTGCCTTTGGGGCCAATGACGCTGGTGCCTCTGCCGCAGATCTCGGAGGTGGTGGTGTGCTTCTACGGCCTGGTTCACTGGGAGGACCCCCTGGAGGAGGGGCAGGGGCCGGCCCCCGCCCCCTACGCTCCCGCCGAGAATGGCATCACCAAGGAGGGCGTCCTCAACTACAAGGCTGGCACCAACTACCTGGGCAAGGAGAACTGGAAGCCCTGCTTTGTGGTGCTCAGGTGAGGAGGAGGAGGAGGCCCTTCGCTGGGCAGGAGGTAGAGGCGGTGCTGCTTCTGCACCCCCCTGTCAGAAATACTGTGAGTCAAACACTGAAAGGGTTAAATGGATGCAGTGACTCAGCAAAAGCCGTAGTTCTATATAAGCAGGTGTGCCTATAGTTTAGTAGGCCTCAGTGTTAGTTTGCCTCAGTGGGAGAGAGGCATCAGTCTGAGACAGCCCTCAGTGGGAGAAAGGCCTCAGTATTACTGTATATACTCAAGTAGAAGCCTAGTTTTTCAACCCTTGTTTTAGGCTGAAAAAGTCTCTCTCGGCTTATACTCAAGTCAAAGTTATTTATTATTTTACTCTGTCATTGTTGTTGTTGTTATTACATTTATTATTTTACTCTATTATTATAGTTATCATTTTACTTTATTATTATTCCATTTATTATTTTATTTTATAAGTGTTATCATTAAATTTATTATTTTACTCTATGATTGTTATTATTACACTCTATTATTATTCCATTTATTATTTTACTGTCTTTATTATTATTGGAAGGATACGTAAGCACATTTACATTGAAGAAGATTAGGGCAGTCTTATCTTAAATTACAATTCTATATAAATATTCAAAAACATTTGACCTACTGATGCCTCAATTAATGTAATTTTATTGGTATCTATTTTCATTTTGAAATGAACCAGTAGCTTCTGAATTACTCACCCTCGGCTTATGCTTGAGTCAATCCGTTTTCCCAGTTTTTGTGGTAAAATTATACTCGGGTATATACGGTAGTTCACCTCAGAGTGAGAGAGGCATCAGTCTGAGAGAGCCCTCAGTATGAGAAGGCCTCAATGGGAGAAAGTCCTCAGTTCAATCTGAGAGAGGCCTCTGTGTGAAAAGGACTCTGGGAGAAAGGCTTCAGTGTGAGGTTAATAAGCCCACTCACCCAACACCTCCATGGGTCCTGGACTGTGCTTTCTCTCACAATGGCTTTTCCCCGCTCCGCAGCAACGGCATCCTGTACCAGTACCCAGACCGCACTGATGTCACCCCTCTGCTCTCCATCAACATGGGGTGAGTGTCGCCCACTCTCCCGCTCCCCTCTCTCCTTCCCTTGGAAGCCCACCGCCATACTCACGGCAGTCTTTCTCCCCTCCTGTGCCTGGCAGTGGGGAGCAGTGCGGCGGATGCCGGCGGTCGAACACCACGGAGCGGCCGCATTCCTTCCAGGTGATCCTGACCGACCGGCCGGGGCTGGAGCTCAGTGCCGAGAATGAGGAAGAGATGGCCGACTGGATGCAGTACCTGTGCCAGGCCGTCTCCAAAGGGGTAAGAAATAGGAGAGCGGATGAGGAAAGAGTCCAAGGGCTATGGCTGAGGCCTGGGAGCCACTTCTAGTTCCTTGCCTCTCTCTGGGGTCTGAAGGAAAATCCCCCAAAACACAAAAACAATACTTAGTCGAGCATTCAGCGGCATTCAGCAGCAAGAGAGTGTAAAGAAGGCTTGAGCTGAAGGAAGTGAGGTGCAGAGTTCCCAAAGGGTTATTAAAACCTAAGAACTCCCATTTCCTGATAGAAAAGGATTGGGTCTAAGCTTTCTCTCAACTTCATGACGTCCAAGTTCAAATCTCTCTAAAGACTACATTCACAGGGTGGGCAAACTCCAGCCCTTCCCTCGTGTTTTGGACTTCAACTTCTACCATTCCTAACAGCCTCAGGCCCTTTCCTTTCTTTCCTTTCCGCTTAAGTGTGTTCGTAGGCCTCAGTTTGAGAAGGCCTGGTGAGAGAAGCCCTGGGTTGAAGGCCATTGTGTGTGAATCTCCAGTGTGAAGGCTGCTGTAGTTCTATATAAGCAGCTGTGCCTGTAGCTTAGTAGTCTCAGTCTGTGAAAGATGTCTGTGGGAGAAGGGCCTCAGTGTGTTTGTAGGCCTCAGTATGAGAAGGCCTCAGTGTTAGCTCACCTCAGTCAGATAAAACCCTCAGTGTGAGGAGGCCTCAGTGTGAGGTAGGCCTCAGTTTGAGAAGGCCTGGTGTGAGAAGCTTTGGTGAGAAAAGCCCAAGGTTAAAGGCCATCGTGTGTGAGGCTCCAGTGTGAAGGCTGCTGTAGTTCTATATAAGCAGCTGTGCCTGTAGTTTAGTAGTCTCAGTCTGTGAAAGGTCTCTGTGGGAGAAGGGCCTCAGTGTGTTTGTAGGCCTCAGTATGAGAAGGCCTCAGTGTTAGCTTGCCTCAGTCTGAGAAAACTCTCAGTGTGAGAAGCCCTCAGTGTGAGGTAGGCCTCAGTTTGAGAAAGCATATCTTGAGAAGCTTTGGTGAGAGAAGCCCTAGGTTGAAGGCCATCGTGTGTGAGGCTCCAGTGTGAAGGCTGCTGTAGTTCTATATAAGCAGCTGTGCCTATAGCTTAGTAGTCTCAGTCTGTGAAAGGTCTCTGTGGGGGAAGGGCCTCAATGTGTTTGTAGGCCTCAGTATGAGAAGGCCTCAGTGTTAGCTCGCCTCAGTCTGAGAAAACAGTCAGTGTGAGAAGGCCTAAGTTTGAGAAGGCTGCTGTAGTTCTATAGCTGTAGTTCTATATAAACCTGTGCTTAGTAGTCTCAGTCTGTGAAAGGTCTCTGTGGGAGAAGGGCCTCAGTATGTTAGTAAGCCTCAGTATTTATTTATTTATTTATGTATTTATTTGCAGGATTTATATTCCGCCCTTCTCACCCCGCAGGGGACTCAGGACGGATTACAATGTACACATATATGGCAAACATTCAATGCCAAAGACACACAACAGATGTAGACAAACAGTCAGAGGCTATTTAACTTTTTCTGGCCGCCAGGGGAGCTGTCGCTTTCATCGTCCATCTGCAACACTTGACGAAGTACTTCCACATTCCCTGCATGCTTTTGCTGGAGTGCTTTGCTGGAGTTTTTTTTTTTTATGACCTCGTAAATTTTGTTAAATTTGCCTCCCCACACATAGGTGGTACCTAATTTTTCCTTTCGTAGTCACTGCGAATCATACATTTGGTAATCTCTGCGCCTGCGTCGCAGCGTTCGGAACCCTTTAAAATCAAAAAATGAGAGTTAGCCCTTGGCCACGCCCACTCTCCCCCCGCATAAATAGCCCGTGGGCGGGGCCAGCCGGCAGTTCTCTTCATCCGCGCTGACAAGCAGCTGGAGAACCCTATATCTCGTGCGAGCTATCTGTGAAGTAACTTATTTTCAATATTGGGTTGGCCTCTTGCTTAGTCAGGATGGCAACTAATTCATTCAAGAAATGTACAAAGTGTCCTAATGTACTACCGGACAACGATGGACACGATCTTTGCCTTGCCTGCTTGGGCGAGGCACATCTTTTTCAATCGTGCTCGGTCTGCCAAGCTTTCACTCCGCAGACAAGAAAAAATAGAATTTTACGTTTAAAGGCGGCCCTATATGAGAGAGCCCTTCTCCCATCGACAGATCCGATAAAGATCGATCCGCCTGTTAGCGGGGCCGCAACGGCTAAGAAAAAACTTAAGAAGTCTAAGGACAAAATGCTCCAAAATGGCCGTTCGGACTTGGGCAAAAAAACGGCCGCATTGGGTACGACGGTTGGTCCGTTAAGTGCCCATCATTCTGCTGAAACTCCTTCGAGATCGAAGGAGAGGGGCGAAGGTCTCCCCCTGGTGGCTGAAAGGAACGTTGCCGCCACGCCGGTACAGGAGCGGCGCGAGGGTGACTCGAGATCAACTAGAGTGACCCCACCGATGCCTGTACTTGTGCCTAATCAACCTCCTCCTATGGGAGGCTTGGGGACCTCTAAGCCAGGAGCCTCCACTCAAATTACTCCCCCGATGGCTATCCAGGGCCAGGGCACGAGTTTGGCACTTACTAGCCATCTGGCCGCCCCTCGCGCTTCTCCAAACCTGGCCATCAACATCGGCAGGGCAGTCGCTTGCAGCCTCCAACCCGCTCCTCCCCACACATAGGTGGTACCTAATTTTCCTACTTGTCTTTCGGGTTGCAAAGGTCGACAACAAGCTACACAATTGGTCGGAAGCTCACTCCAACCCGGGCTGGCTTCAAACTCATGACCTTGTGGTCGGAAGTGATCTTAATGCAGCTGACACTCAGACAGCTGCGCCATAGTCCCGATGTATGAGAAGGCCTCAGTACTAGCTCGCCTCAGTCTGAAAAAGTCCTCGGTGTGAGAAGGCCTCAGTGTGAGGTAGGCCTCAGTTTGAGAAGGCCTGGTTGAGAAGCCGTAAAGCAGAGAAACATGCCTCCTGAAGTGGTTCCATTCTAACTCATCAATGAGGATGGGAGGAGAAGGATAGAGAATGAGAGAGAACACACACAACAACAAGCATTCAGCAATGCCCTCAGCCTGGCTTAATTCTATCTATCTGCTTCTCCTTGAGGACGGCAGACTTGCGCGGTGTGGGATTGAATCCCAGCCCTGCTGACCTTCCCCTTCCCCTCTGTAGGTCATCCCGCAAGGAGTGGTCCCCGCGCCCTGTGTGCCCTGCTGCCTGGTGCTGACAGAGCAGAAGCTCTTCACCTGCCACGAGGACTGTCAGACCAGCTTCTTCCGCTCCCTGGGCGCCGCGGAGCTGCCGGACGTGGCCTCCGTCTCCACTGAGGCTGGCCGGGAGTACTGCCTCCTGGTGAGTCGCCCTCGGTGTTGCGTGGCATGGCGTGGCCTTTGAGCAGGGCCTCTAGTCTTGACCTGTGGAGGGACGCTCTCTTTCTCTTCTTCCCGGCCCCAGGAGTTTGCCCAGGACCGCAAGCAGTTCCTGCCCCCCTGGATCCTCTACTTCAGCTGTTTGGCAGAGCTGGAGCGCTTCCTTTCGGCGCTGGACGCGGCCTGGAGGAACATCTACCAGGTAGCCCCTCTCCGGTGCAGGGGAGGAGCTCTGCCAGAGGGCGTCCTATTATTTGGCCTCTATAGATGCTTAGAGTGCGGAAGGGCTCGGCTGGTTGACGAGAGGCAAACTAAATTATTTGAAATAATTATATCTTTTTCTAAGAGCACCACATTAGAAGAGTTAAACACAATGAGATGATCAGAGGTGTGAGATAGGACAGGAAAGGATACCAAAAAAATTTTAATGATTGATCACGGCACCCCCATTAACATCCAAATGGAATAAAGACTCTTGAGACAGGAATCAGGTTAACCAAATAAGTTTACCGGAGCAAAAGGCAAAGTTCATTTCAGTCAGAGTTCTTCAACAGCGAATCAAAACAAAGTATTACAAAGACGCAGTTTGTAGATTGAATTTGGTTACTCTGGAAATAAGCACTTGACTATACTCATAGAATATGAGGTAATATATTTGACTATTGAAAGTAAAATACTGGACTAAATTAGCTTCAGAAAGTTACTTGGCTATTAAAGTAAAATACTGAGCTAAAATGGTGAAGTACAAGCTATAATGACTATTTGGTAAATACTAAACTATATCACCATATAGCTTAGTATTTACCAAATAGTCATTATAGCTTTTACTTCACCATTTTAGTTCAGTCAATACAGCTATGGTGACTCTGAGGTATAGACTGCTATAAAGATCTATGAGGTTTGTATAGTTGGTAAATACAGCTGTGGGAATCTGTGAGGTATATACTACAATGATGGCTATATGGTAAATTCTGTAATGATGGTAAGAATACAAAGCTATAAGGTATATACAGAACTATATTAATTCTGAGGTATGTGGTATGTACGGGCTATAATCTTTAAGTAGTCTATGCAAGGCTATAGTATGTACAAGGCAATGGTATGTGCTCTAGGCTATAAGGTAAATATTGTTGCACTCCAGGTCAGGAAGAAGCCCTCTGACTTTAAGACATCACACGAAGAGTGGAGAAACAAATCTTCTTTTATTGAAGCTTAGTGAATAGTCAGAAGAAATAAATGCTTGTAAGAAAATAAGAAGGTTCCAAAAAGGAATAGGTCCATAAAAAGCAGTAACACAAAGTAAAGTCCACACAAGTAATAAAAGAAATCCAAGACAGCATTAATCCAGCCAGGAATCACACAAGATGCAAAGACAATCCAAAAGGCTAAAAAACTCCACAGGAACAAGAATCCTTGAACAGGATTTCCATGGCACATGAACTTGGTTTCCAAATGATGCCTGATCTAACAGGCTTCCCCTTGAGGCAAACCTTATATCCCAAAACTCAGAAATTGGTTTCACTTTCCCCCACATTTACCCCTTATCAGATGAAGCGACGTAAACACTGAGTTTGCTGTCAATCCTGGCTGATCTCCAGCCGCCTATTCTTCAGCTCCCTACCTGGCTGCTCATTAACATTCCCAGGTGTCAGATTGTTTTCCAAACTCAAATCTTGAGAGCTCGCAGAAAGAGGGAGTGAACCATGATTGCTAGGCCCAGCAGGGATATTCTCATGAGAAACTGCCCTTTGCACTGGGGCCTCTCTGTCATTGTCTGCCTGAAAATCATTGACCAAACCATCTCCATCTTGTACCTCAGCCTTGGCACCATCATTTCCCTCATCATTTCCCACATCAGGATCCTGAAACACAAACACAGGCAGATTCCCAACAAATACAGAACTATATAAACGATGTATGTATGTGCTATAGAATACCCATTTTAGATTGCCAGGCCAAGAAAACCCAGACAATTTCTGGCCTTACTCTAAAAAGCTCTAGCACAAACTATTTCTGGCCTTCTTTCTCTAAAGCTCTGCCTCGGAAAAGGTGGAGGGAAAAACCTTTTAAACGGGCTCCGAGGCAGCAGGGCTAAACCTCTGGGGGGATTTTAAGCTCTACCCCTAAAACTCAGCACAAATGGAACAGTCCACACTAAATAGAGCAAAACAAGGAAATGAACAGAGGAGGGAGAGGCTAGACCTAAAGACATCACACGTAACATTCTCTAGGTTCAGCAGGCACCAAAAAATGACCATGCGACATGCAAAAAACTACAACTTGTCCAACGTCCTTAATTAAGACGCTCCCCGAATCCCATGGTAATTACTTAATCGAGGGTGCCATAATACTTGGCAAGGCAAGAGAGTTAGATTAGACAGAAAAGAGTGCAGAACCGTATCAATGTGCATGCAAGATTGTCAGTTTTCCCAACGGTGGTCGCCCTCCTCACCTTCGACTCTTCTCGGCAGGTGGAGCTCTTGCACAAGCGGCTGGAGGAGGCCTCCGTCCGGAAGAAGTGCCAGGACGCCCTGAGCCTCATCCACAGCTCCTGGCAGCGGAGCGACAGCCTCTGCCGGGGCCGAGCCTCCAGGGACCCCTGGTGTTAGGAAGGGGAGGGGGAGGAGGAGGAAGATAGGCCTCCAAAGCGCAAAGCGGGGGTGGGTTCAGGGCTGCTGCTTCCCGAACGTGAGGCCCTCTGCCCGGGAGGGCTCCTAGGCCAGGCAGGCCTCGGTTGAGGTGTTGGGCACCCGTCGCCGGGTCCGTCCGTCGGACTGAACGCACGCCGTAACCCCTCAGTGCCACAACAGGGATTGCAGAACCAGACCTGCCTTGGTGCGGTACAGACTGAGTGCGGAGAAGGAGGCGTAAGGGGTCGAACGCCAGAGCAGCGCCGTTCGTTTACAAGGAAGGAAGGAAGCAGCGGAATGGGGCTGTCTCGGGGCCCCCTCCTGCATGCGTCTCCCTCCTCGCCCGATTTGCACTGCTTCGCCGCCTAACATTATGGTACGGCCACACCGGCTTCTTCGCAAGCCCCGTCTATCTGGGAAGGGCTGGCGATGGAGTGAGTGGGCCCATCTCCAAAGAGGTGCAGATGGCTTGAATAGCCAGAAGGTGTCACTCTTGAGCCAAACAGAAAGGCCCATTGAGGCAGCTTCCGAACGAACTGAGTCCGGGAAACAGGCAGAGGGGTTGGGTCTTCAGTTTCCTTGGTGGTGCCCGGGAGTTGTTTTTATTAAGCTGTTACATGTTTTTAAACACTTTAACACAACTAGGGCGTTGCTCATGTACTTCCATGCATTCACACGGGGGCCTTTGTGTTTTTGTTTTGTTTTTTTTGCTCCTGGGAGGCGGGGGCCTCTTGGGAAGATGTTCCTGTACATATATATATATATATATATATACCCTCTCGATTCCATCCTGTAATAAAATGCTGCTTCTGGGTGACGACTTGTGGTGCTTCGTCTGCCTCTTCCGGGGGTCCCTGTCCCCTACATTCTCTTTTCACTTGTTCAAGTGTCTTCAGATTGAGAGGCGTTGAAGGTTGCTTCCTCCTTGGCCCTTTTTCAAGACCTTTGGCATCTGAAAGATGCTCCAAAGGCAGAGCTTAGAACAGGCCTGGGTGAGTGGGCTTATTAACAAAAGACCCTCCTCATTAGTGCACAGCAGCATGACCCAGCGCCAGTAGCCCAAAGTGGTAGAACAAAAACACACAGACCAATGTTATCCCTTCCTTGGGAGGCTTTCTTTATAGCCAAATAACATGGTTGCACTATTTACAAAAGCAAGTTTTCCACAACACAAATAAACAAATACACTGTAGCTTTTCACGCAGCAGCTTTCATACTGGAGCTTTCTCACACGAGGCTTTTCTCACACAGAGGTTTACCTCCCACTTCTCAGGACAACATCAGCTTTAGCCCAATGACTCTTAACAGGCTTCGACCTACTCATTCTTCTTTGTGGTAAAATAATATGGTTGCACTATTTGCAAGAACTAGGTTTCCACAACACAAATAAACAAATACAGTGTAGTTTTTCACGCAGCAGCTTTCATACTGGAGCTTTGTCACACAAAGCTTCTCTCACACAGAGGTTTGCCTCTCATTTTTCAGGACAACACCAGCTTTGGCCCAATGACTCTAACAGGCTTCGGCCTACTCTTTGTGGTAAAATAATATGGTTGCACTATTTGCAAGAACTAGGTTTCCATAACACAAATAAACAAAAACACAGTCACTTTTCATGCAGCAGCTTTCACACTGGAGGTTTCTCACACGAGGCTTCGCTCACACAGAGGTTTATCTCCCACTCCTCAGGACAACACCAGCTTTGGCCCAATGACTCTTAACAGGCTTTGGCCTACTCACTCTTCTTTGTGGTAAAATAACATTGTTGCACTATTTGGAAGAACTAGGCTTCCACAACATAAATAAAGAAATATTTATTTATTTATTTGCTTTATTTCTATACCGCATTTTTCAGCCTAATAAGGCGACTCAATGCGGTTTACACAATGAAAATTATCACAATAACATCAATACTATCACAACAATATCCTAAACAATTAAAACACATCATATGCAACAACAAAATCATACAATCATTAACAATTCATAACGCCTCAATATGAAATCAGTATCCGTTCTCGTAATCCTTATGCCATTCCTGAGATCAAATTGTATCGTCCTCCTATATTCAGTTGCACTGTTTAGCCAAACGCTTGTTCATAGAGCCAGGTCTTAACCTTCTTCCGAAACGCCAGCAGCGAAGGGGCCTGTCTGATGTCTACAGGTAGGGCATTCCATAGCCAAGGGGCCACCACCGAGAAGGCCCTGTCCCTCGTCCCCGCAGGCCGCGCCTGTGACGCAGGCGAGACCGAGAGCAGGGCCTCCCCGGACGATCTTGATACACAGTAGCTTTTCACACAGGAGCTTTCTCACACGAGGCTTCTCTCACACTAAGGTTTACCTCGCACTCCTCAGGACGAGACTAGATTTGAGCCACTGACTAACTGGCTTTGGCCTACTCAGTCTTTCAGTGCTTGACTCACACTTTTGTAATCAAAAATACCCAGTTAATTTTGAATATTTCTGACAGGCCTCACCGCAGTGGCTGCTTCCATCACCTTCTGCTTGTTCTTGAAAATGTTGTTGTCAGCTTTGTCCTTCTCAAACAAGAACTAGGTTTCCATAACTCAAATACACAGATTTACATGCAGCAGCCTTCACACTGGAGCTTTCTCACACGAGGCTTCTCTCACACAGAGGTTCTCCTCACACTCCTCAGGACGAGACTAGTTTTGGCCTACCGACTCAAACAGGCTTCGGCCTGCTAACTCTTTCGGTGTTTGATTCACAATTTTGTAATCAAAAATACCTCTGACAAAGAGATCTGACCAAAGCAAAGCTTCATCCCTCAATCTGGACACTCAACTCCTTTGGGTGCAGCTTTTTCAGCTGCTGCATCACACTCTTGGCCCGTGTTCAGCTTGTCCACAAAGACTTCCAAGATCTTTCTCGCATGGACTGTTGAGCGAATCCTCCCTTCTTTCCTTCCTGCCTTCCTCTAAGAAGAGCTTCCAGGAAGGCCAAACGGGCAGCCGACTACGAGGACTTTCCCATTAGGACTGTACTGACCTACTTCCCATCCCGCTTGGCCTGGCCTCCTTGCAAATAGTCTCTTCGGTAACTGGATCCCCTTCTGCAACCCGGCCTGGAGGGAGGCCGGTGGACCATGCCGGCGGCACGGGGGCAGCACGGGAACAGTGCCTGCTGAGAAGGAAGGAAAGGAGGGAGGCCCATGAGTACCGGGAACGTGCTCACCACAACCAGCTCCTTGGAGAGGCGGAGATGTACAAGGGGCCTTCATTAAAGCTTTCCCCTGACCCACTTCTGTTTATCACAGGACGCTGAAACTGCCCGTGTGTAATGATAGAAGTTTCTCTAGGTTGTGTGTCAATTCACAAGTTGGAGCGGAGAACGGTCTTGATGTGACAGGTCCTGAAGTGGAGTGAGGTTTGAGAATGGACCCAGCGGAATACAGAGCGATCCTCAAGTTCCTTTACTCGAAAGTCCGCACACCAAAGGAGACGTTCGATGAGATGAAAAAAGTTGAGGATTCCCCATCATATGATGGAGTCAAGAAGTGTCATCGTCCATTCCAAAGTGGTCAGACTTCGGCGGAAACATCTCCAATTCCAGAGCGACCCCACTCTGCTATTGAGAAACACACCACCCAGGAAGTGGAGGTCGCCATTTTGGGAAATCGCTACGTAACGGTTCACCTAGCCCAAAGTGTCGAGTGTGGAGTCCATGGAAAAAACCATCTTCAGATGTATAAGATATCTCTCGCTGGGTCTCCTGGCTGCTCACACCTTTCCAGAAGCAGGAACGAGTCCCATGAATGTTCTCATGACAATGATGTGCCATGGAAACCATGACTGATCACATAGGATGAAATCTGGGTCCATCCCTCTGATCCTGAGACTCAAGTCCAGTCTATGCCATGGAAGCATCCTTACTTAGGCCTCCAAAGAAGGCACGTGCCCAACTCTCAGCAGGCAAGGTCATGCTCACAGGATATTGGGACCGGCATGGAGTACAATGGATGGATTTCCTACCAAAGGATACCATGATCACTGGGGCAGACTAGGCTTCACTGCTGCGGACATTGCGGGAAGTCATCCAAACCAAGAGACGATGTGGACACACCAAAGGTGTCTGCCTTCTGCAAGACAATGCACCAGCTCACAACTTATCTGTTGCCCAAATGGAAGCACCCTGATGTTGAGATGTTTATGCAAGGGGGGAATGGGAGTCATAGAATGTACTGTTTGGACCATGGATGATGGGACTTCATTCTCTTCTTGATACCCCAGCGACCCACACCAATGGCTGATCCAAACTCAGCACACAGAGCCCCCATGATCCCCTCTACATCCTGGTGCAGTTTGACAGATGATGGGGCATGGACGATGGGATTTGCAGTATCTTCACTCACTTCCTGAGACCACTGCAACACACACCAATGACTGATCCAGACCAAACCCGGCACACAGAATCGCCATGACCCACTCTACATCCTGGTGTAGTTTGGAGGAGGGTGGACCATGGATGATGGGACTTGCAGTACCTTCACTCACTTCCTGAGACCACTGCGACACACGCCAATGACTGATCCTGAACAAACCCGGCACACAGAACCTCCCATGACCCCACTCTACAACCTGGTGTAGTTTGGAGGAGGGTGGACCATGGATGAAGGGACTTGCAGTACCTTCACTCACTTCCTGAGACCACTGTGACACACACCAATGACTGATCCTGACCAAACCCGGCACACAGAGTCCCCATGACCCACTCTACAACCTGGTGTAGTTTGTCAGATGATGGACCATGGATGATGGGACTTGCAGTACCTTCACTCACTTACTGAGACCACTGCGACCCACACCAACGACTGATCCAGACCAAACTTGGCACACAGCCGCAATTCTAAGGTGCACTCCAATCTTGGAGATCTTTACCCAAGGGAGGAATGGGAGACATAGATTGTGCTGGTCCGGAACAATGTGGCGACATGTGCGCAAAGGGCAGAGGGGTCAGTCTTTGCCCACTGTACTTTGCCTAGCTGTTGATGGTCACTGTCTTGGGAATGAGTCCCTTCCCCTCCTCCTTTCCTCCTTCAGCACTGTCTGTTCCTGCCAGTCCAGGGCAAGACGATGCCTCCTGGGTAAGTAAACACGAGGGGCGGGTGGTGGACGGAGGGAGGCAGGGCCGTGCCTTTGTCCTGCCTCTGAACTTTCCCCCACATTCGGGTTGTCCCTCCCCTTCTGTGGCTCGAGAGGAGGCGCATAAATAGTGCCAGGCGCTGGGTTTCATTCAGGCGAGAGGCAGAGGAGGAGAAGGGCACCCTTGAGGCAGGACCCCCATTATGGACCCCTCTTCTTCTTCCTCCTCCTCCCACCACGTCTCCCCTCCGGTGGACTTTGTGCTGGGGGCCACGGCCTGCTGTCTGGCCTGCGTCTTCACCAACCCACTGGAAGTGGTCAAGACACGGCTGCAACTGCAGGGCGAGCTGCGGGCAAGAGGCAGCTACCCACGCCACTACCGAGGGGTCTTGCAGGCCCTGGTGGCCGTGGGACGGGCCGATGGGCTACGCGGGCTACAGAAGGGCCTGGCGGCTGGGCTTCTCTACCAGGGACTCATGAACGGCGTGCGCTTCTCTTGCTTCTCCCACGCAGAGGCCCACGGGTGGACGCAGCACCGCGGCGGAACCGTGGCAGCCGGAGCCGTGGCCGGAGCATTGGGTGCCTTCCTGGCGAGCCCTGCTTACCTGGTGAGTGAGTGAATGAGCCAGATTCGCCCGAGAATGGATCCCCATTATTATCATTACCACTCGATGTGACACCATTTCAATATTCTATCCCTGGCATGGTCCAACTTCGGCCCTCCCTCCAGGTGTTTTGGACTCCAACTCTAACAACTGAACACAGTATCTATCTCTCATATATGACATGTATATAATCAGCTTCTTAGAAATGCATCAGAATGTAACTCGGGAACATCCTCTGTGACCCTGTCCAGATAATCTCCCGGGAACTGAAACGGTTGAGCAAATCCCTCTGGCTGTTTCCCAAGCCAGGTCATCATCACATTCCTTGTTGGAGTCCAAAACACTTGTAGGGAGGGCCAAAGTTGGACCATGCCTGGTGAAACCGATACGAGAGAGATTTGTCCGACACAGTGCCGTTGTCGTCATGCGTCCAGGACTATCCCGGGCCTGGATTTTCCGAGCCAAAGCTTGAGCCTTGGAGCTCGTCCCAGCTAGTTGTGCAAATTGAGCCTCCGAAGTGGGTTGGAGGGCGAAGCCTGGCTCTGCATGGAGCAGAGGGATCTCAGCCCTCTCTTTCCTCCCTGGTTTTTGCATTCAGGGTCTTTCTTTCAGTCTTGAGTGTTAAGAGACTCCTCTCTCGGCTTATCTTCTCTGCTCCTCTCAGGTCAAGACTCACCTGCAGGCCCAGACCATCGCTGCCGTGGCCGTGGGGCACCAGCACAACCACCAGGTGAGATTCTTCGTTTGCTCCTTCCTTCTGCTGGACCTGAACTTGTCTCAACGGCGTGAAGACAGGCATCCAGTCATATTCTTCATCGTGGTCCCTGTGAAATCGCACATATTGTATTTCCACATGTATTTCCACTTCCCAAGTGCCTAGGCCTGTTGTTATTATTACTATATAATAATATGTATTTATTCTTATTTATTATATTTATTATTATTATAAATATTTACTATATTTATTTATTATTTATATATTAATATTTATCATAGGATGCAATAATAGAAGCATAGAGTTAGGAGGGCTCCCTAAAGACCATCCAGTCGAACCCCCTTCTGCCAGGCAGGAAGGCACCACCTGATCCCTCCCAACAGAGGGACGTCCAGCCTCTGCTTTGAAACCCAGTCATGTTGTTGTCATTAATGATAATAATATTTATTATTATATATAATAATATGTATTTATTATATTTATTTATTTATTGCATTTATCATAAGATGCAGTCATAGAAGCATAGAGTTGGGAGGGTTTCCTAAAGACCATCCAGTCTTCTGCCAGGCAGGAAGGCACCACCTGATCCCTCCCAAAAGAGGGCCGTCCAGCCTCTGCTTTGAAACCCAGTCATGTTGTTATTAATGATAATAATATTTATTATTAGATATAATGATATGTATTCTATTTATTATTATAAATATTCTATTTATTTATTTACAGACTGATTATATTTATCATAAGATGCAGTCATAGAAGCGTAGAGTTGGGAGGGCTCGCTAAAGACTATCTAGTCCGACCCCATTCTGCCAATCAGGATGGCACCACTGCTCTTGCAGGGACTTACTGGTGGTAGCTCCCCAAACTCTTCATCTTGCCTGTATTTACTCAATTGGAAGCATATCTGGAGATGGATGAATGGTCAGAGAGGGAGAGAGGGATACCAAAGGGGAGTTTGTGGGGCATTTTCTGGGCAGCCCTGCCCTGTTGTTGGCCCTTTGCACGAGGACAAAAGGCGGTGTTTTGTAACAGTCAGAAGTTGCTGAATGCGAGGGAAAGGGAGCGACAGAGGCGGGCGAGGAGGAGGAAGAAGAGGAAGAAGAGGGTGGTGTGGTGCCAAAGGGCATCTGATGACGCTGGCTGTTTGTGCCGCTGGGCACGGATCACTTTCCAACAGCCTCAGCAAGTTTGCTCAGCAAAACACACACGGACACAGGCACTCCCTCCTCCCTCCCTTTTGAGCTGGCTGTTGGGCTCCTCTCCATTATGGGGAGGGCCTGGACTCTGGCCATCTGCCGGGAGGGATCGTAGGGAGTTCCTACCAACCGGTAGTTGGAGGAAGGGGAGCAGGGAAATGCTCAGGAACTGGAAGGAGAAAAATCAGACCATGAGACAGAGCACAGATGACGTTCAGTTAAGATAGCTGCTAAAAATGCCGAGCTAATTGGGAGACACCCTAGCACCTCTTGCATGGGGGATTCAGGGCTATAAAGGTCCATCCCTTCGTTCTTTCGTTGTGTCTTCCTTAATGGAAGAAGAAGGTTGGACAGGATGTCCCCTGGGGGTCGCTTCCAATTCTAGGATTCTCTGGAGGTCTTACAAAGGAGGCAGGCTGGCCATCTGTTGGGAGGGATTGGAGGGTGTCCTCCTGTGTGCAGGACAAGGCTGGACTGTGTGGTGCAATGTAGAATCAACCATGTGTAGTTCACATTTGATTAGCCCGCACACTGCCTTACCAGAGAAATAAAACATAGCATGCAGATGAAGGGAGGGCCTGGACTCTGGCCAACTGTTGGGAGGGATCGGAGGGGGTTCCTTCCAACTGGGTCTCAGGTCCTTCATTCTTTCGTTCTGTCTTCCTTAATGGAAGAAGAGGGCTGAACAGGATGTCCCTTGGGGGTCCCTTCCAATTCTAGGATTCTCTGGAGGTCTTTCAACGGAGGCTGGATGGACATCTGTTGGGAGGGATCGAAGGGTGTCCTCCTTCCCTTCATTCTTTCGTTCTGTCTTCATTCTGGAAGAAGAGGGCTGAACAGGATGTCCCTTGGGGGCCCCTTCCAATTCTAGGATTCTCTGGAGGTCTTTCAATGGAGGCTGGATGGACATCTGTCAGGAGGGATCGAAGGGTGTCCTCCTTCCCTTCATTCTTTCATTCTGGAAGAAGAGGGCGGAACAGGATGTCCCTTGGGGGTCCCTTCCAATTCTAGGATTCTCTGGAGGTCTTTCAGCAGAGGCTGGATGGACATTTGTCGGGAGGGATCGAAGGGTGTCCTCCTTCCCTTCATTCTTTCATTCTGGAAGAAGAGGGTCGAACAGGATGTCCCTTGGGGGTCCCTTCCAATTCTAGGATTCTCTGGAGGTCTTTCAACAGAGGCTGGATGGACATCTGTCGGGAGGGATCGAAGGGTGTCCTCCTTCAGTAGCTCATGAAGTGAGAGCACACTCCAAACTCTGTCTCTCTGCTTCACTCTTTGAGCACCAGCATAGCTCAAGCCTGAACAAAAATGTAACAGTACCCAAAAGTCCCAGGCTCAGCCATCTCCCCAATCAGCTCCATACACCTTATTTTGGGAGGGATCGGAGGGTGTCTCCATTTGTGACACTTTGGGGGCCCCTTCCAGGTCTAGAAGCCCCTCATAGTGCAATGCCCCTTGTCCCTTCTTTCCCTCTCTGCCCTTTGTTTACAATGGCTCTCTTGACCCCTGGGCTTTCTCCTCCCTCGCAGAGCGTCTCGGGGGCCTTTGAGACCATCTACCGGAAGCAGGGTCTGCTGGGCCTTTGGCGTGGGGTGAACGGCGCCGTGCCACGTGTAATGGTGGGCTCTGCGGTCCAACTGGCCACATTTGCTTCGGCCAAGGAGTTTGTCCGCAAGCGCAAGGTGAGCCAGAGAGAAGGGGCAGGTGAGAGAGGAAGGGCCTTCACATAGGAAGGCAGGGCACTGACCTCTTCTCCTTCTTTCCTTCCTTCCTTCCTTCCTTCCAGTGGTTCCGGGAAGGCAGCTGGATGGTGGCACTGGCCGGGGGCATGATCAGCAGTGTGGCCGTGGCCGGGGCCATGACACCCTTCGACGTGGTCAGCACCAGGCTCTACAACCAGCCTGTGGATGAAGCAGGGCTGGTAAGCAAGGGCCATAAATCAACATGGTGTTGTTGTTGTTGTTGTTGTTGTTGTTGTTATGATGTATTCCCCTCCTTAAGACCTTGCACAGCGACAGGTCCCCATTCCCCCTTCTGCCCCCTTTGTTCGCCTCCTCCAGCCCCAAGGAAAGCTGGGTCAGAAATAAATATGTATTATTATTATTACTATTATTATTAGTATAGAATCATAAAATCAAAGAGTTGGAAGAGACCTCCTGGGGCATCCAGTCCAACCCCATTCTGCCAAGAAGCAGGAATATTGCATTCAAACCACCCCTGACAGATGGCCATCCAGCTCTGTTTAAAAGCTTCCAAAGAAGGAGCCTCCACCACACTCCGGGGCAGAGAGTTCCACTGCTGAACGGCTCTCACAGTCAGGAAGTTCTTCCTCATGTTCAGATGGAATCTCCTCTCTTGTAGTTTGAAGCCATTGTTCCATTGGGTCCTAGTCTCCAAGGAAGCAGAAAACAAGCTTGCTCCCTCCTCCCTGTGGCTTCCTCTCACATATTTATACATGGCTATCATATCTCCCCCGGTGGCGCAGTGGGTTAAAGCACTGAGCTGCTGAGCTTGTTGATCGAAAGGTCGCAGGTTCGATTCCGGGGAGCGGCGTGAGCTTCCGCTGTCAGCCCTAGCTTCTGCCAACCTAGCAGTTCGAAAACATGCAAAATGTGAGTAGATCAATAGATACCGCTCCGGCGGGAAGGTAACGGCGCTCCATGCAGTCATGCCGGCCACATGACCTTGGAGGTGTCTACGGACAACGCTGGCTCTTCGGCTTAGAAATGGAGATGAGCACCACACCCCAGAGTCAGACATGACTGGACTTAATGTCAGGGGACTACCTTTACTTTATCATGGCTATCATATCTCCTCTCAGCCTTCTCTTCTTCAGGCTAAACATGCCCAGCTCCTTAAGCCGCTCCTCATAGGGCTTGTTCTCCAGACCCTTGATCATTTGAGTCGCCCTCCTCTGGACACATTCCAGCTTGTCAATATCTCTCTTCAATTGTGGTGCCCAGAATTGGACACAATATTCCAGGTGTGGTCTAACCATAGAGGGGTAGCATGACTTCCCTATGTTCCTATTCTCCTATTGAGGCAGGCCAACATCCCATTGGCTTTTTTTGCCGCCACATTGTAGTAGTAGTAGTAGTAGTATAGTATATTTATTATTATCATTATTCTCTTCTTTAAGACTGCAAAGTGCCAGGTCCCCATTTCCCCTTTTGCTCCCTTTGCTTTCTCTCCTCTTTGCCTTGGGCTGTGTTGTTGTTGTTGTAATTATTATTATTGTATCACATAGCAACACAGCACATGTGCACATTAGGTCCAAGTATCTGGGATTTGTCTCTGAATGTTGGGCTCTTCTCAAGGGCCTAGGCTATTTGATATATTATTATTATATCAGAATAATAATAATAATTTTATATTATTATTATTATTATTATTATTATTATTATTATTATTATTTACAGTATTTGTATACCGCTTTTCTCATCCCGAGGGGGACTCAAAGCCGTTTACACATAAGTAATGGCAAAAATTCAATGCCAGTACAAAAATTCAATGCCACAGTACGTGTGGCGTTCGGATCCAAGCGAGTCAAACCGAGCACGGTTTGTGTCCTTTCTTAGGGCATATGCCGCGGCAATAAAGGCCGCAAAGAAAGTTTTCTTTGCGGCCACTATTGCGTCTGCAAAGAACCGTCCGGCGGAGTTGTTTCGGATTGTTAGAGGTCTTTTAACTCCCGCCACCTCTGGCGGGAGCCCTGACAATTCGGTCACGCGCTGTGAAGCATTTGCTCGGTTCTTTGCAGACAAAGTCGCCTTGATCCGTTCTGGGCTGGACGCCGCGTTAAATGCAGTCTCAGAGGATGTAACAAGAGCACCTGCTTGTCCTATTTTGATGGATTCTTTTCAGTTTGTGAAACCCGAGGATGTGGACAAGATACTTGGATGATTGGATCCGGCACAGTCTGGTTTCAGACCGGGACATGGTACCGAGACGGTCTTGGTCGCCTTAGTGGATGATCTGCGCCGGGAGCTAGACAGGGGGAGTGTGTCCCTGTTGGTGCTCCTGGACCTCTCCGCGGCCTTCGATACTGTCGACCACAGTATCCTTCTGGGGCGCCTTGCGGAAATGGGCCTTGGGGGCACTGCTCTGCAGTGGCTCCACTCATTCCTGGAGGGACGCACCCAGAAGGTGTTATTGGGGGACTCCTGTTCTGCCCCACAACCTTTGACTTGTGGGGTTCCACAGGGTTCCATACTGTCCCCCATGCTGTTTAATATCTACATGAAGCCGCTGGGTGAGATCATCCGGAGTTTCGGGGTGCGGTGTCATCTGTACGCAGATGATGTCCAACTCTGTCACTCCTTTCCACCTGCTACTAAGGAGGCTGTCGGGGTCCTGAACCGGTGCTTGGCCGCTGTGACGGTCTGGATGGGGGCGAACAAATTGAAATTGAATCCAGACAAGACAGAGGTACTCCTGGTCAGTCGTAAGGCTGAACAGTTGATAGGGTTACAGCCTGTGCTGGATGGGGTCGCACTCCCCTTGAAGGCGCAGGTTCGCAGCTTGGGTGTGACCCTGGATTCATCGTTGAGCCTGGATCCCCAGGTTTCAGCGGTGACCAGGGGAGCATTTGCACAGCTTCGGCTCGTGCGCCAGCTGCGCCCGTATCTCGGGAAGTCTGACTTGGCCACGGTGGTACACGCTCTGGTCACATCCCGGCTTGACTACTGCAACGCTCTCTACGTGGGGCTGCCCTTGAAAACGGCCCGGAAGCTTCAGCTGGTTCAGCGTGCGGCAGCCATGTTACTAACTGGAGCGGGATACAGGGAGCACACAACACCCTTGTTGTCCCAGCTCCACTGGCTGCCGATTTGCTACCGGGCCCAATTTAAGGTGCTGGTGTTGGCCTACAAAGCCCTGAACGGCTCCGGCCCAAAATACCTTTCAGACCACATCTTGGCCTATGAGCCCACGAGGACCTTGAGATCGTCTGGGGAGGCCCTTCTCTCGATCCCGCCTGCCTCACAGGCACGCCTGGCGGGGACGAGAGAGAGGGCCTTCTCAGTGGTGGCCCCCCGGTTGTGGAACACTCTCCCTACAGACATCAGGCAGGCGCCCTCTCTTTTGTCCTTCCGAAAAAGCCTCAAGACGTGGCTGTTCGAGAGGGCATTTAATTAAGTGCTATAGTAATGTGGTAAAGACGACTGGAATGGTACAAGGAATACGAGATTGGTCACGATTCTATTACGAGACGAAGCGGATTAGTTAGTGTAATTTTAAATGTTGTATTGTTGTATGGTTAATATGCTGTTGTACTTGTCTTTGTGTGAATTGCCTTTTGTACTGTACACCGCCGTGAGTCGCCCGAGTGGGCTGAGAATGGCGGTTAATAAATGCTCCAAATAAATAAATAAATAAATAAATAAGTACAAACAATTACAATTTTACACTCCAATTAGACATAAATCAAATTAAACAATCATTAAAACAATAAAACAGTACCGTCCATCGAATCACCGTTCCAGTCATTGTCTTTCCAAAATGCTGCATACATTTACTTCTACTACCCGAAGGCCTGGTCCCAAAACCATGATTTTAATTTTTTTCTAAAAGCCAGGAGGGAGGGAGCGGATCTTACCTCATTTGGGAGTGTGTTCCATAGGCGGGGGGCCACAGCCGAGAAGGCCCTGTCTCTCGTCCCCGCTAGACGCATCTGTGCTATTGCCGGGAGCGAGAGCAGGGCCTCCCCGGATGATCTTAGATTACAAGGTGGGACGTAGGGGTGGATGCGTTCGGACAAGTAAGTAAAATATAATACATATATATATATCATATTATATTATATTTTACATATACATAACAACATAGCAGACATGCCCAGGAGGCCCAAGTGTCTGGGCTTCATCTCTGAATATTGAGCTCTTCCCAAGGGCCTGGCATATTAGTTATTATTATTATTTATTATTATTATTATTATTATTATTATTATTATTATTATATTAATATTTTATTTTGCATGTACTAACAACACAGCATGCATGCACATTAGGCCCAAGTGTCTAGGCTTTGTCTCTATTATTAGATAATATTCAATAAATATTAGAGGTATTTTCGTAGAATCTGCACAGTTTTCCAGCACTTGTTGTTGTTGTTGTTGTTATGTATTCTCCTCCTTAAGACTTTGCAGAGTGGCAGGTCCCCATTCCCCCTTCTGCCCCCTTTGCTCAAGCGGTGGGTAATCCAAAATGTATGTGACGATGATGCTGATGAGTGCATCCTATTATTATTATTTATTATATGATTAGTATATATTATTATATTCTCTTCGGCTATGACCTTGTAATGTTGTTCTTCCTCCTTTGCAGGGCAAACACTACCGGGGCTTCTGGGACTGCTTTGTGCAGGTCTGCGGGAAGGAGGGCCCCTGGGCGCTCTACAAAGGCCTGGGCCCGGCCTACCTCCGCCTGGGGCCCCACACCATCCTCAGCCTCCTCTTCTGGGACGAGCTGCGCAAGGTCACCTGCCGGCACCTCCACGGCACCTGAGGAGCGCCCACAACGCACCTGCGGAGCAACACACTCCCCTCTCGGCCTGAGGCGACCCCTGGCCCGGTCAGTGGTCAAGGCCAGACCAAGCAAATTTGAGATGACCTCTGGCCCGGTCAGCGGTCAAGGCCGGACCAACCATGTCGGAATGCTTGCGGAGAGGCCTCAGCGACAGCAAATTCCCTTCTGCAAGGCTTTCCTTCCAGCTCCAAAAGACACACAGACACAGACACAGACACACACTCCATTGGATCATGGGCATTATAGTTCAACAGACCAAATTAATACTACTACTATAGCTGCAGATGGGGGCAAAATGTCAGGAGAAAATGCTGCTAGGACACGCTGGCCGTACCTTGTGTCAGCAACAAGGGTTTCAGGTGTCTACTACTACTACTACTATTATTATTATTATAGCTGCAGATGGGGGTGAAACATCAGGAGAAAATGCTACTAGGAAACGCAGGACATACCTTGCATCAGCAATAAGGGTTTCAGGTGTCTACTACTACTACTACTATTATTATTATTTCAGCTGCAGATAGGGGTGAAAAGTCAGGAGAAAGTGCTGCTAGGACACACTGGCCGTACCTTGTGTCAGCAATAAGGGTTTCAGGTGTCTACTACTACTACTACTATTATTATTATTGCAGCTGCAGGTGGGGGCGAAAAGTCAGGAGAAAATGCCACTAGGACATGCTTGCCGTACCTTGCATCAGCAATAAGGGTTTCAGGTGTCTACTACTACTACTACTACTACTATTATTATCATTATTATTATAGCTGCAGATGGGGCGAAACATCAGGAGAAAATGCTACTGGGCCGTACCTTGTGTCAGCAATAAGGGTTTCAGGTGTCTACTACTACTACTACTATTATTATTATTGCAGCTGCAGATGGGAGTGAAAAGTCAGGAGAAAGTGCTGCTAGGACACGCTGGCCATACCTTGCGTCAGCAACAAGGGTTTCAGGTGTCTACTACTACTATTATTATTATAGCTGCAGATGGGAGTGAAACGTCAGGAGAAAGTGCTGCTAGGACACGCTGGCCGTCCCTTGCGTCAGCAACAAGGGTTTCAGGTGTCTTCCTCTTGGATCGCTATACAAAGGGCAGGCTTAGCAAACAATGCACAGTATCCTGACATTGACTACATTACCCATTGCACATCAGGGTTGCGAGTCGACCATCCCAACTACGCTTGGCATGATTTGGAATCGCAGCCCAGCGAAGGCAATACTTAAAGAAAATTGCGCATAATCATTTTTCAAAAAAATTGACCGGAGAGTCCTTCTCAAATCAATCCAGTGACTATTATTATTGTCTGAAGGAGCCATTAGCCACAGATGGGGGTGAAATGTCAGGAGAAAATGCTGCTAGAAACATCATGACGACATGCCAGTGATTCTGGCCACGAAAACAATGGACGATACGAAAATAAATAATCACATCCGACGAATAGGACTGTAGCTAAGCGAAGGAGGGATTCGTAAAGGGAATCGGAATGCCCGGAACATGTTCGAGGACCGACGCAGTGACTCCGAGAAGCCCGCTTTGCGTCCTGTCTAAACAGCATCCCTTTTAAGGCGGAAAGCAAGCTTGTCTACACTTCCGCCAGGCTGGCCCTAAAAGCCACACCTACACACACTCCCTTGGGTCACGGGCATTACAGTTCAACAGACCAAACAGACAATCGTCGTTGTTGTTATTGCTGTCTGAAGATGCAGGCGAAATGTCAGGAGAGAATGCTGCTAGGACTCTTTTTGCACAGAAGGGTCTCAACTAAAGAGAAGGAGGTGGCCAGTGGCCTTCTTGGCCCGAAGAAATGGCTGCTTCTCCTCCAGTGAATGAGTGACGACGCTTCCTCTCTCCGTTGGGCCCCATGGAACGCAATGGGGAGCGCGGAGGATGTCGAGGGAAGAAGTCCGGACTCTGTGCACTCCGCTTGAATAATAAAACGCCTCTTGTTTTCCTCCTCGGCCGTGCGCTTCTTCTCCCTGTGCGGCCAAAGGGCAATCTGATCCCTGTTCAGTTGCATCTTGAGAGATTTCTAGATCCGCCCTGAGTCCCTTTGGGGAGATAGAGTGGAATATAAATATATTATTATTATTATTATTATTATTATTATTATTATTATTATTATTATTATTATTATTATGTGTGGCCCACATGGGGGGTTCTGTGTGGGAGGTTTGGCCCATTTCTATCATTGGTGGGATTCAGATTGTAGGTGAACTATAAATCCCAGCAACTACAACTCCCAAATGCCAAGATTCTATTTTCCCCAAACTCCACCAGTGTTCACATTTGGGCATATTGAATATTTGTGCCAAGTTTGGTCCAGATCCTTCATTGTTTGAGTCCACAGTACTCTCTGGATGTAGCTGAACTACAACTCCCTAACTCAAGACCAATGCCCACCAAACCCTTCCAGTATTTGCTCTTGTTCATGGGAGTTCTGTGTGCCACGATTGGTTCAATTCCATCGTTAGTGGGGTTCAGAATGCTCTTTGATTGTAGGTGAACTATAAATCCCAGTAACTAAAACTCCCAAATGTCAAGATTCTATTTTCTCCAAACTCCACCAGTATTCACATTTGGGCATATTGAGTATTTGTGACAAGTTTGGTCCAGATCCATCATTGTTTGAGTCCACAGTGATCTCTGGATGTAGGTGAACTACAACTCCCAGACTCAAGGTCAATGCCCACCAAACCCTTCCGGTACTTTCTGTTGGTCATGGGAGAACTGTGTGCCAAGTTTGGTTCAATTCCATCGTTGGTGGGGTTCAGAATGCTCTTTGATTGTAGGTGAACTATAAATCCCAGCAACTACAACTCCCAAATGAAAAAAAATCAATTTTTTTTTGTGTGAAGGACATGGATTGGGTTGTTAGGTGTCTTGTGTCCAAATTTAGTGTCAATTCGTCCAGTGGTTTTTGAGTTCTGTTAATTCCACAAACCAACATGACATTTTTATTTATAGAGATATAATAATAACGCCCCCCCTCTCCGGGCTGAGAGAGTGTGACTTGCCCGGGGTCAACACAATGAGTGCCACTTCCGAACTTTATCCCGCTCCACTTCCAAACTCCATCCCTTCTCACCGAAGCCGTACCTACTGAGCTGCTCACATTTGCGTTTTTTCGAACTGTTAGGTTGGCAGGAGCTAGGGCTGACAGCAGGAGCTCACCCCCATCCCGCAGCTTCGAACTGCCAACATTCAGGTCAGCGGTTCGGCAACTCATGGGTTTAACCCATTGCTCCAACCGTATGGAAGAAGCGGTGTCTTCTTCCATCCCTCCCACTTTGTCCTCACAACAGCCTTGCGAGGGAGGCCTGGCTCTCCCAAAAGTCCTTGTTTTGCGCTCGGCAGCCTATGACTCCTTTCTCTTCCCAATGCCCCAACTGCCACCTAGTGGCCAGCCAGCAAAGGCCACTTCCTGCGGTGAAACGAATTGCCCTTAGAGCAGGCGTGGGCCAACTTTGGCCTTCCCTCCAAGTGTTGGGGACTCCCACTCCCACTTGGAATGGTGGGAATTGGAGTCCAAAATAGCTGGAGGGAAGGCCGAAGTTGGCCGATGCCTCCCTTAAAGGCAGTGAAAAGTATACCTGGATTCAGAAGTAGAGCGGGATGGAGTTCGGAAGTGGAGCTCATTGCCGATCGAGATGGAGTTCGGAAGCGGAGCTCATTGCCAATTGGGATGGAGTTCGGAAGCGGAGCTCATTGCCGATAGGGATGGAGTTCGGAAGCGGAGCTCATTGCCGATCGGGATAGAGTTCGGAAGCGGAGCTCATTGCCGATCGAGATGGAGTTCAGAAGCGGAGCTCATTGCCGATCGGGATGGAGTTCGGAAGCGGAGCTCATTGCCGATCGGGATGGAGTTCGGAAGCGGAGCTCATTGCCGATCGGGATGGAGTTCGGAAGCGGAGCTCATTGCCGATCGGGATGGAGTTCGGAAGTGGAGCTCATTGCCGATCGGGATGGAGTTCGGAAGTGGAGCTCCTTGCCGATCGGGATGGAGTTCGGAAGTGGAGCTCCTTGCCGATCGGGATGGAGTTCGGAAGTGGAGCTCATTGCCGATCGGGATGGAGTTCGGAAGTGGAGCTCATTGCCGATCGGGATGGTGTTCGGAAGTGGAGCTCATTGCCGATCGGGATGGAGTTCGGAAGTGGAGCTCATTGCCGATCGGGATGGTGTTCGGAAGTGGAGCTCCTTGCCGATCGGGATGGAGTTCGGAAGTGGAGCTCATTGCCGATCGGGATGGTGTTCGGAAGTGGAGCTCATTGCCGATCGGGATGGAGTTCGGAAGTGGAGCTCCTTGCCGATCGGGATAGTGTTCGGAAGTGGAGTTCATTGCCGATCGGGATGGAGTTCGGAAGTGGAGCTCATTGCCGATCGGGATGGAGTTCGGAAGCGGAACTCACTGCCGGTCGGGATAGAGTTCAGAAGTGGAACTCACTGCCGATCGGGATGGAGTTCGGAAGTGGAACTCATTGCTGATCGGGATAGAATTTGGAAGCAGAGCTCATTGCCGATCGGGATGGAGTTTGGAAGTGGAGCTCATTGCGTTGACCGTGGGCAAGTCACACTCTCTCAGCCCAGGGAGGGAGTCTGTGTGGGGAAACCGCCCCTGAAGGAATCCAAGGAACTGTAGGATGAGATTGCCGCAACGGGGAGGCTCTTCACAACAACATGCCACTGACAGGCCTGGATTGCGTGGCTCAAATCACATAGTTGCATATGTTGCTTTGCAGAAGCGGTGCACACGGACCTCTCCATCCATATCATGGAGTTGGAAGAGACCCCAAAGAGGGCCATCTAGTCCAACTCCCTTCTGCCTTCATGCAGGAAAAGCACAAAGCATTCCCTGACAGATGGCCATCCAGACCCTTGTTTGGAAGTGTCCAGGGAAAGGGCTTCCACCAGACCCTGAGGCAGAGAGTTCCACTGTTGAACAGCTCTTAACTTCTTGGAATCTCCTTCCCTGTCATTTGAACCCGTGACTCCGTTGAATCCTAACCTCCTTATGCCCTCTTTTCACATGGGTATCATGGCTCTCATAGAATCGGAGGCTAATAGAGTTGGAAGACATCACATGGGCCATGTAGTCCAACCACCTTCTGCCTTCAAGCACAATCAAAGCATCCTTGACAGATGGCTATCCAGCCTCTGTTTAAAAGCCTCCGTCGGACTCTTGAGGCAGAGAGTTCCACTTGTTTTGTGTTGTTGTTGTTGTGTGCTTTCAAGTCGTTTCAGACTTAGGTTGACCCTGAGCGAGGGCCGGGTAAATGACCTTGGAGGGCCGTATTCGGCCCTCGGGCTGTAGTTTGAGCACCCCTGATCTAAACATTAGGAAGTTCAAGCGGAGTCTAAACAATCCTCTCCCTGAGGACACCCTTTCACGTGACTCTCATGTGTCCTCCTCACAGCCTTGTCTTCTGCAGGTCAACATCCCCAGCTCTTTAAGACGCTCCTCAAGGGATTGTTGACGGTCTCCAGACCTTTGCCCTCTTCCTCTGGACTCCTTCCAGCTCTGAGCCAAAGCCTCTCCTTCCTCCTTCCTCCCAGGGCAATGATTAACCGCAGGATAGCGAGGGACGGGCCAAGGTCCAGTGCAGATGGACAGTCCCAGTCCCTCCTCCTCCTCCTTTGAAGCAGAGTGGACGCCATGCTGTCAGGCTTGGCTTCCTGGCTGCTCTCCTGTCTGCCCGCTTGGCCCGGCCTCGAGTGGGGCTCCCACTTGGTGGACGCCTTCCTCCAAGGTGAGTCGTCGTTGTTGGCATTTCAGGACGGTCTTCTTGGATTCTCACAAAGGTGGAAGTCGTTGTCCTTCATGCTCAGCGTGCATCTTAGCTTTGGCGGCAAAGGCAACTTGTTCCCCTACCACGGCATTGATTCCGTGCCAGCCTGGAGTCATTCATGGATCCTTCTTCAAACCGCTGCTCTATTCAGACCTATAGGGATTCTCGATCCGTTTTGATCACTCCCATTGGACGCAAGATCCCAGGCAGAAATGTGGGATGTCATCTAAATCATCTCATCGAGGTCAGGAATCCTTTGATCACTTCTAGAGTGGCGAAGTTTTGTGCAGAAGCTTGAAACTCGAAGAGGCGCGTTGGGAATGATTTTGTAAAAAGCTCTGTTTTTATATTGTTTTGAAAGTTTGACATTCTTAGTTTGTGATTGTAACAATAATTTCAATTCGTTTGCCGATTCCGACCTGGCCTCCCTTGCAGGGCTGGTGGGCGCCTGTGCCATCTCCATCCTCTGCAGCCTGATGAAGGTCTACCTCTACATCCAGTGCCTCAAGTGAGTTTGGCTTTGTGTTGCTAGTCCAGTCCTGGGCCAACTTCGGCCCTCCGGGTGTTTTGGACTCCAATTCCCACAATTCCTAACAGCCGGTAGGCTGTTAGGAATTGTGGGAGTTGGAGTCCAAAACACTCAGAGGGCCGAAGTTGGCCCAGGACTGGACTGGTGAATATTTGGGGTCCCATGTCTGTCCCAGGCATCAACAAGATCTCTGTAATGGTCCTTTGCTCCGTCTGTGTTGCTATGGGTTTAGTCTTCATGTTGTCAAAAACTTTCATGGTCATGTTCCGGAAGCATTCCCTCCTGACATTTCACCCACCTCTATGGCAGGCATCCTTAGAGTTTGTTGGAAACTAGACAAGTGGGGCTTATACTGCTGAGGCGGTACTTATTGATCTACTCACATTTCCATGTGTTCGAACTGCTAGGTTGGCAGGAGCTAGAGCTAACCCCATCCCACGGATTCCAACTGCCGACTTTCAGGTCAGCAGTTCAGCAGCACAAGGGTTTAACCCATTGCGCCACCTGCAGCCCCCTACTCATGCCATAGTTGACAACATGAGTGGTTATGACAGTCTCTCGCTCTCTCGTCAGTGACCCAGAGCGGCAGGCAGAGGAGGAGGCCCTGCGCTTGCGTCGTCCGCTCCTGGACCGGCTCCACCTCCCAGTGACGGCGGCCCTGCTGACGGTGGTGGGCTCCCGCGTGGCCGCCCTGGTGGTCCTCGAGTTCTCCCTCCGCGCTGTCTCCGCCCTCCTCTCCTTCGAGAAGGTCAGTGGAGCACCTGGGAGGGCACAGTCCTGGGAAAAAGCAGTGGTCAAGCTATGTTGATGGGTCTTCTGATGAACTCGAATGTCCAAAGATAACGGATCTTAGGAAACAAAGATGGAAGACTCAAAGGGTGCTGATCTTAATCAATAAATGAGTTAACGAATGCACATACTCTAAGGGAGGCGTGGTAGATTCTCAGCTTTGTGTGAATTGTACCAACATTTGGGGCTGACTGGCAAAGGAAGTCGGCTATCTCAGCATACACACAATGAATCCGATCATTACCTGGCTTGGGAAACAGCCAGAGGGATTTGCCCAATGCAGGTTACTATTTCTCCCTCTCTCCGGCAGGGTGCACCCTCCTCCTCTTCCTCCTCGCAGATGCTGCTGCTGCTGTGCCAGTTCTCGCTGGGCTGCGGCATCTCCTGCAGCCTGGGCTTCCTCCAGGAAGGGGCGCCCCACCGGATGTGGAACTTGCTGCTGGCGGTGCTGCTGGCTGCCCTGCTTGCCCGCCTCTGCACCCGCCTGACCTTCCACGTCCTGGCCCTCTTCCGGCTCCACGCCGGCCAGCGCTACTGCGGTGCCTGTCTCTCGCTCCTGGCCACCTGGCACCGCATCCCAGCCCTCCTGCGCCGTGCCCTGGCCGTCGCCTTCCTCGTGGCCGACCTCTGTGCCGTGGCCCTCATCAACCGGGACTTCCTCACCACCGCCGAGGCCCTGCGCTTCTGGACCCCGCTCACCATCTGCTACACCCTCCTCGTCATCTACATGCAAGGTCCGCTTGAAAGAAAACCGAATCGGGTTATGGGCCCAGCATGCTCTCTTCCTCCTCTTCTCCTTCCTCCACTTCCTCTCCTTTGTCTTCTTCTTCTTCCTCTTCCTCACCACCACCAAGGCCCTGCTCTTCTGGACCCCTCACCATCTGCTACACCCTCCTGGTCATCTATGTTCAAGGTCCGCTTGGAAGGAAACCGACTCAGGTTATGGGCCCAGCATACTTTCCTCCTCCTCTTCTCCTTCCTCCACTTCCTCTCCTTTGTCTTTTTCCTCTTCCTCTTCCTCACCACCACCAAGGCCCTGCTCTTCTGGACCCCACTCACCATCTGCTACACCCTCCTCGTCATCTACATGCAAGGTCCGCTTGGAAGGAAACCGACTCAGGTTATGTGCCCAGCATGCTCTCCTCCTCCTCCTCTTCTCCTTCCTCCACTTCCTCTCCTTCTTCTCCTTTGTCTTCTTCCTCTCTTCTTCCTGACTACCACCAAGGCCCTGCGCTTCTGGACCCCACTCACCATCTGCTACATCCTTGTAGTTATCTACATGCGAGGTC